>OX422224.1:231776079-232169238 GCA_949130495.1 Sambucus nigra
TATTCAGAGGCAGCTAAATCTATGGGCCTGAAAGAAAAATTTGTAATGTTGAGGGAGGAATTTGCAAAATCAAGGAATTCGAAGGACCAGCTCATTCATCCGGCTCTACAAGACAAGCTTCAGAAGCTTAAAGATGAATTTAACCAAAATCTCCCTACTGCTCCTAATTATACAAGGCTGAAATATAAGCTTGACATGTTGAAGGAGATATCAAAAGCCAAAAATCTCTCTGAGAATAACAAGAAGACAGGTACTTTGAAGAATGAAGTCAATAAGAAATTCCAAGAGACGTTAAATCGACCTGATATAAAACAAAAAATTGAGGCACTCAGGGCTGAAATCGAAAACTTGGGGGTTTCCGGTGTTGAGGAATTAGACCGGGGGGTGAAGGAAAGAATAGTTCAAGTGAAGGAAGACATAGAATCAGAATTTGCCGAAGTTCTTAAGTCTCTTGGATTGCATATCAATCCACCTTCATTTTCAGACGTGAAGGGAAAAATAGATGAACTAAATGAAGACATTAGTGAGATAATTGAGGATGTTATTGATTCCTCAGATTTGAAGAACAAGATTGAGCTGTTGAAGATGGAAGTGGCGAAAGCCGGGAAGACGCCTAATGTGGACTCCAAAAGTAAGATTCAAGCTTTGGAGCAACAAATAAAGCAGAGTATTGCTGAAGCCATGAGTTCCTCGGCCTTGAAAGAGAAGCACGAGAGGCTGAAAGCAGAGATTTCTGAAGCCATCGAGTCTTCTGGAGGAACGAATGGAAAATCGATGGATTCCAAGTATGATGGGTCAAGAGTAGGGATAAATTTTGAAGCAAACCGCAGCGTTGGTTGATGTGAGTTCGTCAATTCTGACTGTTTTTAAAGTTCTTTAGCCTTCTTTTATTCCTATCCTTTTTTTTATGAACAAAGTAGGTGTTTAACTTTTAAATTTGGAAATCATTGACTATTGTTGGCCATTTAGAAATCTACCGTTTTAAGTTTTCTAATGATGTTATTCTGGAAAAGAAAACTGTCTCAGATTCTTGCATGATGCTCCATTCGGTTTGGGGTGGAATACTTTTCACCTTGGTGAAAAGTGTCTTCCCCTATTCAGAATTCAATTTTTATTCATTGTTTTGTCCAAAAAACTTGGTTATAAAGTATACACTTAGTTACACTTTCATACAAGAAAAAGTATCTGAATATGGGAAAATACTTCTCACCATTTACTCTTTCACTCAATCCGAACCAAATGGTTATAAGTTACCAAATTTTGACATCATTGTGTAGAACTTTGCCAGTACGCAAACCTTTCGGGGAAAGATACTATTTGAATTCAACTTGAGTTGAAAATATTAGACCTGACAAATTGAGGCATGACAGGATTCATGAAATTATCGGTTAATGGATTAAATCTTAGTAGGTTTGTATCGGATCACTTAACAGGTTGACTCGTTAGACACTAACACATAAAGCAAACACACGGTTTACACATGACTCAAACTGAAATACACAACTTTTAATTCATTGGGTATAAGTTGAGCAATTTTCGGCACGAATCTGATTGCACTACACAGCCTGTTGCCAGGTCTTGAAAATATGAGCATGATGTGCAATTTCAGTCATTTAAATTCTCTACATTATATAGGACCGAGGGCATTTATGCTGTTGTGCAATATAAGGCATTTCCTATGGGTTGTGCTAAAGGTACCCCAATTTTTTCTTCCTGGCACCTCAACATGCTTTACAATGATGATACATTACGTTTTAAAAAGTTGTGTTGATGTGCCGGGGAAAAAATGGGGGTGCCTTTCGCATGACGCATTTTCTATAGTCTTAATTCTCTTAGGAGATGGTTGGATCTTTAAAAACATAAAGAAAAACACAAATGAAAGGAAGACCATGCTACAATTTAGTTTATTTTTAAGCAATTTTCCCCTTTCCATAACTTGTTCCTCTACACTTAGAGATTCAAACTCGTTTACGATTCATATTTGCTAGTTTATTTCTAATACCACTCGTCATCTTTCTTCTTATTAGCAAATGAGGTGAAAGTGCTTAGGAGCAGTTGGGCAGTGGGTAAATCTGTTGAAACTACACAAATGACTGGAGGACGGAAAGTTACTAATACCTGAATCCTTTTTACCAGCATCAGGAGTCCATGAGGTTGAATTTCCTGGAACATGATAGAGCAACAATAAATAGCTGCTTATTCAACTCGAATATTCCCATTTTGATGTTAAGAGTTTTTCGCATCTATCAGCTTCTATATTAAATTTTGAATTTCTTTTTTGTTGTAATGGTTAGACTGTAGTGGTCGTGTTTATTGCTACTGGTAGACACAGAACAGTTGATATAAACTATGGTGAGTTTTAAATAGTAGGAAGAACATGTTTGGAGGGGTGCCTTTCAAGCATCATTGTGGTGTTAGGAGAAAATTTTGGAGTGCGTTTAACATCACCTTTACCTAAATGATTATACACCTGGGAGCATGCCCTGCCGGTGTATTTTTTGGGCTGAATTTTATGAACACTCCATGTTTTTGGCCAAATCAAATCGAATAAACTTATGTGTACCCTCATTTGGTACCCTCTAATAAGACAAGGCAACAAGAGGTTGTACTTATTGTTGTGGGTCTCGCCAAGGCAACAAGTATAATCTCTTGTTGCCTTGTCTTATTAGAGGGTACCAATTGAGGGTATCAAATGAGGGTACATGTAGCATTACTCAATCAAATCCCTAATTTCCATCAAAACCTTAAAAGTTCCTCCTCCTTCACAATCACCCCACCACCGCCACCATTACATCACTGCCACCCTTAGCTTCCACCACCAAAATTGACAAAGAATTAAAAAAACAAATCACCACCTGTCCTCGCAAAAGAAAAAACTGCATTGAAACCCATGTTGAAAAAACAGATTCTAAATGTTTTTCACTCTTGCTGCAACCTATTCGGACATATTGTTCGCTATTGTCGGAACCATGTTTTCCATAGCTGGATTGAACAATATCCACTGCCGGATCTCACCATATCATTGTTGAACCACGTTGTTGAAAGAATCCAAGTTCATTTTTGGCTTTTTATTTTTTCTTTATATTTTTTCCGAATCATTCAAGATGGGTTCATATTTGAGAGAATCCGAATTCTAGTTTCCGTGCTCTTGAACAAGCAAAACTACTACCGTTGTTTGTTTGTACGTCTCTTCCTTCGTTTTATACACGAGAGAGAGAAGAATCAGTTGTATTTTTTCCCCAGCAAATGAGTTGTGGGGATATGCTTTAGATCTGAAAAGCTCCCATGAAGAATCATACATGAATCACTTCGTCTCGGAATGTACACTTGCTTTATATATTTATTTTTTTATTTTTTATTTTTTATTTTTTCTAATGCAACACCATGAATGAATTTGACTTATTTGAATAAATATCTTATATCTTCAAATAGTCTAAATCTATTAATTTGTAGAAGATGATTTCAAGCCTGGGGCATGAAATGGGGTACGAGTGTCTTTGACAAATTTATTTTAGGGGTCTTCAGGTCAATAAAATGGACGTGCTCAAGTCTAATCAGCAAATATTTTTTTAATATAGTTGTAATGGTGTCAAAAATTGAGGATTAAATAAAAAATATATGAATCAAGTCTAATATTGAATTAAAAAGTAAGGATTATGTCAAAATACCCTTTCTTTTAAAGGTGAGTTGAAGTATCATTCATTTTATTTCTTATTTTGTTTTTTGAATGCCTTAACAACTATATTTAAAAATAAAACTTAACAAAATCCATACTTAAAATCAAATTATACTTCAACATATTTTAAGCTTGTTGACGTACAAAATAGCGAGTACAAGGACTTGATCTTATTTTTCAAAATACATTTGTAATTAATCCCACATTATTGGTTTTTACTCGTTGGTCATATTTTAATAAAAATGAGACACATGACATCCTTTACAAAATGAGTAATGCTACATACCCCAAATAACTCCTCCAAACCTCCCCCAAAATGACTTGTGCTTTGTGCCCTGGTGGAACCCGCACCACATGACAATAAATGACAGGTATGTGAAAAAATGACGTGGCGTACATGTAGGATTTGGGAGAGATTTGAAGGAGTTGTTTGGGACTCAAAGCATTTTCCTTACAAAATTGAAGAGGGGATGTTAAGGCGATTATGGGGCAATTTTTGATGGTTACGAGAGCTAATACAATTTTAAAAATACAAGAAATGAAAGCTCCCCAAATCTTTGGATATTTGACTAAAGCCTAAATCTATATGTAAAGTCATCATCATACATACAAATATCATAATTAATTCATAATCATCATTGAAGATACCGAAAAGCTAGAGGAGAGAAACTAAGAACACTTGCATTGTGCCATTTATCCAATACACATCCAAAAACACACTTATCTTCACTCAAGTTAACAATTATCTCAAAAAACCAAGTTAACAAAATCCATACTTAAAATAAAATATTTCAAGTTCTCAAATCTAAAATCATCATCCTACATACACATCACAATTAATTCATAACCAATATTAAAAAAACTTGAACTAAGAAAAGCTTTCAAAATGTGCCATTTATCCAAAAACACACTCATCTCACTCAATACACAAATGGAATCACAGCTTTCCTAGTTTTTGGATAATCCTCCCCAAACTTCTCCAAGTACCACACGTGATTAGCACGTGCCCTAGGCACCAAGTTAGCACACGTATACATAAAAAACCCAAACCCGGGCCAAGACCAAGTCATCAAAGCCCAACCCAACCACTCAATTATCTCTCCAAAATAGTTTGGACAGCTCACCAATTCAAACCAGCCCCCTCTCGGTATCTTATACCCACCTCCCTCACTTTTCAAACCCACCAAAACCAGATCCGCCCAAACATTCACCGCCAACCCACTCACAAAAACCACCAACCCACCAGCAAACCGCCACCAAAACCGCCCATCACTCTCAAAATCCGCATATTGAGACACCCATCTGGCTTGTAAGTACGAATTCATGATGTTGAACGTGAAAGCCATGAAAGCCACACTTACCGGAAAACCGGTAGTGGTTTTCCGGCGCGTAAGGCGGAGAGGATAAATTAAGGTGCGGTTGAGGTAGTGGATGAGGAAAATGGAGATTAAGATGAAGGCTTTTGGGTTAGAGTGGTTTAGGCCAAATGGGAAGAGGGTGAGGGTGAGCCAAAGAGTGGGGGATTCCATGAGGAACCAGGCTAATGGTGGGGGTAGGGTGGGCCCCCACCCAGAACGGATATGTTTGCCGTAAGGGGCAGTGAGGAATTGGAGTGAGAGGAAGGTTGGGAGTGTGATGAGAAAGAGAAATAAAAGGGTGTTTTGGAACAAGATTTCATCATCCCAATCCCAATCCCAATCCCAATCCCAATCCCAATACATGGTTTTGGGAATTGTTGTTTTTATGTTTCGGAGAGTTTGAGGGGGATTCGGATGGGATCTGTGTATGGGTGTTTACAAATCTTTTGTTTGTGGAATACAAGTAGGCTACTTTTATATAGACCGTGGTTTTCTGTTTCGAACCCCCGACTTTAATTATCACCCATTTTTAGGTTGAGACCCTGTTTTAACCCTCAACTCTCGTGATTTGGTTCGACTATAAAAAAAGGATAACGGGCATCATCAGACCAGCCACCACTCTTTCACACAATACAACCCCATCAAAGAACAAGAAGTCATAATCGGTGAAGCTACGGTTGGGATATCGGTCTAGGGTGGAAGGATATCAAGGTTGGCTAATGGAGTGAAATTTAGCAGGCAACGAGGCTAATTTGATGTATACTTTCACAAAAGTATGTGTTGAAAGACGGCTGTCCTATAACAGTTGTTAGTGGTTAAGAGCCCCTTTGGTTTGCTACTCAGAAAACTCGATTTAAATGATGTTTTTAAATACAGTTTTAAAATTTAATTTTTTATATTTATAATTATTCGTGTGCGTTTGGTAAATTAGTTTTTAAATACAGTTTTTTGAAAATTTGATAAAATTAGCAATCATGTATATTTATATTGAACATATATATATATATATATATATTGTAATTCACTATAAAATTATATACATACATGAATTGATAATATTTTTTAATACTTATGTACTATATGTATATGTTATATTATTTCATACATTAATAATAAATGTATAAAACTATATATAAGTAGGGGTGTTCACGGGTCGGTCGGTTCGGTTTTAGGCGGGTTTTTTGAGCCGAACCGACCATGTCGGTTTTGGGAGGAGAAAAACCGAACCGAACCGAATTTGGTGAAAAACCGAACCGAACCGAACCGAACAGGGTCGGTTTTTGACAGGGCCGGTTCGGTTTACTCGTCGGTTTTTGACAGGGCCGGTTTTTGACAGGGCCGGTTCGGTTTTTTCATTTATTTTAATAAAAAATATTTTTTTTAATACCTAATATAAATATAAAATTAAAAAATATAATATAATATGCCAACACTAATATAAATATAATATAAAATATAAAATTAAAAAGTATAAAAATTAATTCGGTTCGGTTCGGTTCAAAATCGGGTTTTTTATGCCAAAACCGAAAACCGAACCGACCCTGTCGGTTTTATACCTGATCAAACCGAACCGAACCGACCCTTAAAAAAACCCGGCCCGAAAATTTTCGGTTCGGCTCGGTTTTGTCGGTTTGTCGGTTTGGTCGGTTTTTTTGCACACCCCTATATATAAGTATCAAGTATCTATTGATAATATTATTTAACTTTATATTATTCCATACGTAATTTTGTGTACATGTACATATATATTTTTTATTTATAAGAATTACACACATGTTAATGTTTTATGTATGTATATTATATATTAAGGTATAACTGCATTAAAACATTAAGAATTGATCATTTTGAGTTGAAAAATAAAAAATAGAAGTTATAAAACACCCTAAACCTGTTTTCTGAAAAACTTGATTATAACACATAAATATTATAATTCTATGTTTAAAAACAAGTTGTCAAACGCAGATTCTTATCAGAATTGTATTTAAACACAGAAAACTGAATTATAGTTGCAAACGAAACAGGCCATAAGTGTGCAAATTTTGAAATGTCTTTTGGCATTGTCCCATATTGGTGGGTTGTTTAAAATGGATAAAATATATTTATAATTTTTGTGAATTTAAAGGATAAGTCCTTTGGGCATTCAATATTTTATGTGTATGGGTGAGGGACTTATTGGGTCAAGTCGCGCGCGCGCTGCCGCCGTCCGTTCAGCGAGCCCGTGTTCGGGTTTTGGGCTTGGGCTCATTAAGAAATAATGTGATTGATACCTCCGTTCTTTAGAATAGTTCTCAGGAAAAAAAACCTCTTACTGCAACTGCTATCTGTAAAACAAAAAAAAAAATTCTCTCTGCACACAGAAATGGAAATAATTATTCTTCCCTTTGAATAATTATCACATAAATGATTAATCATACCTCAGATTAATTATAGTTTCAGATTCGAGCAATATATATAGCTGAATGGGTGTTGATTGAACGAATTGGATTGTGCTACCAATTCCTATTTTTATTGGAGACTGTTTTATCCTGGGGGTGACGAGACTTTCATCTGTCAGCACAAATTGGAGCCAGAGCCGCGAAACACCTTAAAGAGAGCGACATTGTTCGCGACTCAGCCATATTTCTAGACTGTCCACTTCCGGATCTCATATACTTTTTGGCTTCGGTTTATCAGCTCCTAATTGGGTAATTTCGTTCCTTATTTATTTTCGCATTTAAATTGTTGCAACAACAATTTTAAGGTGTTCTGTAATTCTGCCATGGACGAAATTAACTCATCCAGCCTTAACAAGTCTTTTAAATATGAAGGTCAACATTTTAAACGTTAGAGCAAAAAACTGTTATTTTATTTAACTACGAAAAATGTCGCATCATGTGTTCAATTTGATAAACCCGTAGTAAATAATCCACCTACTGTTGAGGAAAGCAAAACAATTAGAACTTGGGAGGAAAATGATTTTCTGTGCAAGAGTTATATTTTGAATGCTCTAAGTGATGAACTTTATGACTATTATGCCAATTATAAAACTGGAAAAGATGTTTGGGATGCACTTTTTAAAAAATATGATACGGAGGAGGCGGGTGCTAAAAAATATGCCGTCAGCCGTTATTTGAAATTTCAAATGACGGATGACAAATCTGTTATTCCTCAAACCCATGATTTGCAAATGATTGCCCATGAAATTATTTTCGAGGGCATGGCTTTAGATGAGCAATTTCAGGTGGCTGTAATTATTGATAAATTGCCTCCACTGTTCAAAGAGTTTAAAAATATTTTGGAGGCATAAGTCTAAAGAATTTTCACTAGAGTCACTCATTACTAAATTGAGAATTGAGGAGGAATCTCGAAAACAGGACTACAAAGATGAAATTCTTATTGTGTCTAACAAAAAAAATCAGAAAAAGAACCACACTCCAGTTGTTTTAAAGGCAAACAGAAAAAATATGAGAAATCTGAAAAAGAGCTACAACCAAAATTTTAAAAATCACACTCAGACTCCGAATAAGAATAAGAACCCTGAAAATGGACAGTCTAGCAACTCGGGACAGTTTCTCCGTTTCAAGTGTGGCAAGTCTGGCCATATGGCTCGCAAATGTCGCAATGTGCCAAACGCACAAGTTAATTTGATCGAAGAGGACCTATGTGCTATGATTTCAGAAATCAACATGGTTAGCGGTGCCGAAGGGTGGTGGTTGGATACTGGTGCTTCCCACCATATCTGTTATGGCCGTACTCTGTTTAAGACTTATTCTGATACTGTAGATAAGAGGTGATTCTCACTCCATTGAGGTTGCTGGTACTGAAAATGTGGAATTAAAGTTCACTTCGGGAAAGACTGTTATCCTCAAAGATGTTCTTCACACTCCCGAGATAAGGAAAAATTTGGTTTCGGGTTATCTTCTCAACAAAGCTAGCTTTACTCAAACTATTGGTGCTGATTTATTTACTTTGATAAAAAATAAAATTTTTGTAGGCAAGGGTTATGCCACTGATGGGATGTTTAAATCGAATGTTGATGCAATGAATAAATTTCTCCTTCTGCTTATATTGCTTGTTCATTTAATGTTTGGCATGCTAGGCTTTGTCATGTTAATAAACGACTTGTTAAATATGAGCACTTTAGAATTAATTCCAGAATTATCATTAAATGATTTTGAAAAATGTGAAGGGTGTAGCCAAGCAAAAATCACTAAGACACCACATAAATCTGTTTTTAGAGAATATAAACCACTTGATTTAATTCATTCAGATATTTGTGAATTGGATGGTGTCACAACTAGAAATGGCAAACATTATTTTATAACTTTTATTGATGACTGTTCTGATTATTCATTTGTGTATTTAATGAAAAATAAAAGTGAAGCGTTTGACATGTTTAAAATTTTCCTAAATGAAATTGAAAATCAATTTAATCGTAAAATTAAAAGGTTACGTAGTGATAGAGGCCCCGAATACGATTCTGCACCATTTATTGAATTTTATAAAACCCATGGCATTATTCACGAAAAAAACTGCCCTTTATTCGCCCGAAATGAACGGTAAAGCCGAAAGAAAAAATAGGACATTAACTGAATTAGTTGTTGCTATTTTATGAAATTCGGGGTCTGCCTCACATTGGTGGGGTGAAATTATTTTGGCTGCGTATCACGTACTTAATAGAATTCCTAAGACTAAAATAAAAATATCTCCTTATGAAATTTGGAAAAATATTAAGCCCAACACATACTTTAGAACGTGGGGGTGCTTAGCCTATATACATATACCCGACCCTAAGAGGTCTAAATTGGCAAGTAGAGCATATGAGTGCGTTTTTATATGCTATGATATTAATAGCAAAGCATACTGATTTTATGACTTGAAAAATCAAGTAATTATTGAATAAAATGACGTCGATTTTTATGAAGATAAATTTCCTTTTAAATTGAGAAATAGTGGGTGCATGTCATCTACTAATATTTCTTTAAATAAAAATAGAGGAAATAATGAATCCATTTTAGAAATTCGAAAAAGTAAAAGGGCTCATGTGGAAAAAGATTTTGGACTCGACTTTTATGCTTACACTTTAGAGGAGGATTCTAACACTATTCAAGAAGCTTTATCTTCATTAGATGTCAATTTATGGCAAGAGGCTATTAATGATGAAATGGATTCTTTGGAAGCAAATAAAACTTGGCATTTAGTGGACCTTCCTCCTGGGTGTAAAACAATTGGGTGTAAATGGATTCTTAAAAAGAAATTAAAACCTGATGGCACTTTTGAAAAATATAAGGCACTGTTGATGCAAAAAACTGGACCGAATCCCATTTTTATGATCACAGATAAATAGATGAAAGCAATCCAATCAAGCAAATGAGAGACAAAGATTTTTAAAGTGGTTCGGCTATGAATAAAGTCTACGTCCACTGTTATTTTATTCCCAGGGGTTTACAATAGCACCATAGGGTGTAGAGAGAGAAAGGATATGTATCTTGTGTATGGAGTTTCTAGGGTCTCTTCGATCTCTTTGGATCTCCTCCCTTTTGTCTAAGGGGATACATGTATTTATAGTGATGGGGGATAAAGAGATTCATTGTATGTAGACATTTATGTCTACATTCAACGAATCTAATTGTTGAATTGCTTAGTATGCTATGTGTTGTCATCTATTAATACAATATAAATGTACATTAAGGCACATTAAATGCGCCGCCATCTTCATTAATGCACATTAAATGCATAGTTATCCTTTGATCTTCCTGGTTGGTATGCCGACCAACTCTCCCCGGGTGCCGACTAACTCTCCTCGGGTGCCGACTAATACTCCTCGGGTGTCGAATATTGCCACGTAGGATGACATGTGTCCTTTTCTGATTGGTCCTCGTAGATGGAGAATTTTTGCGTTAACAGAAGCCCCCAATGCTCCATGCTTGATGGTTTACTTGAAAGGATGGAGTATTTATTCTGCAGTGTTGCTCGGTGCTCGTGAAATTCTTGATCTACCTTCTTGATTTGTTCAACATAAAGTGCATTATCTCCTGGACGACATATGATGCAAGCTGATCGATGGTTGCTAATCTTTCTTTAGAGGAACTCCGTGTGCTATGTATCACCCCTGGGAATTTGGATGCAACCATGCCATAGTATGCAGCTTGTAGCTTGTCATAATCTTCAAGTATGTTGATTGATTTGCTAGCCGACCAACTGCCTCCTGTGCCGAGCAACTGAGTGCTAACTTCACGTGCTTGATTCTTCTGATTTATGCTCCTCTGAATACTTTGTCGAGAAACATACTAGCTTTTGAACCCAACTCTTCAATCTGATTAGTACCAAGCTAGTGGTGGACTTCGAAACATTTTCATATAACTTCTTCTTCAATGTTGGTCGGGCAGTAGTAGTAAAGATCTCAGTGCTGTAGATGCTGAATTTGACTTCTAAACTTCAATAGTATGTGCATAATAACTCCTGAATATGCCTCCTGAACTTCTGAATGCCTCCTGAACTTCAAT
This sequence comes from Sambucus nigra, assembly GCA_949130495.1. Taxonomy (NCBI): domain Eukaryota; kingdom Viridiplantae; phylum Streptophyta; class Magnoliopsida; order Dipsacales; family Adoxaceae; genus Sambucus; species Sambucus nigra. The sequence continues at coordinate 231,787,599 of OX422224.1, forward strand.
AGCCTCCTGAACTTCAATAGCAAAATTAGCTCCTGAGCAAGAAAAATAACTTCTGAATGATAATTAGTTGGGGCTGAATCTGATGCTCGACTGCATGATGTTATGAGAATGTGACACCGAATGAACAACTGGATTTTTAATAGAGCCCCCAAGTGTGGAATGTGAACTTTGAATGTTTTTTGCTTGATCGCTTTCACATACTCATAAAATGTTTTCGACCAACTGTAGTTGATAGCTTCTTATTTCCGACCAACCTGAGTTGACGTTTTTAGTAATAGTTTTACTTCCCGTAGGAATACATAGTTTTACTTCCCGGAGGAAAACATTTACTTCCTAAGCAACATAAGTTGGCATTTTTATGAATACATAGTTTTACTTCCCGTAGGAATACATAGTTTTACTTCCCGTAGGAATACAAGTTTTACTTCCCGTAGGAATACAAGTTTTACTTCCCGGAGGAATACAAGTTTTACTTCCCGAAGGAATACAAGTAGCTTTACTTCCCGGAGGAATACAAGTAGCTTTACTTCCTGATACAAGTAGCTTTACTTCCCGGAGGAATACAAGTTTTACTTTCCGGAGGAATACAAGTAGCTTTACTTCCCGGAGGAATACAAGCTTGATAATAAATGATAGAGACTTCCTCGGAGATGACCAACAAATTGTTGGGAATAAGTTATAATAAATGCTGGAGACATCCTTGGAGCTGACCAACAGATTGTTGGGAATAAGATAATATACGCTGGAGACATCTTTGGAGCTGACCAACAGATTGTTGGGAATAAGATAATATAAACTGGAGACATCCTTGGAGCTGACCAAAAGATTGTTGGGAATAAGATATAATAAATGATGGAGACATCCTTGGAGCTGACCAACAGATTGTTGGGAATAAGATAATATATATGTTGGAGACCTCCTTGCTGAAATAAGAATAGAATATGCATCCAAATAGATATAAAGAATAATTAAAAATAATAAAGTGCCTCGTTGATCTGTCGAGGTAGAATTATATAATGCCGAACAAGAATAAGATCTTCCAGAACATAAGAATATGACCGAGAATGTTGTCAGGCCTGAATATAAATAAGAATTATCCGACCAACTATCCGTTGGGGGTGAAATACAACGAATGTTGTAATTCTCCTCAAAGCTGAATAAGTATCTTGTCGAGGCACAATTGCATAATGCCGAATAAGAATAATATTTTCCAGAACATAAGAATATGACCGAGAACTTTGCTGGGCCTGCATATAAATAAGAATCACCCCGACCAACTATCCGTTGGGGGTGACATATAATAAATGTTATAGTTCTCCTCGGAGCTGAATATTATAATAAGTATCTCACCGAGTTCCATGTTGAGATGAATATAGAATATGAATCCCAAAGGATATATAGAATAATTTGTGCTTGAGCCGATATCTGGGCCTGAATATAAATAAGAATTGCCCCGACCAAATATCCGTTGGGGGTGAAATATAATAACTGTTGTAGATTTTCCTCAGAGCTGAATATATAATGAGTATCTCGCCGAGCTCCATGTTGAGATGAATATAGAATATGAGTCCCAATGGATATATAGAATCATTTGTGCTGGAGCAGATATCATAGCAATAATAAAATCAATAGTTCCTCGCTGAGGTGAAATTTCATACTGCCGAGCTATGATAATATTTTTCAGAAGAGTAAGATTATTTTCGAGCATTCGTCGGAGTTGAATCTTGTACCTGTAAAAATTAATATCTTGCTCTACCATTTGTGTAGGCTGAATTGATTAGTCGTGAGAATAATTTACTCATCCAATCAATATATGATATGTATATGCTTGAGAAATAAAATATTAATTTCAAAAAATGAAATAATATATGTTGGATGATATGTCGAGGCAAAATTGCCTGATGTCGAGCAATACTACTTTCTAGAGGTTTACGAGAGCTTTCATCGGGATTGAATCTCATCCCCATGAAATTTTAATAAGCTTCCCGAGCACCTGTCGAGACTAGAGAAAATAATTATTATCATGAGAATAATTATTCAGCCAAACAATATGTGATGTGTATCAGCATAAAATAATAAAAATTTCAAAATATGAAATAATATTTTTGTGCCAAATGTGTGTGAGATGGACAAATTTTTATCAGATATGCATCATAAATAAGACGTAGAGTTTTTTGTAAAGTTATTTAATCTCCAACAACTAATCAGGTATAAGTTGCTGTTTGAAAATTATTTATCACTTGGTTTTAAAAATATTTTTGGGGTGATCACAAGTTAAAAAAGACTTAAGCCCCCTGTTTGTCCCCAAGCTGAACTCGTGTTTAAAGAAATGTCTGGGGTGTTTCGCATTTTTTAATACCCCAAGATTCTACTACTGCCGACAAACGACATGGATGTTGCCGATCAACATTTAAGGATATCTCAAGTTATAGAATATATGGTGCCGACCAAGAAGCAAATGGTCCCCGACCAGCTGAGCAATTTCACCGATCAATAAAAATGGTGCATTGACAGCACCGAACAACATTAGATGTCACCGACCAAAAAGTGTATGGTTGGATAGTTGCCGACCAGTAAAACAAGACTGAGATGTCGCTGATCAAGAAGTAGATGATCGTCGACCTGCAATTGGTTCCATCGAGCTACAATAAGAGTCTCTGACCAACAATAAGATACCTCGTAGTTGGATAAAATTATTTCAATGTTGCTGATGGATCTTCACATCTTTTCTTCGACAAACTAAAATGGTCTGGTTAAGCTTACCTTTAATAAAAGATGGCCCAAGATGATGCCGACCAACAATATAGATGGCTGACCAGAATATCTCGAATTCTTAGATCAGAAAAATAACATTCGATGTAAAATTTAAGCATTAAGAATGTTAATTAAATGAATAATGATCTAATCCACTATATCGTGTGATTCCGATAAAGAAACCCTGTGATGTGATGAACGAGGGGCCAACATATCAAATTTTTGCCCAGAGTCTTGATATGGTCATGATTGTTTTACTGATCATCTTTTACAAAAGGTGGGTAATGATTTTTCTAGTGAGAGAAAATTATTTTTTATATTGATCCCTTCCTATTCCCCATTTGAAGAGATAAAAATATGTTGAATGATCGAAGTTATTACCAAATTTATATCAAAAATCAATTAATGAGACTTTATTGACATAGATGGAAGATGAACCAAATTAAGTATATAGTTCATAAAAATGAATGCAAAGAGACTCAAACTTGAAGAGAGAGAAAATAGATCTGGGTCATGATTTCCATGAGAAAACTTTTTATTGTCTTTAACCTTTTCACATTCTCTGATTAAAAATATGATGAGAATTTGAATAGACATCAAAGATCTTACAAAATTTATAATGAAAATTATCAAATCTTACCACCGTCATATATATTGGTATATGTAATCATTTGAAATATTGACTTCATGAGATAAAATTTTAACTTGAGAATCAAGCCAAAAGTTTTGATTTATGAAATCCACCATTTCACAGATTTCTCAACAAGAATTAATCTAACAGTTATGATTTAAAAATCATGATATGCAACATTTTGCAGATAAAAATTGGACAATTAATTTATGTATATAAACATAAAAATCATGATTGAATCAAAAGATGTATGTATAATTTATTATACGTAGAGAAAATAAAAACTTATCTTTTGATGGAGAACAATGGTTGTAACACGTTCCCACAGACGACGCCAATCTGTTGATGCAAAAAACTAGACCGAATCCCATTTTTATGATCACAGATAAATAGATGAAAGCAATCCAATCAAGCAAATGAGAGACAAAGATTTTTAAAGTGGTTCGGCTATGAATAAAGTCTACGTCCACTGTTATTTTATTCCCAGGGGTTTACAATAGCACCATAGGGTGTAGAGAGAGAAAAGATATGTATCTTGTGTATGGGGTTTCTAGGTTCTCTTCGATCTCTTTGGATCTCCTCCCTTTTGGCTAAGGGGATACATGTATTTATAGTGATGGGGGATAAAGAGATTCATTGTATGTAGACATTTATGTCTACATTCAACGAATCTAATTATTGAATTGCTTAGTATGCTATGTGTTGTCATCTATTAATATAGTATAAATGTACATTAAGGCTCATTAAATGCGCTGCCATCTTCATTAATGCACATTAAATGCATAGTTATCCTTTGATCTTCCTGGTTGGTATGCCGACCAACTCTCCTCGGGTGCCGACTAACTCTCCTCGGGTGCCGACTAATACTCCTCGGGTGTCGAATATTGCCACATAGGATGACATGTGTCCTTTTCTGATTGGTCCTCGTAGATGGAGAATTTTTGGATTAACAGGCACGTTTTGTTGCTAAAGGTTTTAGACAAAGAGAAAACGTAGACTTTTTTGATACATTTTCACCTGTGACTAGAATAACGTCTATACGTGTACTTTTTGCTATAGTTTCCTTAAATTATTTAATAGTACACCAAATGGATGTTAAAAATGTATTTTTAAATGAAGAATTAGAAGAAGAGATTTATATGGATCAACCTTAAGGTTTTATTGTACACGGTCAAGAAAAAAGTATGTAAATTAGATAAATCTCTTTATGGACTCAAACAGGCACCTAAACAATGACATGATAAATTTGATAGCTTAGTCATCTCTAATGATTTTAAAATTAATGAAAGTGACAAATGCATTTATTATAAATATATTGAGAACATTTGCACTATCATATGTCTTTATGTTGATGACTTGCTTATATTTGGTTCTAATATTCATGTCGTAGAAAATGTTAAATCATTATTGTGTGCCAATTTTGATATGAAGGATTTGGGTGAAGCTAGTGTAATATTAGGAATTAATATTATTAGGTTAGAAAATGGACTTTCTTTGGATCAATCTCATTAAATTGAGGAAGTTCTAAAGAAATACAACTACTTTGACTGTAAACCTGCTAGTACTCCATTTGATCCTAGTGTAAAGTTATTTAAGAACACTGGCGACAATGTAAATAAAAATGCTTATGCAAGCATCATAGGTAGCTTACGTTATGTTACAGATTGCACTAGACCTGACATAGCTTATGCTGTGGGAGTACTATATAGATTTACTAGTAGACCTAGTATGGAGAATTGGCATGCTATTGAGAGGGTCATGCGGTACCTTAAAATGACGATGAACCTCGGATTACGCTATAATAAGCGCCCCGTTGTCCTTGAAGGATTTAGTGGTGCTGATTGGAACAGACTATCTGATGATTCTAAGGCTACTAGTGGATATATATTTACCATCACTGGTGGCGCAGTTTCTTGGAAATCTAAAAAACAAACTATTTTGGCTCAGTCCACTATGGAGTCTCAGATGATAGCGCTAGCTATTGCTAGTGAAGATGCAGGTTGGCTAAGAAACCTCCTGTCAGATTTCCCGTTATGGGAAAGACCAATACCAGCCGTTTTGATTCATTGTGATAGTACCGCGGCTATTGCAAAAGTTGAGAACCGTTACTATAATGGTAAGAAATGACAAATACATCGAAAACATAGTACTATTAGAGAATTCATCTATACAGGTGCTGTGAGGGTGAATCATATACGGTCTGAACAGAACTTAGCTGATCCTTTGACGAAAGGACTAGCTAGGGAGAAGGTGTGTAACACCTCTAAAGGGATGTGACTAAAGCCCTTGGATACATGAGTCACTTGTTATGGTAACCCAACATATAGACTGGAGATCCCAAGAAATATGTTCAAAGGGTAATAACAAGTCACAAGTGATATGGGTTGAATCATGCTATTATTAATTAATATAGAATGGGGTTTTACTCCAAGTCCATCCCTATGGAGCATGATATCCTGAAGCAAGTTAAGGATGAATTATTATAACTCTTAATGAGATTTATGGCTCTATTTTGAGTGGAGTACCTAGCTACATGAGTATTCTTGATAGACTCACCTATGTGAATGTGGAAATATGGCCGCTTCCTATGGATATTCTGGGCAAATTCCTAGAGTGTTCACTACACTGGAATAAAAGCACATGGTCGTAACGTGCTGGCTATTAGAACTACACCCAAGTAGGGTTGTATGTGGGATGTTGTCATAGATAGAGTTCAAAACTATGATTACTCTAGTATATTCTGAATCATCTTTACTACGTAAAGGTTCAGGTCGAAAGGCACCTTTACTTATACACAATTCTATGAATTATTGCTCGATAAAAATGTTTTCAAATTTTGTAAGTGGGGGATTGTTGGAACACAGCTGTCCTATAACAGCTATTAGTGGTTAAGTGTGCAAACTTTAAAATGCCTTCTGGAATCGTCCCACATCGGTGGGTTGTTTAGATCGGTAGAGTATATTTACAATTTTTGTGAGTCTAAAGGGTAAGCCCTTTGGGCATTCAATGTTTTGTGTGTATGGGTGGGGGACTTATTAGGCCAAGTCACACGCGTGCCCGTGTCCGGGATTTTGGGCTCATTAAGAAATAATTTTTTGGACAAATAAAATGACGTTTTTTGGGCTTAAAATTCATTATAAACGGTAATTTTTTCTGGAATAAAAACGTGATTTTTAACAGTTGAAAAGTTCATCTAACTCAAAAATGATTTTCGAAATTTTCTCTCCCACTTGACCCACGTTTTTGCCCATTAACATTAATAATTTTCGCAATAAAAGGAGGTTGATACCTCCATTATTTAGAACAGTTCTCAGAAAAAAAATAAAACCCTCCTACTGCAACTGCTATCTGTAAAAAAAAAAAAAAAAAAAAATTATCTCTGCACACAGAAACGGAAATAATTATTCTTCCCTTGAATAATTATCACATCACGGAAATGATTAATCATACCCCAGATTAATTATAGTTTCAGATTCAAGCAATATATATAGCTGAATGGGTGTTGATTGAACGAATTGGATTGTGCTACCAATTCGTATTTTTATTAAAGGCTGTTTTATTCTGAGGGTGGCGAGGCTTTTATCTGTCAGCACAAATTGGAGGCAAATCCGCAAAACACCTTAAAGGGAGCGATATTGTTCGCGACTTAGCCATATTTCTAGACTGTCCAATTCCGAAATTCTTAAATTTTTTGGCCTCGGTTTATCAGCTCCTGATTGGGTAGTTTCATTCCTTATTTATTTCTGCATTTAAATTGCTGCAACAACAGTATGAAAACAAGTATAATATGTGCAGAAAGCAAATGCTATGTTGTTAGCTTTTCACACTTTATGTTACGCCACCTAAATGCCTTTTATGTTGTTAACTTTTCACACTCAAATATTTCGAGCGGAGATAACCATTACAAAACCACACTTTTCAATTTTCATGGTTGAAAAAACAATATGACTTAAAAATATTACGCATAATCTTATCCAAGACTCTTGGTTAAGATTTCTCTAATATTACTCTTAGGGGTGTTCAAAAAACCGACTGGACCGAATCGAATCGAGCTGAATCAACACTTTTTTTTCGATCTTTTTTCTTAATCGGTCCGCTCTCGATTTATTTTTTTGGCGGACCGACCTAGTCGGTCTGGTCCACGATTTACAGTTTCAAAAATCCTGTTAGGACCGACCCAGACCAACTTTATATAAAATAATATATTTTTACATATATATTTATATATATAAGATAAATAAATAGTGAGAATATATATTTTAATATTTTATTGGCTTAAATTATAGTTTAATCCAATACCAGGTTTGTTTTAATTGCAAATTTTGATATTTTTTAGTTTTTAATGTTTGGAAAAAAATAGAGTCGGGTATATTTATATTATTATAAATGATGTAAATCATTCATGTGAGGACCGACGGGTTAGATCATACTGACCCTATAAAAAACTAAACCGATTAGGATCGGTTAACCGACATTATCGGTCCGATCTCGATCCATTTTTTTAGAGGACCGACTAAGCCGGTCCGGTCCAAAAAAAACCTCAAAACCGAACCGGACCGGACCGCGAACACCCCTAATTACTCTCGGTCCAAGAGTAATATTAGAGAAATCTTTTTTTTATGATTTTTTTTGTTATCCTGATAATGTGTCAAATACACATTGAGTGATATTTATAATGGATTCATGTAAATTACAAACACCACTTAATGCATGTTTAATACATCAATGGGGTTACAAAAAAGGATCTTCCAAAAATTAATCCTTAACTAAACACCAAATTAGTAATAACTAAATAAAAAAAATATTAGATACTTAACATCAAAACAACTTCTATAGACTATTAATTTGGGACACACAAAGTAAGCATTATCTAGGAGTGATAATTTTAGACATGACCGTACACAATTAACTTGATATTTCGTCTTTGTGTTGATTTTTGACACAAAGTCATGTGTGTTTTTTCATGTCAAAATTATAAATCGTGTTGATTGTGTTATGTCTTATCATGTTATTTGTGTTCTAGTTGTATAAAAATTTATTCTTTTTAGAATGCTATTTTGATAAGTTATTTTTTCTTAACAAATTTAGTTTTTTTTTCCTTTCTTAAAATGAGTTGTTTTGATTAAAGAAAAATATATTAATGCTACAATTTTTTCAAATATTGGAAAATGGATGTCGCCATTATAGTCTAACCATCGATGCTCCTTCTTCATAATGCAAAATTAAATTTATACTGTCATTTTTTTCATTCGTTTGTAATGTTTTATGCCCTTTAATATTTTAGCATTACATTGCGGAATGAGTGTGTTTTATTAACACTGCAAATTTAATTTAGAGTGAAAAAATGTAAATATAATTTTGTAATTTAACGGAAGAGCGATGATAATAAGGCGATAAACAGTTATATCCTTTTAAAAGATTGAAAGTGCAAAATTAGTGTTGCACTCTCGCGAAGGAATAGGGTTGTAAACGGATATTTGAAAATACGGATTTGCGAATATTTGTCCGAATAGATTTCCGAAAGAGTGAATTCGGATACCACTGTTAAATATTCGAGAAAATTAGATATGGTTACTAAGGTATCCGTCATGGATAATCCGTATCTGAAGCGGACTATCCGTATTTACGGATATACGTTCTAGATATACCTATTCGTGTGTGTGTGTGTGTATATATATATATATATATATATATATATATATATATATATATATATATATATATATATATATATATATATATATATATATATATATGGATTTTTTTGCAGACAATTAAAATCATCAATTATTTAATGTATAAACACAATAAAGAAATTCAATCCATTTGTCTATTTTCTTTAATACCATCGTGCACATTATGTCTCTGTTTTGCCTTGATCATCTTCTTGTCGAAAGTCACTATAACTCTGGACATTGTCTTATTTGGTTGATATATTCACGACGATTCATAAATAGTAGTGTTGTCAATGTAATGGAGATGGGGACCAATCTATATTCCTTTATGTATTCACTAAAATGCTTATTCAAACTCTCATTTTTCAAGATATGATATGTTATTGGTGAATAAATGGCCATTTAGTACTTATTAAATGTTAGCACTTGCTTTTAATCCTCGTCTATTTTTATATTCATCTTTAATAAAATATTTTACATTATTTAGAATGTTGCGTACAAAAAATTAAAAGCAATGCTTGATAAGTACAATTTATTTATATTAAATAATATAAACGGATACGGATATTATTCGAATCCGAAAAATCTAAAAGGATACAGATAAAGATAATTGTGTATCCTATCCAAAAGGATACATATAGGGATACGGATTGTGCACTTATACACGGATATGGATAATGGATAGTATGGTATCCGCTCCATATCCATATGCTTTACACCCCTACGAAAGAGTATTGATATCGAGAGTTTTGATGACAGGAAATTTGGTGACATCCGTAGTCCAATGTTTGAAAAGAAAGGATATTTAATACTTTTATAAATAAAAACATCATTCTAAGCAAAACAAAATATGGGATAGATTTATAAAGAAAAATAAGGAATAAAATTGTTCTTTAAAATAAGTAAAAACGTTAATTAAGAACAAATAAAATATCGAATATTTTTATAAAAGCAATGTTCATTGTATTTTCGTGTAATAGATTATGGGTTCAAGATAATGAAGGAGATACTAAGATGGTAAAAGGGCATTTTTTTTGTATTGATTAAGTTTATAACAAAATTATTGTACGTCCTTTAAATGTAATGAAAATTTTGACAAGTCAGTTTTCTACATTGCCCCCTTTTTTTTAGCTTTCATTACTTCATTGCATAATTTGCAAAATTGATGTTTAATATTTATAAAGGAGTGGTGCTAAAGGCACCACTAAAATTTATACTAGGCATCACTGCATGTTTTAAAATGATTATTATACATTGTTTTTAAAAATATTATACTATGGTGTTGGATATATATTTTGGTGGTGCCTTTTGCACCACCCTTTATAAAGTACACTGTTAAAATAATATTTAATATTTATCTTGTTTAGTTACTATTTTTAATGTGTTTAATCAAACACCATTTTAGTGTTAAAGAATGAGAATGGGTTAGACATAAAAAAGAGAAGACTAACATGTCATGAAATCCTATGTTATGCAGTTTCTAAGCACGCCAAATAGAATCTTCCATCCCAAAATTTGTCCCTAAATCGTGTCGGTATAGAATTATGCTTTTTAAATATATTTTAGTTAATTAAGTTAAATGTTTCTAAATTTTAAACTTTGGACCCATTTGATACGAAAGTATAAAAATGAATAGGGTGATAAAATAAAATTTAAATGTTTTTAAAGGATTTTGTGTTTGTTATGCATGTTTCGTCACCTTAAAATATTATCTTTTCTCTTGTTTCCCAATTTTAATTGTTACGAATGTCGAGAAAGTAATACTATCTCCATAGTGTTGCTTTATCTAACAAAATTCTTTCATAAAAATATTACAACATTAAATCCCAAAAGACTAATTCATAAAACTCCATCTTTTAGTTTTTATGACTCATTTTTAAATTAATAACCTCATATGAACCGAACCCTTGCTTGTGAGAATGAGCTTCAATCAAACTTTAGATAAGACTAAACATAACTATCTATGATGCTCGTGTGAAAATCACATTACACGAGCTTCGCACGAGATCTCCCAATCACCTTGTGCAACGACGTGTCCTCTCATGTGAATGAAAGACAAATCTTATTTAAACCACCTTGCCTAACATTCTAACACCAAGGTAATTGTCAAACATACACATAATCAATAAATTAATTACGCACATGACCATTTAAAAAATATAGGGTATTAAATTTTTACCCCAACAACAAGAAATTTATGCTCGAAATTTTCTACATACATGTATCAAATACGTGAGAATATTTTTCACCCATAGCATCCCCCACTCATACATAAATTCAGCCTCATTATGATGACTTCGTTACACACTAATTAGTAAAATTACTTATTACTGAAGGATCTGATCTCGTTGATCCAGAATACACATTGGCTTCTCCTCATACGATGCATAAGATTGTAATTTAATATCACTAAGATCTATATGCTGCTACATCTCATCATCACGCCAAAACTTATTGTGATCATCAATATATGAAAGAAGTTATACACGTGTTGTAACTTATCCAGTAACTCTAGTTAATAGGCCAATGCCCCCACCTTATCGACGATGGTGAAATGACCCCCGAACTGAGGCCCTAATGTCCACTTCTTTCCAAACTGCTTTACGACCTTCATGGGTAACAAAATTTTCAACACATGGTCCCCAACCACAAACTCAAATATCTAACACCAGTTATTAAAATTGCTTTTCTTCCTACTTTGTGCAATTGTGATCCTCTCATATATCACCTTGATCTTTTTGGATATATCCCTCGTGAACTTTAGACCCACAATATACTTCCATGGCTCTAACCTATAAACTGGAGTGTAAGATCATAGTATACTCATATTCCCTCGCTTTGTTAAATCGTATTATTCCGGTTTTGAAAACACATTTTATGTGTCCATCCTTGAGGTCCTTATTCTACCGAAAAGCTTCATAAATGTTCAAGATCATGAAGCCGTACCTTTTCTTATCTCCGTAATTGCATGATCACATTTGGGATGTAGGTTGGGACTTAGTGTATATATGGTTATAAAATCAAAATGATAAAGTCGTTTTTCAAAATCATATAGTGTCTTTGTGAATTTCACCGTGACATTCCAAAATTAGCATGCCATTTTAAAACTATTTAGTTATTCATGATAATTAAATTATGTGAATTATTGCATAATTTGGGAATACAATACTTGATAGTTTTAGATATTTTATGTTATATTATTATAGTTGATTATGTATTTCTATTTCCTTAATTAAATTTACATGATAGGTATATTAAAAAGTGTTGAAAAATTAAATTTTGATATGTTATTAATCGTAATATAAAGTGGGGTGGTGATGTGTACCCATTCACAAATCAAGGAAAATGGTGGAAACTAAAATTTAGCCTAAGTTAGGATGTATATATGCTTAGTACTACGGGTAGGATTATTTAAAAGAAGAAAATATAAGCTTTGGAAGGAAAGGAAAGAAAAGAAAATGAAGAAAAAGTGGAAAAAGTTGTTTTTTCACTCACAAAAAATCTTACAAATCCAGATTAATTTTGAAGGTAATTCTTCCTTAATTAAAGTTGTTTATTGAGTTGTGTTGATCATTTATGTCGATTTTAATATTAATTATTGATTTATTTTTTGCTAGTTCATTTTAGGGCTGCTATCAACTTGTTTATGATTTATAAGGCTACTTAAGTAATATTAAATATGACGCCTATAATAAAAGCTATTGTGACACCCCACCTATTTTAATCACGGGAGATCAGCCTTCTATAAAAGCAAACAAGAATCTCATTTGGTTCATTCTTAACATCACTGTCGATTTTTTTTAAATTACTAAACACCTATGTTAAATTAAGCAGGTGCTAATTTTATCTTTCATTAATGTAACAACATGTGGAAATATAAATAATATAACTCATCCACACAATTATAAGAGTCTGAATCATCACATGATAAATAAATAATAAATACCGAATAAACGACCAGTTCTCAAAATAGAATCCAAACTATAAGTCGTCAGAGATAAAACTGAATCCAAGTACATCGTCTGGCAAATAAAACTAAAAGTATAATAACGGAAAGGAGAAACATGTCCAAAATGGAACTACTGAATCAACATCTTAGTCTAGGAATGAATAACTGAAGCGTCTACACAAAGTCCTGCAAGCCTTCACAAGCGCTGCAGCTACGTATCCCTGGAATGAGTCTTCAAGCTTGGCGTCCCTGTGGCAGAACACCTAAAATATTTTGGAAAATATTTTTGACACGGATCAAAGCCCCAAACCATTTGAAAAATATTTAGCAAGTAATTAAGATGCAACAGTTAAATATGCATGAACACTTTTCATATTAAAGCGGTTGTCACACTCTCTTGAGATATTACTCTCCCCTCAACTATTGTGCACACCTAATGCTTACCTTCTAATCCAACTAGTTATACTACCCCATTTAACTAGCCCTGTTACATCTCTTTCTATCATTCTACTATATCCCGAGTACTTCCTCCCTTTGGTTCCTAAGTCATTTTACTCATTAACTTAGTTAATTGTTTCCACTTTAATTAATTATACAACATTCACACCAGTTATATAAATAATGCATTCACACTTTATATTTTTAACCCGTATATAATTATCTACTCTATTATATACGTATAAATATACTACAACAATCACACACATGTCACGTATAATAACCATCATCCCGAGTAATAACTCACTAGATTCTTGTCTCTATAATGCTATCATATCCCAGGTATACTCACTCTAATGCAGTTACCATATTTCGGTTAACTCACACCGATATAGGTAAATAAAATCTCAAACGTAATGGAGGCAATCATATTCCTCCGAGAGTGAGATCGAATCATACCCAAAGCGTCTCACCTTGAAAAATAAATCACACAATAAAATACTGGATGATATGACTTGGGGATTATACTTTCCCCTGCATTCACTAGCCATAGGATTCACCCACATCGCACAACCTCCGATGATAGCACGAGAGGGGTATGTTTTCATATAAATATCATGCACACTAATATTTATAAATCACACACACACACACACACACACACACACACACACACACACACATATATATATATATATATAATAAATTCGGCTCACCCGTGCATAACACCCGTAACACTAAACCAAAATCCCCGAGTTTATCTCTCTGAGTCTTAATTTATTTAATTTCACATCCATTAAGTAATTTATGTAGCTTCACTTGCTAAAATACCCGGACTCACCCAATCGGTCTGTATTTAAATATTCATAAATTTTAATCACATTATTGGTTTCTTAGTTTACTCACCATTGCAAACTTTTCTAAACCCATATATAATCACCCATAATCACCCATAATCACTAGGTAATAGGCCCCCTCTTTATTTTTCACTAAAAAAATAAACCTAGAACAAACCCCAAAGAGACTAGAGTCCAAAAATAAAAATAAGCGAATTTGCCTGAAAACAAGCATCATCGATCAATCGATCGATGCTGCTCTCACAGACCTTCTTCCCCAATCATTTTTCTCCATATTTGTTCACCCAAACCTCCATAAATCCTTCCCAAAACTCAACCCAAGCATGACTAAAGTTTATTACACATCTAGATAGGTTCTAATAACGATTTAAACCATTAAACATCACTGATTTCTCATCAAAATTCATTATTTCACGAATTGGGTTTTCTCAATTTTATTCAATCCTCTCATTCAATTTGATTCTATAGTCTAAATTAAATGAAATTAACTACTGGGTCTTGATTATAAATCAGATTCCAACAACACATGATAGTCTTTCATCATCAATTTAACATTAATTCTACATTTAATGTCCAAATCACCAAAAGCTCATTTTACATGTGATAACGCTCCCCAAAAACGGATTTATCTAAACTTACCATGATATGAACATGAGTTTTTACAATTCAAAGAAGAAGCAAGTTAATCAATTGCCTTTCTAGGTTCATAGGGTCTGATTACGCATTATAGAAGATGGATTTGACAATAGCACACCCAATTCCTCTTTGAATTTGGCTCTTAAAGCTTCATTCTTTTCTTCCTTATCTCTTTTATCCTTTTATAGTGTTTAGAATATGATTTATATTTACCTTTAACTCTAAGACTTAGGTTTAATATCCTTAATCCCGAAATTAGGCAAACGGGCCAAGTCCAAATGACCCGAATACCCCCGTGTGGGTCCTGTTATGTCTAAAAACGTCCCGTGATCCAATTACTACCCTAGGTACACTATTTTGACTATCTTGACCCATTAGGAACCAATCGTGACCTCAAAATCTCCATCTGAGTCACTCTGTATAAATTATTTATCTCGACCTCATATTGTCTACACGCGACTCTTAGTTAAGATATTACATAGTCACGTCGATATCACTCGCTACGACTTAAAATAATTATTTACTACTCACTTAGTAATTATATTACATGAATATTAATTATTATCTCTCATGATTAATATTTTAATAAACACATAATTAATTCAATAAAATTACGTCCACGTGTAATTTAAAACAACATAATTAATTTAAATTTTGAATACTAAAAAATATGGGGTGTTACATACTTTCCCCCTTATAAAGGAATTTCTCCCTCAAAATTGGGACATACCTGCTGTGAATAACTCTAGATACTGCTCACACATTTCATCCCCCGCTCCCACGTTAACTCGTCAACATTGTGGTGCCCCCACTGAACTCGAACAAAGGTACCACCTTAGATCGCAGCTTACGCTCACTATAATCAACTATCGCCATTGGTCTCTCCTTGTACATGATATCTGGTTGCAAGTCTATCTCCTTTAATGTAACATGCAAAAATCCCTCCTCCGATACCTCTTCAGCGATGACACGTGGAACATGTCGTGAATCCGCTGTAAGTTCTCCGGTAGTCCCAGCCTATATGCCACTGGTCCCACCCTCTCGATGATCAGAAACGATCCCATATACCTCGACGCTAGCTTTCCTTTATTATCGAACCTCATAACCCCCTTCATAGGAGACACTCGTACCAAAATATGGTCACCAACATATAACTCTATGTGCCTCCGGACTACATCGGCGTAACTCTTTTACCTGTTCAGAGCTATACGGATGCGTCCTTGAATCAACTCAATCTTGGCAGTAGTGTCCTGAATCATCTCTGCCCCAATAGCTGTTGTCCTCCACCTCTAACAAGCAAGCGGGCGAACGATAAGGCCGCCCATACAGTGCCTCAAATGGTGCCATGACGATGGTTAATTGGTACGCAAACTCTACCAATGGAAGATACTGCTCCCATCCCCCCCCCCCGAAGTCTAGTATGCACATCCTTAGAATATCCTCAAGCATCTGATTAACTCACTTCGTCTACCCATCTGTCTGTGGGTAATACGCTGTACTCAAGCGTAAATCCATACCCATAGCCTCCTAAGAGCTCTGCCATAAGTGGGACATAAAAATCTTATCCCCATTCGACACAATATTAATTGACACTCCGTGCAACATCATTATCTCAGTAATAAATAACTGCATATACTATCTCGTCTCAAAATCCATACGAACCGATAGAAAATGGTCCACCTTAGTCAACCAATCCACTATCACCCAGATGGAGTGGTGACCTCCCTGCGATATCGGTAACCTAGTAATGAAATCCATAGAGATACTCTCTCACTTTCATACTAGAATCTAGAGTGGCTGAAACATCCTCATTGGTCTTTGGTGATCTACCTTCACTAGTTGGCAGGTAGTAGACTTAGAGACAAACTCCGCTATGTCCTTCTTCATCCCTTACGACCAATACTGCCTACACATATCCTGGTAAAACTTATCCCCACCGGGATGTACCGCAAACCTCGACCATCACTGCATGTCTCAAATCCTCATCCTCTGGGATCGCGAGTCTCCCATTAAAGCGCAAGCCTCCCTCATAGCTAATCGAATAGGACTTTGCCCCATCAGTTAACAACTAGCAAACTCTGTCCTGGCAATACTGATCCCCTACCTGTGCATTCACCACCCTCATAATAATCTCGGGCGTGATAGTCAATACAGACATACAGGCTCTGGCAATATTGTCATCGCGTCGAAGTTCTTTTAACTTTGCCTTCCAAACCTCCGTTATTTCCCCAGCAGGTCGTTGCCTCAATGCATCTGCCACCTCGCTAGCCTTCCCAGGAAGATACGGAATATTAAACTTGTAATCCTTCATGAACTCTAACCATCTCCTCTTCCTCATATTCAGCTCCTTCTGCGTGAATAAATACTGAAGCGATTTATGGTCCGTGAATAAGGTAAATTGCTCCCTCAAAAGATAATGTCTTTAAATCCTCAAGGCAAACACAACCGTTTCTAACTCCGTGATGTATCTATGTAAACACGGTACTCCACTGCTCCCTTAGGCAGTGCAATTATAGGTGCTGAGGTCAATTTGTCCTTTAGCTCATCGAAATCTAATCGATAACGGTCATCCCAAGCAAATGACACCCCCTCATGAGTCAGATTCATTAACGAACCTGCAATATTTGAGAAACCCTTAATGAATTGCCAATAGTATCCATCCAGCACCAGGAAGCTGCGAACCTCAATCGGTGTGATGGGCTGTCCCCACTCCCTCACCACCGATACCTTACTCGAATCAACCAGAATACCCCTGTCAGACATTATGTGTCCCAAAAACTGCACCTCCCAAAGTAAAAAAACCCACACTTCTCGAATTTGGCGTACAATTGGGGATCCCGTAATGTCTGTAGGACCACCCACAGATGCTCGACATGCTCATCCTCAAAATGAGAGTAAACCAGAATATTATCGATGAACACGATCACAAACTGATCAGAAGACTCTCTGAAAACTCGGTTCATCAAATCCATGAACATTGTTGGCGCATTGGTGAGCCAAAATGGCATCACCCTAAACTTATCGTGTCAGAAAAGCAGTATTAGGAACATCCTCCTCTATGATGCGCAACTGATGATATCCCGAAATCAAATCTATCTTAGAGAAGCAAGCTACTCCTCTTAGCTATTTTAATAGATCATTGATTCGAGGCAGTGGGTACTTATTCCAGATCATGACCTTGTTCAACTCCCTGTAATCGATACATAACCGAAGTGATCCATCCCTCTTCTTAATGAACAACACCGGTGCACCCCATAGTTATGTACTTCGTCTAATGAAACCCTGCCTCATAAGCTGCTGAATCAGCTCCCTCAACTCTCGCATATCTGATGGGGCCATGCGATAAGGTGCTCGTGCGATAGGCCTCGTACCTAATGCTAGGTCAATAACGAACTCAATTTCTCGACTATGCGGTAGCCCGGGTATCTCCTGGAACACATCCTCGAACTCCCTCACCACTGGAATCGGGTATAAAGAAATAACCACCTCTTATGACGTCTCTTCCTCAATGTAATACAGGCGTGTGCTCGACCCTTCCTCGAGAAGAGGCATCGCCACTAGGAACATTTCATGTCCTGGAATGGAGAACACAATTGTCCTCTCGAAACAATCCACCATCGCCCGGTATCTAGCTAACCAATCCATTCCCAAAATGACGTCATAACCCTCTATATCTAACAGTATAAGGTCGATGGCTAAACATAATCTCCCCACATCAATATCCACACCCCTACAGATCGAGTATATAAGCGACCCACACTCTACACACATAACAAAACTACCGGATGCCTCTAACAAACCGGTCGCATATGAAAATATGGTGGTTATAAATGAGTGTGATGCCCCCGTATCAAATAAAATCATACCCTCAAGCCCGTGAACGTACCCTCTACTATGGGTGTCGCTTGCTGTAAGACTGCATCTCGGATATTATAGACATGACCGTACTATAACTGCCCCTACTGAGGTGGGGCTGGTGCTGCCGGGGGTAACTGCGCCTACTGCCCCTACTGGGCACCCTGCTATTGTGGTCCCCTACCCTGCTGTGGAAAATCTCTCTTCATATGAAAGTTTGCCTACACACAAAGAAATACCTCAGGAAGTCTCACTGCCTCTGTCCCTGCTATCCCTATCGAGGCTATCCCTGCTGTTGGCCCTGGTGGGTAGCATGTTCCACTAGCAAGCCAAGATCACGTCTAAGCTACCTTGAAACTCGAGTGGGTGGCCATTCTGAAATACCTCCCTCACTCTTTGTCGATCTGACGTCCCCGAGTGGGCTTGGAGAATGGGTGCCACTGACTACTGTGGTGGCTAGTCTTGAGGAAAGTGGAGTGCCATGGAAATGTTAATGGCCTACACCACAATAGCGTCCACCTTTGGGGCCGTAACTTTCCCATGCGGTGGTTGCGGTGCATGTGGCTCCTGCTGAGCCTCTCTCTCATCGACTCTCGTCGCTACCCTCGCCGGTCGTCCTCTCCTGGGTGGCAACTGAAATCAGATCAAATTTTATGATTTCACAGTCAATACAAATATAATTACAGAATAACATAATCTCAAATAACTAATCATGAATGCAACAATCCTAATAATAGGGATCTATGTGAAAGAACGCTACGCTAAAATCGCTGTAAGCATCATATATCCTACGGACACTAGAACCTGATGCTTCGAAACCATCTGTGACACCTCACTTATTTTAACCACGGGTGATCAACCCTCTATAAAAGTAAATAGAAATATCATTTGGTTAATTCTTAGAATCACTGTCGAAACCTTTTTAAATTACTAACTACCTATGTTAAATTAAGTCGGTGCTAATTTTATCTTTCAATACGTAAAAATATGTGGAAATATAAATAATATAATCATCCACACAATTATAAGAGTCTGAATCACCACACGATAAATAAATAAATAATGAATACCAAATAAACCATCGGTTCCCAAAACAGAATCCAAACTATAAGTCTACAGAGATAAAACTGAATCCAAGTACATCATCTGGCAAATAAAACTAAATATATAATAATGTAAAGGGGAAACATGCCCAAAATGGAACTACCGAATCAACATCCTAGTCAAGAAATGAATAACTTAAGTGTCTACACAAAGTCCTACAAGCCTCCACAAATGATATAGCTACGCATTCCTGGCATGAGTCTTTAAGCTTGGAATCCCTATGGCAGGACACCTAAAATGTTTTGGAAAATATTTTTGACACGGATCAGAGCCCAAAACCATATGAAAAATATTTAGCAAGTAATTAAGATGCAACAGTTAAATATGCCATAACACTTTTCATATTTAAGCAGGTGTCGTACTCTCTTGAGATATTACTCTCCCCTTAACTATTGTGCACACCTAACGTTTACTTTCTAACCCGACTAGTTATATTACCCCACCTAACTAGTCATGTAATATCTCTTTCTATCATTCTACTATATCCCGAGTACTTCCTCCCTTTGGTTCCTAAGTCATTTGACTCATTAACTTAGTTAACTATTTCCACTTTAATTGGTTATCTAACATTCACACCAGTTATATAAATAATGCATTCACACTTTATATTTTTAACTCGTATATAATTATCTACTCTATTATATACGTATAAATATACTACAACAATCACACACATGTCACGTGATGAGTGTTTTTATGTGATGAGGGACTTTTTGGAGGTTTGGACAAATCATGTATTAATATTTTTTAAGGGACTAAATGGGTTAAAGACCTTAAATTAATTAGTGACAAATTAACCTCTTAAAATCACTGATTAGTATTATTGTAGCATTTAAAGCGTTATTATTTAATATGCATAAATGAATTATAGGCGTAAAAATCCCACAATGAACAATCCCAAACAATTAAAACCAAACATAATAAAACAGGTCACATGACAAAAGTATTTACGTGATTCGATAATGGCCTACATCCACGGGGTGTTTCGCCTTTCTTATTACTTTGATATAATAACAAGAATTACATGCCCTTTTTCCCTAGGATAAGGGTTACATTTATATAAAAAGAGGTTGTGCTGTGCAGGGATATGAAGCTTACTTATGCAGTTGCAGTTTGATCATACTGATCTCTCTCTGAGATCCTTGCTGGTTAGATTCTTTTATCTCGAGTTGTGATCCTTTATCTCATTATGTCGGACAAGTTCCATGAAGTCCGAATCATTCGGACTGTTTGAATAATTCCCCCATATGAAATGATTGTGAGCATTATAGTTGACTAAAATGTGGGGAAACATATGAATGGGTGCTATATTTTAGTTAAATCAGTAATTTCATAAGATTTAATCTTATTTGATAGGATATTGATTGTGTTGAATTGTTAGGTTCTGACATGCCGCTGGTGACTACTACTTATGCTGACAGGGAAAATAATTAGTAAACACACATATGAGGTGAATGTACTCACTAAGTTGATTATCAATATGATATGTATATATTATATGGAGATTTATGGCTTTATAAAAGTAAAGATATGTTAGGTTTCTATTCTATTCAAGAGATGTTGAATTACTGAAACCCATGGATATGTTTATTGCCTACAAGATATAAATGTGGGATTTATTAAACTCCGGATATGTGTATGGCCTTATTTAGAACATAAATGGAGATGTTTATATTTTTGGGATGTTAATATAGTATTTTAATATATAGAGGTGTTGTACATTCATTGATCTTTTAAAATCAATTTTTATATGTTTGCGTTTTTAGGATTTGGGAGCTGTCGCTGTTAGGTCTAGGGTGTTGGATGAATAATAGCGCATTTCATCAATTTTAGATTAATGTAATATTTATAATTAAGTTAGTTTGTTTTGGAGTTTGGTTTGAAGTACTTCTCCTTAAAACGATTGAGTTTTTAATATTCCGCACTTAAACTTTGAAGTTAACGTAATTTGTATTATCTTGATTTTGAAAACAAATAGGCGTGTTTTGTGAACGATTTAGTTATCTTTATACTAGTGGGGAAGGGGTGTTACATTCACCCTCATCAAAATGTCATTATACTTGTGTATATGAAAATATAATTTGAAAGTTAAGCATTTATGTCTAAATCCTAGGACCCTTGCTGCACCGAAGCCCCCATACTTTGCGGGCTATGAAGATTCTAATATTGTGTGTTACAATGTTTTGCTCTAGTTGTGTCCTTTTTCGCGGATGGTTCATCACTGTAATAAAATCATCTCGCTGGTTGCGGCCCCGAGACCTTTTGTCTACTAGAAAATCTTGGATTTGTGTCGCGACATATGTCACCGAGGCTTTGCGTTAGCAATCAGAAAATCTCGTGAAATCTTTTTAAACAATCAGAAATCTTTTCTTATAATTAAATATCTTTTATGTTGAGATTCTCGTCGATGTTACAAATGGCTTTAGATTGCTAGGAATTAGTGCAAAAGGGGTGAGGTGTGAGTAATTAGTGTGTTGTGTAATTGTAAGACGTTTTTCCTCTCTATAAGTTGTTAGTAGGGGTGGAAAATTGTGTTATTGGGTCAGGTTCAAGAACCGACCCGACATGACACGAAAAATATTTTAGTGATACAAACACGACACGACACGATGTTGTGTTATTTTTTCACAACTCGAACACGACCCATTTCCAACACGACACGACACGATTGACATGATTTATAATTTTGATCTGATTAAACCCAATTAACACAACACAAGATATGCTTGGCACGACACGACATGACACGATATATAGCAGATTTTTCCAATTCATGCTTCCAAGTGCACTAAAGAAATAATTACAACAAAATTTAATTGCCCATGACAAATTTTTATCTACTATGCTTTTGATGTTAAATCTCAACCACCAAAAGTTCCAAAACATGTAAAAATTATATAATAAACATGCACAAATGAAAGTTATCACAAACCACTAATAAAACGTTCATGGACTGCTAGAATAAATTATCATTTGGAACAAAGATATTAGGCCCAACTTTAGATCTGATGCAATCTGATCTAAAGCTTCTTGAATCTTTCTAATCTTGTGACTCATGCCGAAATTAAAAGAAATCTTATATTTCGAAAATAAAAATTTGCCAGATACCTTGCTAATTGCGTGATTCTTATTATCTCATCTAAACTTTTTCTTTAAGGCTTCAGTTGTGAAATCATATATCATGTTATGAAGCTCATAAATTGAATCTTTGAGCTTTCCAAGCCAGTCTTTAAATCCTTTGATCTTCCCTTGCTGCTGAACTGCATCCACATTCCAAGACGATTCTATCTCTTAAAAGGGCACAGATGAAAAGTACCAACCACGTACCTCAAGGATCTATAGAAAATCCCTATAAAAAAATTTAGATTCGTAGGAGGCGCTGACAGAGGAAGGAAAGGGGGATGAGGCCAGGGGCGCTGGGTGGGGGAGTTGACGAAGGAGGGAGAGGGGGATGAGGCAAGAGAAGGTAGAGGAAGTGGTGGACCTAGGATTTTTGTCCATTGGGTGCAAAAATTTTCGAACCACGCTTGGGGGTTAGGGGACGGGAGCCCCCGAGGAGAATTTTTAGGCTTATATTAAGTTCTTTAGAAAAATTTTTAGCCCATATAATTTCAGGAATTAAATGAGTGATTATAATCAATAAAAACAATTGGCAAAAATTCGCAAGTGTTCCAACGGATATAATTTATTAAATAAATATCACAGTTAATTATACATAACAAAACAATAAAATAATAAAAAAAAAGGAAAAGGAATATTTCTTAGAGTTAAAAAATAATCAAATTTCAGCAACTAATAAAACTAAAATGCTCAAGGATCCCTCTTACACATTCATAAAGGGCTAATATTAATTCAGCAAATAAAAAAATTCAGCAAGATGCATAAAATAAGAAAATAAACTAAAAAAAATTACCAATGAATCAAGATGAGAGCAGGAGGGGGAGGCAGACGTAGGAGTTGTCCTGTCCTGGGGCAGCTCAGGGGGAGGAGGCCACAGCAGGGCTATCCTGTCCGGAGGCTGGGGGAGGGGCAGCAGCCGGAGCAGGGGAGGGAGATGTGAGAGAGATAGCATATAGAAGAGGGATGGAAATTAGGGAGAGAGAAAACGGCTGCATAGAAAGATATGGGAGTGATAAGAAATTAAGTTTTATTTATGTTTATGTCTATTTACAAAATCCTCCCTCACAGTTTGAAAACCTTTACCTAGATGCCTTATATTTTCCAAACTTATACATAGGTCCATAATTTTTTTTACTCTGTACTTACCGAAAATTTCTGAAAACATTGTG
This sequence comes from Sambucus nigra, assembly GCA_949130495.1. Classification (NCBI taxonomy): domain Eukaryota; kingdom Viridiplantae; phylum Streptophyta; class Magnoliopsida; order Dipsacales; family Adoxaceae; genus Sambucus; species Sambucus nigra. The sequence goes on from OX422224.1 coordinate 231,811,787, forward strand.
GTTGCGATCGCACCCCTTCGGGATGGGGTGGGTCCTCCCCTGGGTAGAGGGTAATGGAGGGAACAACTAGTTTTTCCTAGTGAGAGTGATGGAGGTTTGCTTTGTTTTGAGAGTGAGAGTTTGTGGATGGGTGAAGAGAGATGGCTGATCTATTTGGCTAGGATTTTTTTGTGGTTTTTTTTTGTTGAAGTCTTAATCTTATGCAGTGGGTTAGTCTTTTTAATAAAAGCCTTTTATTTTTTAAGGGGTCTTAATGGGTTAATAGCAGGTTTATATTGATTTTTAATCGGGTTCATAATAGGTTTTAATGAGGTCATTATCGTGTCTTTAACGGGTCCAATTCGAGTCAATTTTGTGATCAAAATTAAACTAGAACATGACACGATAGCGGGTCCAATAAACCAGAACCGAACACAATAAGACGTGTCAATTTCGTGCTAATTTCATTTCGTGTCATCTTGTCGTTTCCAAAATTACCACCCCTAGTTGTTACCAAGTTTTTAGTGAGATTGTTGCATTTGTTGGTTTCCTTGTACATCCGTTGATATGAATTTATTTACATTTGTGCATGATTTAAAACTCAAATGTTTAATCAAGATTAAAATTTTAATTATTTATTGAACCATTTGTAAATATTATCACAGAGATCTATGGGCGTGCTCTTTATTTAATCACCGATTAAAATCTGAATGAATTTTTTTAATTTATTGTATTCTTTATTTCGGTACGCAAAATACACTCTCATGGAGATGACACATATATTCATATAAAGCCTCAAAAGGTGTCATTTTTTTGGGGAATTGAATATGGCTATGGCCTCCGGTATGAAATCAATAGTAAACTTTAGTTCTTTGGCTCAAGGCAGTCTAGGTAACCCCTTCAAAATATATTAAGGTTATTATGTAACAACTTCCTATTTTTCACGTACTGGTTGATCATTCCAATACGCTAAAACTAGGGCTCTTTAATCAATCAATATCATTATCAGAATCGTCATATAAATAAAAAGATTTTAAGTGAATTTTAATACATCCACAATATGCGATAAACTAGAACGATAAATATTATCTCAAAATCCAACAATGATGAAATCAAATAGTCTGAACTCCCAAGAAACTGACAGAAATAAAATAACTGGGACTCAAGGTCAATACAATCTCTGAATGGAAATAACTAAACTGAAATTGAAATAAGTAGCAACCTATGCTAAGAATCAACTAAACATAAACTAGAATGAGAGCGAAGATGCAAGTTTAAATCTACGCAGCGATGTGGATCATATCTATGAATGCCTGAAAAATAGTTTTATATGATTTGGATCAGCGCCCTAAAGTTGCAAGAAATATCTTCAATATCAACAATGATAATCGTACGACTCATTTACAATGAACATGCCATCCCATCGACACTTACATGCAATAAATACCTCAACTCTCACCTAAGTGAAATACTACAAGCATGTCCCAACCAAAGGCATAAACTATACTAAAAGTATCTATCTTTAAAGTTACAAGTACGTAACCGATAATCAAATGCAATGAAACTATAACTAACTACACATGTAAGAATACAACCCAAATACCAACCCTAGTAATGTCACCCACAATTACAACATACCCAGTCTTGTAATAATAATACATAATGTGACATAGGGTTCATTTAATTAAATGCCCATTGCTGGACTAATATATCTCTTTTATAGTTCTCACTTATATCACACGAAGGCAAATACCTTTGGGGACCATCTTGTTCTTCTACAGGTAAATCCGTACGAGTCCCTCACCGAATAGACTTAAACACAAAAGTACACACATATGAGGATGGGAGATCAATACATAATCATATCATCGGGAAGTCCCATACCAAAACTCAACCGATGGATCAGATAATCAGCCTTTCTCATCATGAAGCATAGGTTGACTGAACGTATGATAATAATATAAGACCTCCACAATGACATGTATCAACAACCAGGTGTATGGTACATGGTCACAACCTTTAAAGCAACCCCGACTAACAGATTCACCCTGAATAACGGTATATTCACACGATTTAGAATACATATATATTACACATTATATATATATATATATAGGGTGTCGCATCATTCTTGTGTATATCCCCAATTGTCCCAATCCCCAACGCTGGACTTTAATAACCAAATTAAGGTTTATTCTACTCCAAACCTATAATAAAATATCTTCTCGTGATACTCTAGTTTAAACCCATATGAAATTGTAATTTAAGTGCATAAGAATTTCTCAAAAATTAATTATGCGACTAAACCCAAAATCCATCCTTCGCTGCTCCAACGCCGTTGTTTAGTAAACTCGTTCGAAAAAGCCCAAAGGTCGTTCAAATGAAACAATACATCTTGTTCAAACGAGATAGATGTAGATGTCTCATTCGTCCAAGAAACATAAATACAAAAATAAACCTCCATTGCTAAACTTCAAACTTTTACCCAATAATCCAAACTTCATTATATTCGAAAGTAATTACGAGAATATGATCCTAAACGATTCCCATGATGATTTAAGATCTAAAAACATGAAATAAGGGTTTAAATTCCACAATGTTCACATATTTAAACCTAGTTTTTCCTTTACATTAAACGAAGTCTAATACACCTACGAATTCAGATTCAATTATTAAATTAACATGGGGATTCAACTTATATAAGAAATTAAACCCTAAACATGAGTTCTAATCACATAATTATATATCCAAAGGATCCAGTTAAGGTTTATATTAAAAATGATTAAGTCTTTAAATCATAATTAATTAATACTAATATCGATTAACCCATTAATAAACATGATTAAGATATCAAATTCAAATCCTAAACATGGATTATAAATCCCATAATTAAATACATAACATGGATTATAAATAAGTTACAGATTATATATGTGATAAAATAAGAGATTTCTTTCCTAAAAGTATGAATGACAAATCTCTACGCGTGATCCTTGTTCATTTTTCTCCCAAGATCTCCTTAGGCTCTCCCAAAGGTCTAAAGCTGCTAAGGTTTTATGGTGACAAAAAACACAACACAAATTATAGAAGAAAACAATCACTAGGAGATTAAGAAAAGCACGAAATCACAACACAACACAAGGGTTTCTCTGTCACATGCCAAGGCTAGGGTTTATCATATATTCCATATAGAATGCGGTTGTAACCTCCACGATAAGCTATGAATCCCTTGAATATCTCGTCGAGATTATTGAGGATAGACTTGGTCTTATCTCGGGTTAGTTTCATAATCGTGGCTCATAATTTGGGCCGGACATTTAATTAGCCTTTATGGGCCTGGTCGGCTACTCTTATAGGCTAATAAAAAATAGTTACCCATAATTGGCCCTTAAATTTTTGGGTGATAAATTGGGCCCACAGATTTTAAAAGAGTGCATTTCCCTCCTGACGGCACAATTACAGATTAGGAGAGGGGGGCTCGTCATTTTGCTAGATATTGGAGCGACATATTTTCTTCGAACTACGTGAACCATCATTGGGGTGTTTAAACTCAAGTATTGGATAAACTTGATCATCACTTTAACTTTTTTACGTCTTGTGCTTCCCAAGTTGCCTTTTGCTCTTCGTCTCCCAAATTCAAGGGCTTTCAACATTTCTAGCTTGATTCTTACTTCGTAAGTTTTCATTTCCCTTCTTTTTCTTAATTTCTTTTCATCATTGTTCTTCACTCCACTGTAGCTAGGGTTTTCTGAGTTTTTTCATGGCCACGATAGACAAAAAGTCTTTGCTTGAGTTTAGAAAATGCTATAATATCCCCAACTAGGTATATATTGAGTGTGCCCCAGTTCCCCGTAACGTTCGTGATGTTGAGGATGGACACTGTATACACGTCCTCCTGTTATCTAAAGGGGGTTTGATGTTTCCCCCAAATCCTCTATTATTACGCTTTTTTCAATACTTTGACATAGTTCCTCCTCAATGCTCTCCAAATGTTTGGAAGATTATAAATGGAGTTCATAGGATAAATCAGCTTTATGGCACCAATTTAGGGTTAGTTGAGTCTGCTATTGTTATACTTTTCTCGCACAAACGGGGTTTTTCTATGTCTAAAAGCAAGGAGCCCTGATAGGGTATTGGTAGTGAATTTACCTGATTCTCATAAAGAGTACTGGTCTGAAGGATTTATTGCTAGAAATTGGTAATTTCCTCCCCAAACAGAGGGCTTAAGGTAAAGGGGACCTCAGATCCCTACCTACGGGGAGGAGTACATAGGTTGTTGCCAAACATTTTCTATTTATTGCTCGCTTTATCATCTTAAAGTGTTTTTCTTCTAATGTTTTCCTTTATTTCCTTTTTTCAGCGAAGGCTAAAAATCAAGAACCTATTTCTCGAGGGATTCGGGCTGCTGAGCTGATAAAGGATTGGAAGATAAGGGAGGAGTATATAAATATTACTACTAGTTTCATTGCTCATCCAGTGGACACCATACCTCTCCTTGATATCCCAAAAGAAGGAGTTGGTGCTTCCGAACTCATCGAACTACACGAGGAGGAGGAGATTAGCTCAGAGGTTGGTATTGCTAAAGGTGGTAGAGATGGTAACAACGAGGTAGATCCAGTGAAGAGAGATCCAGTGAAGAAGAATCCAGTGAAGATGAGTCCAGTGAAGAAGGAACCAGTGAGGAGAGGTCCAGTGAGGAAATGGCTCATCTAAGAAGAAAAAATCTAATCCCGAATGATGATGATGATGATGATGATGATGATGACCTATTATCCAACAAGATGAAGTTTCTGAAGCAGAAGCCTGTATATTCTGTTGGTGGTTCTAAAATAATGGCTCATGAGAAGGAGGTGGAGAGGAAGAAAAAAGAAGAAGAGGAGAAAAGGTGGAGATAGCGAAATAGAGGGGAAGCAAAGAAAATAGAGGAAGAGAAAAAGAAAGAGGAAGAGAAGAAGAGAGAGGAAGGGAAGATAAAATAAGAAGAAAAAAGGCATAGGCCTCGATGGCCTCTATAGTGTCTGTTGCTATTCCTGTCGAGGGAGCCTTAGTGGCTGCAACTCCTCATCTTGCCCCACTACTGCTAGAAAAGGCAGTTCTCGCAACGAACTGCGAGTGATCATCGAGCATAGGACCTGACCAGTTAACCCTAAAGTAATCTCAAGGGCTTACTTTCATAAGGAAACCTTTCTACTCTGTATTCTTTTATCTTACGATCTCTTCATACTTCGTTAATTAATGTCTGTCTTTTCTTACAGTTTGTTTCTGATTACACTGTCCCGCTGCGTGGTCTGGCTGAAATATCAAGGAGGAACATCGAGCTAGAAGAGAGTTTAAGGTCCTCTTAAGAGGCTTTAAAGTATTTCGAGAAGGCTTTGATAGATTCTAAATCCTCTTTTAATCAGGAAAAGGCTGACGCGGTAAAGGAATTGTCTGAACTATGCGAGTCCTATAATCTGGTGATTACTATCAAGCTGATCGTAGAAGAAGCGGACAAAGCTCTAATCGAGAAGGTGAAGAGGTAGAGCTGGATACTACTCGGGAGAGCACGTATAATAAAGGATGGTAAGCAATATACGAAGACGTTGAAGTCGCTACATCGGCCAATAAGGTATAAAAAAAGGCTGGGATCGAGCCTTGATCGTTACTACCATTGCTTCTAACTCCCCCTATTTTCCCAACACCACTCAGGACCTAAACCTATAGTGAAAAAGGATGCTCCTGCTGCTCGAACTATCATGGAGCCTATTATCCCTGTGGTAGGTGCTTCGCTTGCTGATCAGGTAGTGGTATCCATTTCAGCAGAAGGAGATGCACTGGCTACTGGCACAGGCGAGGTTGCTAATAACCCTGCTGCTAACAAGGGAAAATATCCATATGCTTTCAAGCAAGTTGGGGCCACTAGCTAGACCTCTAGGCCTTTCCTTCTGTTTTTATTTTTTGTTAAATAATGTATTTTGTACTCGGCTGATGCCACTTTGTTCTGAATGAAAGAAACCGCATATTTTCATTCACTAATTTATGTTGTTCTTGTCATTTATTTTCACCATTTGTAGCTTGTTGATTTAGATGACTGCATCCCTATCAGCTCTTGTCTATGCCAAATCCTTAGTTTAAAGATTAGTGCCCAAGCTCACCGATCTTTCATACAGATTTATAAGTCCCTTAGGGAAAAGAATAAGGAGTATAAGGACCAATATGAAGTGGTTGCCAGATTAAAAGATAGACTCGAGGAAATAAAAGAGATTGGCGCCGCTGTTCAAGAAGAGATAAATGCCCTGAAGGCGAAGCTTCGGGACGCATCCGAGGTTAATCAAGCGGGGGAGCTACTGCAGAGGGAAAATAATTATCTGAGAAAAGAAGTTTCACGCCTCAAGGAGAGCACCCCGAGCAATGCTCCTCAAATCCTACGAGGGTTCTCTTTATCGTCCGCACATTGAGCTAGATCAGATGATGAGGTTTCTCAGAGGGATATTACCGAGCTAAAGGGGGATGTTCAGTGAGCATATGTAATTGTTACCAGTCTTCAAAGAGATGTCACGCAATTGCGACACTTGTTCCGAAAAGGTCCTCGATAGGTGTAGTCTGATGGCTATGACCAAGGCTAGGCAGATGCCCCTGCAAAACTAAAAGAAGCCGATGAGCTAGCTTTTATGAGAGGGTGGCTAAGTTCCCTCAGGGAGTTGTTGGTCCCCAAAAATTCTACCTTATGGTATAGACATAAAATTACTCCTCCATCTTTGGAACCAAATCCCTTCTGGAGAGATGATCGTTGGATCCCCTTAGATGCCATTCTGGTGCAGCTATTAGAGCCATGCCCGATAGGGGCTGTTGACGTGACTAATATGTCTCAGAAATGCGTTCACTCTAGGCTCAAGTGCAAGCCTGTCGCTCAAGTAATAATCCAATAAGTAAGGTATCGATCCTCAGGGAACTAAGACAACGAAGTTGTGACGATGAGAAAAGACGAAGGAATCCTAACTTTGACTCTAAAAAGAAAGAAATTTTTTTTTTTGGTTTTGGGATGACATAAGTGGTCACACCATCTCTAGGAATATTCATCGACAGTCATACCACTAGACCACCATGAGAAAATATTGTACGGACTACATCAAGAGGTGCCTAAAAAATGTTAGTTTTATGCCCCATGTCAGCATCTACCTCCTTGAGAGGTCTACTGCATGACCTCGCAGTGCCTTTCTCCCCCTGGGGGATAAACATCATTAGGAAGGTGACCCCTAAGGCATCCACCGAGAACAAATTCATCCCAGTCACCATTGATTATTTTAAAAAATGGGTCGAAGCCTAATATTACACAAAATGTTAAGAAAGTTACCAAAATCATACGATAAAATACCATATGCCTCTTGGACGTACCTCACGAGTTACAAAAAAGGAACTCACTTCAAGAAAGAGGTTTCAAACCTGCTACACAAATACGGGATCACTCGGGCATAAGTCATCTCCATACAGACCGCAGACCAATCGAAGCCTCTAATAAAAATGTCAAAAATATTATCAACAAGATGACGGAGACATACAACGACTGGTCAGACAAACTTCCATATGCCCTCTAGGGCTACCGTATAACAGAGTAAAACTCCCTCGATCCCACCCCCTACCACTAGTTTATGTCATGGGAATTGTCCTACCCATTGAATTCGAGGTACCCTCACTAAGGATGGTGTTTGAAAGACAGGTAGCTGAAGCCGACTGGGTCCAAGCCCATTATTATGAACTATCTCTCCATGATGAGAAGAGACTAAAAGTCACTTACAACAACCAAGGTTGCCAACAGCGTATCTCCGGGGCATTAAATAAATTAGTCAAGAAGCGAAACATCCAAGAGGGTGATCTGGTCCTGAAATAAAATCTCAAACTAGGGGACTCCTGGAGGTAAATTTCCACCCAATTAGGGAGGACCCTACCTAATCACTAAAATAAACTTTTGTGGGCGGCTACCTTATATGATATCGATGAAGTCATGTTTTACCAACCATTAAATTTTAACTAATTGTAGAAATTCTTTCCATGAAATATTCTTATGGTGAAAAGGGCCGAACAACCGGTCGTCAGGGGAAGGTAAGACAATGCAATTCCATACACATTACCCAATCCTACATCAAAAAGCTTGCTTGATCCACCAACCTTTCGTATTAAGTTAACTACACCGCTTTAATACCCCCCCCCCCAAACCTCTCTTTCATTTGGGGAGAACTACGTAGAATTGATTCTCCGCTATATTTTTATCCTAGACATTTACAGAAACTCGTTTGTCTTTAAATCATAGATACGTAAGCAACCCGAGATATCACTTAGGTCTCGGTCTAAATAAATATAAAAAAATCCATATTATGGGAAAGTTATGTCTATGGTCATTATTTCCATACTCCCAAAGAGTCGGCGCGATCTAAATAGGCTAAAACACCAAGTAACAAAGCAGTGATATTAGGAATTTTAAAGACTCCACAGGGTCATCGTTATTTAAGATAGACGCAAAGGCTAATACCATGAAAAAACAAAAAAAAAAGCCTAAAAGGGAAAATACACTACCCCTATACACTTCTCCCTGGATAAAAAAGAGTAGCGAAACACTCCTCTCCCCTCAAATCACCCCACATTCCGAAATGAGGATCATCAAAATTAGTAGACTCCCTAAGGGATCCCCACAAAAAGGAACCCTATTCTAGGTAAAAAGGAGGCATTCCAATTCCTATACCACTCTCCCTCAATCACCCCGCATCCTAGGACAAAGATCATCAACCGACAGACTCACTAAGGGATCCTCGTCAAATAATACTCTATTTTTTGGTAGAAGGACGACACTCTAATTCCAAAGCAACATCAGGAGGCTCTCACTTCACCACAGACTGAATAAAAATTGGAATTTCCCTCTCCCACTCCGGCATTCGTTCAAACAAAGTGGCTCGCCATGAAACAAATATAGTTATCTCTCTCCTAAAAGAAAATTCTTAAAAAGATGGGGCACCTTTGTTTCCACTTTTTTTCTTTTCTTTATTTTATTATTTTACCTTTTCTCCTTTATATTTATTTTATTATTTTAGCACGAAAAAGATGTATGTAAAGATGTCACCACTATTCTAAATAAAAATAGCTCAGGCTCACTCTACTTCATATACGTATTCAGCATTTATTATCCTTTAAATGTAAACTGCACGCATATTATCAAGATATCAACTACAGAAAAGCATAAAGGCACGGATATGGGTAAATATTGTTGAATGCCGTATAAAATCTCAAAAATACCCAATCCAATCTCCCAATAATGAATAAAGCATGTATAATAATAAATGAATCGAAAGAATAAATGTATAGATCATTGGAGATTGATCCTCCACCTAGCCAGTAAAAAAATAAAAATAAAAATTAATCATAACGGGGCTTCTTGGCCCTCTTCTCATCATCATCATCATCAACATCTCCAACAATGGAAGGATCCTCAGGGCTCTTGGGGATTGGATGAATGGGGGGAGGGGTCACATGGACAACCTTAGGTGGATGCACTAACCCAGTAAATGAGTTCGAGTACGAGAGAGATATGGCACCAGCACTACACCAAAACTCGTGATTGGTCACGGCCAAAATCCCTGACGAAAGCTGTGGGTCGCGGACTTGGGCCGCGACCATTTCGGGCGTGACCATTTTCGTGGGTCACGGCCCAAGTCCGTGACCAAAAAATGGTCACGGCCGAGAGGGGGTCACGGCAGATGGTCGCGGACTTAGGCCGTGACCCATGTCGTGACGGGTCGCGGCCCTCATCCGTGACCCACAATCGTGACAAATTGGTCGCGGCCAAAGTCCGCGACCCACTACCGTGACAAAAGGAAAAAAGAAAAAAAAATGGTCGCGGCTTAAGTCTTTGACCCACAACCGTGACAAATTGGTCGCAAACTTTGACCGCGACCCACAACCGTGACAAAAAAAAGAAAAAAAATGGTCGCGGCCCAAGTCCGTGACCCACAACCGTGACAAAAAAAAGAAAAAAATGGTCGCGGCCCAAATCTGTGACCCACAACCGTGACCAAAAATGGTCGCGGCCAAAGTCCGTGACCGACACCGTGACGGAAAAAAAAAGGGAAAAAATGGTCGCGGACTTTGACCGCGACCATTTTTGGTCACAGTTGGGGGTCATGGACTTTGGCCACGACCATTTTTATGCGCGACGAAAAAAATAAAAAAGGTCATGGACAAAGTCCATGACCATATTTAACTATAATTAAAAAAAAATGTCTTTTTTTTGTACAATACTAAAATTGGGGGTCCTGTGAGTGTATAGTCGGTTGCTACGTGTAACATTGGACGCGTACGATGTGTTACAAATATTTATTATCGGCAAAACAATAAAAATAAATAAAAAATTGTGAATCGAGAACGTTGTTAATAAACTAATATATAAACAAACTTAAAAATATTACACGTCTTAATAATTAACAGACCCAAAAAAAATTGGGCAGAGTTTCCTCTATTTTCGGGACATTCCAAACCCTGTAAACGTAAAACCTGCTTATTATAAAGCCCGGACGGCCATAAAATTCAACAATCAAATTAAAAAAGCCCACACGACCATAAAACTAAGTAATAAAAGCCCGCACGGATGTAACACATAAAAAACATAACCGTGAATGTCCACAACATTATATAAACAATCTTCATGTCGTAAACCATTGCCTCCTTCATTTGCTCCACGTGAAAAAATTCTACAAATGATAGGATACAAAAAAAATGACATTAGTAACCAAGTAGTTTTACAAAAAATTTATTCAAGCTGAAAAATTGCATATATGAGTTATAATTATCAACATATCAATGTTTTTATGCCTAAGTCTATATATATGCAAATTATCAGCGTATTCTCAAACCGAGAGTCCCATGATCGCACGGTAAGTTCCTACGAGTTACATTGGTCCCGTGGAAAGTGTTGGTACCACACACGGGGCCGTTCGGGGGCTGTTTCGAGTTCTCACCCTCTAACGCCATGTTTGTAAGCCTAAGTCAAGAAATATGCAAATTATCGTCGTATTCTCAAACTGGGAGCCCCGCGACTGCGGGGTCAGTTCCTAAGAGTTACATGGGTCCCGTAGAGGGTGTTGGTGCCACCCATGGGGCCGTTCGGGGGCTGTTTCGAGTTTTCACCCTCTAACGCCATGTTTTTAACCCTAAGTCTAGAAATATTCGTATTCTCAAATCGGGAGTCCCGCGGCTGCGGTGTTAGTTCCTACTAGTTACATTGGTCCCGTAGGGGGTCTTGGTGCCACCCACGGGGCCGTTCGGGGGTTGTTTCGAGTTTTCACCCTCTAACGCCATGTTTTTAAGCCTAAGTCTAGAAATATGAAAATTACCGTCGTATTCTCAAACGGGGAGACCCGCGGCTGCGGGGTCAGTTCCTACGAGTTACATTGGTCCCGTGGGAGGTGTTGGTGCCACCCACAAGGCCGTTAGAGGGCTGTTTCGAGTTTTCACCCTCTAATGCCATGTTTTTAAGCCTAAGTCAAGAAATATGCAAATTATCATCGTATTCTCAAATCGGGAGTCCCACGGCTGTGGGGCCAGTTCCTACGAGTTACATTGGTCCCGTGGGAGGTGATGGTGCCACCCACGGGGACGTTCGGGGGCTGTTTCGATTATTCACCCTCTAACGTCATGTTTTGATTAAGTCTAGAAATATGCAAATTTACGTCGTAGTCTCAAATCGGGAGACCCGCGGCTGTGGGGTCATTTTCTACGAGTTACATTGGTCCCGTGGGAGGTGTTGGTGCCAACCACGGGGCCGTTCGGGGGCTGTTTCGAGTTCTCACCCTCTAACGCCATGTTTTTAAGCCTAAGTCTAGAAATATGCAAATTATCGTCGTATTCTCAAACCGGGAGCTCCGCGACTGCGGGGTCAGTTCCTACGAGTTACATTGGTCCCGTAACGGGTGTTGGTACCACCCACGGGGCCGTTCGGGGGCTGTTTCGAGTTTTCACCCTCTAACGCCATGTTTTTAAGCCTAAGTCTAGAAATATGCAAATTACCGTCGTATTCTCAAACCAGGAGTCCCGCGGCTGCGGGGTCGGTTCCTACGAGTTACATTGGTTCCGTGGGAGGTGTTGGTTCCACCGACGGGGCCGTTCGGGGGTTGTTTCGAGTTCTCAACCTCTAACGCCATGTTTTTAATCCTAAGTATAGAAATATGCAAATTACCGTCGTATTCTAAAACCGGGAGTCCCGCGACTGCGGGGTCAGTTCCTACGAGTTACATTTTTCCCGTGGGAGGTGTTGGTACCACCCACGAGGCCATTCGGGGGCTGTTTCGAGTTCCCACCCTCTAACGCCAGGTTTTTAAGCCTAAGTCTAGAAATATATAATTTAGCGTCGTATTTAAAAACCGGGAGTCCCGCGGCTGCGGGGTCAGTTCCAACGAGTTACATTGGTCCCGTAGGTGGTGTTGGTTCCACCGACGGGGCCGTTCGGGGGTTGTTTCGAGTTTTCACCCTCTAACGCCATGTTTTTAAGCCTTAGTCTAGAAATATGCAAATTACCGTCGTATTCTCAAACCGGGAGTCCCGCGGCTGCGGCGTCAGTTCCTACGATTTATATTGGTCCCGTGGGAGGCGTTGGTGCCACCCACAGGGCCATTAGAGGGCTGTTTCGAGTTTTCACCCTCTAATGCCATGCTTTTAAGCCTAAGTCTAGAAATATGCAAATTACCGTCGTACTCTCAAACCGGGAGACCCGCGGCTGTGGGGTCAGTTCCTATGAGTTACATTGGTCCCGTGGGAGGTGTTGGTACCACCCACGGGACCGTTCGGGGGCTGTTTCGAGTTCTCACCCTCTAATGCCATGTTTTAAAGCCTAAGTCTAGAAATATGCAAATTATTGTCGTATTCTCAAACCGAGAGCCCCGCGATTGCGGGGTCAGTTCATACGAGTTACATTGGTCCCGTAGGGGGTGTGGGTGCCACCCACGGGCCCGTTCATGGGTTGTTTCTAGTTTTCACTCTTTAATGCCATGTTTTTAAGCCCAAGTCAAGAAATTTGCAAATTATCATCGTATTATCAAATCGGGAGTCCCAGGGCTGTGGGGTCAGTTCCTACGAGTTACATTGGTCCCGTGGGAGGTGTTGGTGCCACCATGGGGCCGTTCGGGGGCTGTTTCGATTTCTCACCCTCTAACGCCATGTTCTGATTAAGTCTAGAAATATGAAAATTACCGTCGTATTCTAAAATTGGGAGTCCCACGGCTGCGGGGTCAGTTCCTACGAATTACATTGGTCCCGTGGGAGGCGTTGGTGCCACCCACAGGGCCGTTAGAGGTCTGTCTCGAGTTTTCGCCCTCAAATGCCATGTTTTTAAGCCTAAGTCAAGAAATATGCAAATTATCATCGTATTCTCAAATCGGGAGTCCCGCGGCTGTGGGGTCAGTTCCTACGAGTTACATTGGTCCCGTGGGAGGTGTTGGTGCCACCCACAGGACCGTTCGGGGGCTGTTTCGAGTTCTCACCCTCTAACGCCATGTTTTTAAGACTAAGTCTAGAAATATGCAAATTATCGTCGTATTCTCAAATCGGGAGCCCCGCAACTGTGTGGTATGTTCCTACGAGTTACATTGGTCCCGTAGGGGGTGTTGGTGCCACCCACGGGGCCGTTCGGGGGCTGTTTCGAGTTTTCACCCTCTAACGCCATGTTTTTAAGCCTAAGTCTAGAAATATGAAAATTACCGTCGTATTCTCAAACGGGGAGTCCCGCGGCTGCGGGGTCCGTTCCTACGAGTTACATTGGTCCCGTGGGAGGTGTTGGTGCCACCCACAGGGCCGTTAGAGGGTTGTTTCGAGTTTTCAACCTCTAATGCCATGTTTTTAAGCCTAAGTAAAGAAATATGCAAATTATCATTGTATTCTCAAATCGGGAGTCCCGTGGCTGTGGGGCCAGTTCCTACGAGTTACATTGGTCCCGTGGGAGGTGTTGGTGCCACCCACGGGGCCGTTCGGGGGCTGTTTCGATTATTCACCCTCTAACGCCATGTTTTGATTAAGTCTAATATGCAAATTAACGTCGTACTCTCAAACCGGGAGACCCGCGACTGTGGGGTCAGGTCCTACGAGTTACATTCGTCCCGTGGGAGGTGTTGGTGCCACCCACAGGGCCTTTCGGGGGCTGTTTCGAGTTCTCACCCTCTAACGCCATGTTTTTAAGCCTAAGTCTAAAAATATGCAGATTATCGTCGTATTCTCAAATCGGGAGCCTCGCGACTGCGGGGTCAGTTCGAACGAGTTACATTGGTCCCGTAGCGGGTGTTGGTGCCACCCACAGGGCCGTTCGAGGGCTGTTTCGAGTTTTCACCCTCTAACGCCATGTTTTTAAGCCTAAGTTTAGAAATATGTAAATTACCATCGTATTCTCAAACCGGGAGTCCCGCGGCTGCGGGGTCAGTTCCTACGAGTTACATTAGTCCCGTGGGAGGTGTTGGTGCCACCCACAGGGCCGTTAGAGGGTTGTTTCGAGTTTTCACCCTCTAATGCCATGTTTATAAGCCTAAGTAAAGAAATATGCAAATTATCATCGTATTCTCAAATCGGGAGTCCCACGGCTGTGGGGTCAGTTCCTACGAGTTACATTGGTCCCGTGGGAGGTGTTGGTGCCACCCACGGGGCCATTCGGGGGCTGTTTTGAGTTCTCACCCTATAACGCCATGTTTTGATTAAGTCTAGAAATATGCATATTAACGTTGTACTCTCAAACCGGGAGACCCGCGGCTGTGGTGTCAGTTCCTACGAGTTACATTGGTCCCGTGGGAGGTGTTGGTGCCACCCACGGGGCCATTCGGGGGATGTTTCGAGTTCTTACCCTGTAACGCCATATTTAAAAGCATAAGTCTAGGAATATTCAAATTACCTTCGTCTTCTCAAATCGGGAGTCCCGCGGCTGCGGGGTCAGTTCCTACGAGTTACATTGGTCCCGTGGGAGGTGTTTGTGCCACCCACGGGGACGTCCGGGGGCTGTTTCGAGTTCTCAGGCTCTAACGCCATGTTTTTAAGCCTAAGTCTAGAAATATTCAAATTATTGTCGTATTCTAAAACCGGGAGTCCCGCGGCTGCGGTGTCAGTTCCTACGACTTATATTGGTCCCGTGGGAGGTGTTGGTGCCACCCACGGGGCCGTTCGGGGGATGTTTCGAGTTCTCACCCTGTAATGCCATGTTTTAAAGCCTAAGTCTAGAAATATGCAAATTACCTTCGTATTCTCAAATCGAGAGTCCCGCGGCTGCGGGGTCAGTTCCTACGAGTTACATTGGTCCTGTGGGAGGTGTTTGTGCCACCCACGGGGACGTTCGGGGGCTGTTTCGAGTTATCACCCTCTAACGCCATGTTTTTAAGCCTAACTCTAGAAATATGCAAATTAACGTCGTACTCTCAAACCGGGAGACACGCGGCTGTGGGGTCAGCTCCTACGAGTTACATTGGTCCCGTGGGAGGTGTTAATGTCACCCACGGGGACGTTCGGGGGCTGTTTCGAGTTCTCAGCCTCTAACGCCATGTTTTTAAGCCTAACTCAAGAAATATGCAAATTACCGTCGTATTCTAAAACCGGGAGTCCCGCGACTTCAGGGTCAGTTCCTATGAGTTACATTTTTCCCGTGGGAGGTGTTGGTACCACCCACGGGGCCGTTTGGGGGGTGTTTCGAGTTTCCATCCTCTAACGCCATGTTTTTAAGCCTAAGTCTAGAAATATGCAAATTACCGTCGTATTCTAAAACCGGGAGTTCCGCGGCTGCTGGGTCTGTTCCTACGAGTTACATTGGTCCCGTAGGGGGTGTTAGTGCCACCCACAGGGCCGTTCGGGGGTTGTTTCGGGTTTTCACCCTCTAACGCCATGTTTTTAAGCCTAAGCCTAGAAATATGTAAATTACCGTCGTATTCTCAAACCGGGATTCCCGCGGCTACGGGGTCAGTTCCTACGAGTTACATTGGTCCCGTGGGAGGTGTTGGTGCCACCCACATGGCCGTTAGAGGGCTCTTTCGAGTTTTCACCCTCAAATGCCATGTTTTTAAGCCTAAGTCTAGAAATATGTAAATTACCGTCGTACTCTCGAACCGGGAGACCCGCGGCTGTGGGGTCAGTTCCTACGAGTTACATTGGTCCCGTGGGAGGTGTTGGTGGCACCCACGGGGCCGTTCGGGGGCTGTTTCTTGTTCTCACCCTCTAACGCCATGTTTTTAAGCCTAAGTCTAGAAATATGCAAATTATCATCGTATTCTCAAACCGGGAGCCCCGCGACTGCGGGGTCAGTTCCTACGAGTTACATTGGTCCCGTAGGGGGTGTTGGTGCCACCCACGGGGACGTTCGGGGGCTGTTTCGAGTTTTCACCCTCTAACGCCATGTTTTTAAGCCTAAGTCTAGAAATATACAAATTACCGTCGTATTCTCAAAGCGGGAGTTCCGCAGCTGCGGGTCAGTTCCTACGAGTTACATTGGTCCCGTGGGAGGTGTTGGTGTCACCCACAGATCCGTTAGAGGACTGTTTCGAGTTTTCACTCTTTAATGCCATGTTTTTAAGCCTAAGTTAAGAAATTTAAAAATTTATCATCGTATTCTCAATTCGGGAGTCCCACGGCTGTGGGGTCAGTTACTACGAGTTAAATTGGTCCCATGGGAGGTGTTGGTCCCACCCACGGGGCCGTTCGGGGGCTTTTTCGAGTTTTCACCCTCTAACGCCATGTTTTGATTAAGTTTAGAAATATTCAAATTAATGTCGTACTCTCAAACCGGGAGACCCGCGGCTGTGGGGTCAGTTCCTACGAGTTACATTGGTCCCGTGGGAGGTGTTGGTGCCACCCACGGGGCCGTTCGGGAGCTGTTTCGAGTTCTCACCCTCTAACGCCTTGTTTTTAAGCCTAAGTCTAGAAATATGCAAATTACCGTCGTATTCTAAACCCGGGAGTCCCGCGACTGCGGGGTCAGTTCCTACGAGTTACATTTTTCCCGTGGGAGGTGTTGGTACCACCCACGGGGCCATTCGGGGGTTGTTTCGAGTTCCCACCCTCTAACGCCATGTTTTTAAGCCTAAGTCTAGAAATATGCAAATTACGATCGTATTCTAAAACCGGGAGTCCCGCGGCTGTGGGGTCAGTTCCTACGAGTTACATTGGTCCCGTAGGGGGTGTTGGTGCCACCCACGGGGCCGTTCAGGGGTAGTTTCGGGTTTTCATCCTCTAACGCCATATTTTTAAGCCTAAGTCTAGAAATATGCAAATTACCGTCGTATTCTCAAACCGGGAGTCCCGCGGTTGTGGGGTCAGTTCCTACGAGTTACATTGGTCCCGTGGGAGGTGTTGGTACCACCCACAGGGCCGTTAGAGGGATCTTTCGAGTTTTCACCCTCTAACGCCATGTTTTTAAGCCTAAGTCTAGAAATATGCAAATTACCGTCGTATTCTCAAACCAGGAGTCCCGCGGCTGCGGGGTCGCTTCCTACGAGTTACATTGGTTCCGTGGGAGGTGTTGGTTCCACCGACGGGGCCGTTCGGGGGTTGTTTCGAGTTCTCAACCTCTAACGCCATGTTTTTAATCCTAAGTATAGAAATATGCAAATTACCGTCGTATTCTAAAACCGGGAGTCCCGCGACTGCGGGGTCAGTTCCTACGAGTTACATTTTTCCTGTGGGAGGTGTTGGTACCACCCACGAGGCCGTTCGGGGGCTGTTTTGAGTTCCCACCCTCTAACGCCAGGTTTTTAAGCCTAAGTCTAGAAATATGTAATTTAGCGTCGTATTTAAAAACCGGGAGTCCCGCGGCTGCGGGGTCAGTTCCAACGAGTTACATTGGTCCCGTAGGTGGTGTTGGTTCCACCGACGGGGCCGTTCGGGGGTTGTTTCGAGTTTTCACCCTCTAACGCCATATTTTTAAGCCTTAGTCTAGAAATATGCAAATTACCGTCGTATTCTCAAACCGGGAGTCCCGCGGCTGCGGCGTCAATTCCTACAATTTATATTAGTCCCGTGGGAGGCGTTGGTGCCACCCACAGGGCCATTAGAGGGCTGTTTCGAGTTTTCACCCTCTAATGCCATGTTTTTAAGCCTAAGTCTAGAAATATGCAAATTACCGTCGTACTCTCAAACCGGGAGACCCGCGGCTGTGGGGTCAGTTCCTACGAGTTACATTGGTCCCGTGGGAGGTGTTGGTGCCACCCACGGGACCGTTCGGGGGCTGTTTCAAGTTCTCACCCTCTAACGCCATGTTTTTAAGCCTAAGTCTAGAAATATGCAAATTATTGTCGTATTCTCAAACCGAGAGCCCCGCGATTGCGGGGTCAGTTCATACGAGTTACATTGGTCCCGTAGGGGGTGTGGGTGCCACCCACGGGGCCGTTCAGGGGTTGTTTCTAGTTTTCACTCTTTAATGCCATGTTTTTAAGCCCAAGTCAAAAAATTTGCAAATTATCATCGTATTATCAAATCGGGAGTCCCAGGGCTGTGGGGTCAGTTCCTACGAGTTACATTGGTCCCGTGGGAGGTGTTGGTGCCACCCACGGGGCCGTTCGGGGGCTGTTTCGATTTCTAACCCTCTAACGCCATGTTCTGATTAAGTCTAGAAATATGAAAATTACCGTCGTATTCTAAAATTGGGAGTCCCACGGCTGCGGGGTCAGTTCCTACGAATTACATTGGTCCCGCGGGAGGCGTTGGTGCCACCCACAGGGCCGTTAGAGGTCTGTCTCGAGTTTTCGCCCTCAAATGCCATGTTTTTAAGCCTAAGTCAAGAAATATGCAAATTATCATCGTATTCTCAAATCGGGAGTCCCGCGGCAATGGGGTCAGTTCCAACGAGTTACATTGGTCCCGTGGGAGGTGTTGGTGCCACCCACAGTACCGTTCGGGGGCTGTTTCGAGTTCTCACCCTCTAACGTCATGTTTTTAAGACTTAGTCTAGAAATATGCAAATTATCGTCGTATTCTCAAATCGGGAGCCCCGCAACTGTGTGGTATGTTCCTACGAGTTACATTGGTCCCGTAGGGGGTGTTGGTGCCACCCACGGGGCCGTTCGGGGGCTGTTTCGAGTTTTCACCCTCTAACGCCATGTTTTTAAGCCTAAGTCTAGAAATATGAAAATTACCGTCGTATTCTCAAACGGGGAGTCCCGCGGCTGCGGGGTCCGTTCCTACGAGTTACATTGGTCCCGTGGGAGGTGTTGGTGCCACCCACAGGGCCGTTAGAGGGTTGTTTCGAGTTTTCAACCTCTAATGCCATGTTTTTAAGCCTAAGTAAAGAAATATGCAAATTATCATTGTATTCTCAAATCGGGAGTCCCGCGGCTGTGGGGCCAGTTCCTACGAGTTACATTGGTCCCGTGGGAGGTGTTGGTGCCACCCACGGGGCCGTTCGGGGGCTGTTTCGATTATTCACCCTCTAACGCCATGTTTTGATTAAGTCTAATATTCAAATTAACGTCGTACTCTCAAACCGGGAGACCCGCGGCTGTGGGATCAGGTCCTACGAGTTACATTCGTCCCGTGGGAGGTGTTGGTGCCACCCACAGGGCCTTTCGGGGGTTGTTTCGAGTTCTCACCCTCTAACGCCATGTTTTTAAGCCTAAGTCTAAAAATATGCAGATTATCGTCGTATTCTCAAACCGGGAGCCCCGCGACTGCGGGGTCAGTTCGAACGAGTTACATTGGTCCCGTAGTGGGTGTTGGTGCCACCCACAGGGCCGTTCGAGGGCTGTTTCGAGTTTTCACCCTCTAACGCCATGTTTTTAAGCCTAAGTTTAGAAATATGTAAATTACCGTCGTATTCTCAAACCGGGAGTCCCGCGGCTGCGGGGTCAGTTCCTACGAGTTACATTGGTCCCGTGGGAGGTGTTGGTGCCACCCACAGGGCCGTTAGAGGGTTGTTTCGAGTTTTTACCCTCTAATGCCATGTTTATAAGCCTAAGTAAAGAAAAATGCAAATTATCATCGTATTCTCAAATCGGGAATCCCACGGCTGTGGGGTCAGTTCCTACGAGTTACATTGGTCCCGTGGGAGGTGTTGGTGCCACCCACGGGGCCATTCGGGGGCTGTTTTGAGTTCTCACCCTATAACGCCATGTTTTGATTAAGTCTAGAAATATGCATATTAACGTTGTACTCTCAAATCGGGAGACCCACGGCTGTGGGGTCAGTTCCTACGAGTTACATTGGTCCCGTGGGAGGTGTTGGTGCCACCCACGGGGCCATTCGGGGGTTGTTTCGAGTTCTTACCCTGTAACGCCATATTTAAAAGCATAAGTCTAGGAATATGCAAATTACCTTCGTCTTCTCAAATCGGGAGTCCCGCGGCTGCGGGGTCAGTTCCTACGAGTTACATTGGTCCCGTGGGAGGTGTTTGTGCCACCCACGGGGACGTCCGGGGGCTGTTTCGAGTTCTCAGGCTCTAACGCCATGTTTTTAAGCCTAAGTCTAGAAATATTCAAATTATCGTCGTATTCTAAAACCGGGAGTCCCGCGGCTGCGGTGTCAGTTCCTACGACTTATATTGGTCCCGTGGGAGGTGTTGGTGCCACCCACGGGGCCGTTCGGGGGATGTTTCGAGTTCTCACCCTGTAATGCCATGTTTTAAAGCCTAAGTCTAGAAATATGCAAATTACCTTCGTATTCTCAAACCGAGAGTCCCGCGGCTGCGGGGTCAGTTCCTACGAGTTACATTGGTCCTGTGGGAGGTGTTTGTGCCACCCACGGGGACGTTCGGGGGCTGTTTCGAGTTATCACCCTCTAACGCCATGTTTTTAAGCCTAACTCTAGAAATATGCAAATTAACGTCGTACTCTCAAACCGGGAGACCCGCGGCTGTGGGGTCAGCTCCTACGAGTTACATTGGTCCCGTGGGAGGTGTTAATGTCACCCACGGGGACGTTCGGGGGCTGTTTCGAGTTCTCAGCCTCTAACGCCATGTTTTTAAGCCTAACTCAAGAAATATGCAAATTACCGTTGTATTCTAAAACCGGGAGTCCCGCGACTTCAGGGTCAGTTCCTATGAGTTACATTTTTCCCGTGGGAGGTGTTGGTACCACCCACGGGGCCGTTTGGGGGGTGTTTCGAGTTTCCATCCTCTAACGCCATGTTTTTAAGACTAAGTCTAGAAATATGCAAATTACCGTCGTATTCTAAAACCGGGAGTTTCGCGGCTGCTGGGTCTGTTCCTACAAGTTACATTGGTCCCGTAGGGGGTGTTAGTGCCACCCACAGGGCCGTTCGGGGGTTGTTTCGGGTTTTCACCCTCTAACGCCATGTTTTTAAGCCTAAGCCTAGAAATATGTAAATTACCGTCGTATTCTCAAACCGGGATTCCCGCGGCTGCGAGGTCAGTTCCTACGAGTTACATTGGTCCCGTGGGAGGTGTTGGTGCCACCCACATGGCCGTTAGAGGGCTCTTTCGAGTTTTCACCCTCAAATGCCATGTTTTTAAGCCTAAGTCTAGAAATATGTAAATTACCGTCGTACTCTCGAATCGGGAGACCCGCGGCTGTGGGGTCAGTTCCTACGAGTTACATTGGTCCCGTGGGAGGTGTTGGTGGCACCCACGGGGCCGTTCGGGGGCTGTTTCTTGTTCTCACCCTCTAACGCCATGTTTTATAAGCCTAAGTCTAGAAATATGCAAATTATCGTCGTATTCTCAAACCGGGAGCCCCGCGACTGCGGGGTCAGTTCCTATGAGTTACATTGGTCCCGTAGGGGGTGTTGGTGCCACCCACGGGGACGTTCGGGGGCTGTTTCGAGTTTTCACCCTCTAACGCCATGTTTTTAAGCCTAAGTCTAGAAATATGCAAATTACCGTCGTATTCTCAAAGCGGGAGTTCCGCAGCTGCGGGTCAGTTCCTACGAGTTACATTGGTCCCGTGGGAGGTGTTGGTGTCACCCACAGATCCGTTAGAGGACTGTTTCGAGTTTTCACTCTTTAATGCCATGTTTTTAAGCCTAAGTCAAGAAATTTAAAAATTTATCATCGTATTCTCAATTCGGGAGTCCCACGGCTGTGGGGTCAGTTCCTACGAGTTAAATTGGTCCCATGGGAGGTGTTGGTCCCACCCACGGGGCCGTTCGGGGGCTTTTTCGAGTTTTTACCCTCTAACGCCATGTTTTGATTAAGTTTAGAAATATTCAAATTAACGTCGTACTCTCAAACCGGGAGACCCGCGGCTGTGGGGTCAGTTCCTACGAGTTACATTGGTCCCGTGGGAGGTGTTGGTGCCACCCACGGGGCCGTTCGGGAGCTGTTTCGAGTTCTCACCCTCTAACGCCTTGTTTTTAAGCCTAAGTCTAGAAATATGCAAATTACCGTCGTATTCTAAAACTGGGAGTCCCGCGACTGCGGGGTCAGTTCCTACGAGTTACATTTTTCCCGTGGGAGGTGTTGGTACCACCCACGGGGCCGTTCGGGGGCTGTTTCGAGTTCCCACCCTCTAACGCCATGTTTTTAAGCCTAAGTCTAGAAATATGCAAATTACGATCGTATTCTAAAACCGGGAGTCCCGCGGCTGCGGGGTCAGTTCCTACGAGTTACATTGGTCCCGTAGGGGGTGTTGGTGCCACCCACGGGGCCGTTCAGGGGTAGTTTCGGGTTTTCACCCTCTAACGCCATATTTTTAAGCCTAAGTCTAGAAATATGCAAATTACCGTCGTATTCTCAAACCGGGAGTCCCGCGGTTGTGGGGTCAGTTCCTACGAGTTACATTGGTCCCGTGGGAGGTGTTGGTACCACCCACAGGGCCGTTAGAGGGATCTTTCGAGTTGTCACCCTCTAATGCCATGTTTTTAAGCCTAAGTCTAGAAATATGCAAATTACCGTCGTACTCTCAAACCGGGAGACCCGCGGTTGTGGGGTCTGTTCCTACGTGTTACATTGGTCCCGTGGGAGGTGTTGGTGCGACCCACGGGGCCGTTCGGGGGCTGTTTCGAGTTCTCACCCTCTAACACCATGTTTTTAAGCCTAAGTCTAAAAATATGCAAATTATCGTCGTATTCTCAAACTGGGAGCCCCGCGACTGCGGGGTCAGTTCCTATGAGTTACATTGGTCCCGTAGCGGGTGTTGGTGCCACCCACGGGGCCGTTCGTGGGCTGTTTCAAGTTTTCACTCTCTAACGCCATGTTTTTACGCCTAAGTATAGAAATATGTAAATTACCGTCGTACTCTCAAACCGGGAGTCCCACGGCTGCGGGGTTAGTTCCTACGAGTTACATTGGTCCCGTGGGAGGTGTTGGTGCCACCCACAGGGCCGTTTGAGGGCTGTTTCGAGTTTTCACCCTCTAATGCCAAGTTGTTAAGCCTAAGTAAAGATATATGCAAATTATCATCGTATTCTCAAATCAGGAGTCCCACGGCGGTGGGGTCAGTTCCTACGAGTTACATTGGTCCTGTGGGAGGTGTTGGTGCCACCCACGGGGCCGTTCGGGGGCTGTTTCGAGTTCTCACCCTCTAACGTCATGCTTTTAAGCCTAAGTCTAGAAATCTTCAAATTACTGTCGTATTCTCAAACCGGGAGTCCCGCGGCTGCGGTGTTAGTTCCTACTAGTTACATTGGTCCCGTAGGGGGTCTTGGTGCCACCCACGGGGCCGTTCGGGGGCTGTTTCGAGTTTTCACCCTCTAACGCCATGTTTTTAAGCCTAAGTCTAGAAATATGAAAATTACCGTCGTATTCTCAAACGGGGAGACCCGCGGCTGTGGGGTCAGTTCCTAGGAGTTACATTGGTCCCGTGGGAGGTGTTGGTGCCACCCACAGGGCCGTTTGAGGGCTGTTTCGAGTTTTCACCCTCTAATGCCATGTTTTTAAGCCTAAGTCAAGAAATATGCAAATTATCATCGTATTCTCAAATCGGGAGTCCCACGGCTGTGGGGCCAGTTCCTACGAGTTACATTGGTCCCGTGGGAGGTGTTGGTGCCACCCACGGGGATGTTCGGGGGTTGTTTCTATTATTCACCCTCTAACGCCATGTTTTGATTAAGTCTAGAAATATGCAAATTAACGTCGTAGTCTCAAACCGGGAGATCCACGGCTGTGGGGTCATTTTCTACGAGTTACATTGGTCCCGTGGGAGGTGTTGGTGCCAACCACGGGGCCGTTCGGGGGCTGTTTCGAGTTCTCACCCTCTAACGCCATGTTTTTAAGCCTAAGTCTAGAAATATGCAAATTATCGTCGTATTCTCAAACCGGGAGCCCCGTGACTGCGGGGTCAGTTCCTACGAGTTACATTGGTCCCGTAGCGGGTGTTGGTGCCACCCACGGGGCCGTTCGGGGGATGTTTCGAGAGTTCACCCTCTAACGTCATGTTTTTAAGCCTAAGTCTCGAAATATGCAAATTACCGTCGTATTCTCAAACCGGGAGTCCCGCGGCTGCGGGGTCAGTTCCTACGAGTTACATTGGTTCCGTGGGAGGTGTTGGTACCACTCACAGGGCCCTTAGAGGGCTGTTTCGAGTTTTCACCCTCTAATGCCATGTTTTTAAGCCTAAGTAAAGAAATATGCAAATTATCATCGTATTCTCAAATAGGGAGTTCCACGGCTGTGGGATCAGTTCCTACGAGTTACATTGGTCTCGTGGGAGGTGTTGGAGTCACCCACGGGGCCATTCGGGGGCTGTTTTGAGTTCTCACCCTCTAACGCCATGTTTTGATTAAGTCTAAAAATATGCAAATTAACGTCGTACTCTCAAACCGGGAGACCTGCGGCTGTGGGGACAGTTCCTACGAGTTACATTGGTCCCGTGGGAGGTGTTAGTGCCTCCCACGGGGCCGTTTGGGGGCTGTTTCGAGTTCTCACCCTCTAACGCCTTGTTTTTAAGCCCAAGTTTAGAAATATGCAAATTATCGTCGTATTCTCAAACCGGGAGCCCCGCGACTGCGGGGTCAGTTCCTACGAGTTACATTGGTCCCGTAGCGGGTGTTGGTGCCACCCACGGGGCCGTTCGGGGGATGTTTCGAGAGTTCACCCTCTAACGCCATGTTTTTAAGCCTAAGTCTCGAAATATGCAAATTAACTTCGAACTCCCAAACCGGGAGACCCGCGGCTGTGGGGTCAGTTCCTACGAGTTTCATTGGTCCCGTGGGAGGTGTTACTGCCACCCACAGGGACATTCGGGGGCTGTTTCGAGTTCTCAGCCTCTAACGCCATGTTTTTAAGCCTAACTCTAGAAATATGCAAATTACCATCGTATTCTAAAACCGGGAGTCCCGCGACTGTGGGGTCAGTTCCTACGAGTTACATTTTTCCCGTGGGAGGTGTTGGTACCACCCACGGGGCCGTTCGGGGACTGTTTCGAGTTCCCACCCTCTAACGCCATGTTTTTAAGCCTAAGTCTAGAAATATATAAATTAGCGTCGTATTCAAAAACCGGGAGTCCCGCGACTGCGGGGTCAGTTCCTACGAGTTACATTGGCCCCGTAGGGGGTGTTGGTTCCATCGACGGGGCCGTTCGGGGGTTGTTTCGAGTTTTCACCCTCTAACGCCATGTTTTTAAGCCTAAGTCTAGAAATATGAAAATTATCGTCGTATTCTCAAACCGGGAGTCTCGCGGCTGCGGGGTCAGTTCCTACGATTTACATTGGTTCCGTGGGAGGTGTTGGTGCCACCCACATGTTCATTAGAGGGCTGTTTCAAGTTTTCACCCTCTAATGCCATATTTTGAAGCCTAAGTCTAGAAATATGCAAATTACCGTCGTACTCTCAAACCGGGAGACCTGCGGCTGTGGGGTCAGTTCCTACGAGTTACATTGGTCCCGTGGGAGGTGTTGGTGCCACCCACGGGGCCGTTCGGGGGCTATTTCGAGTTCTCATCCTCTAACGCCATGTTTTTAAGCCTAAGTCTAGAAATATGCAAATTATCGTCGTATTCTCAAACCGAGAAACACGACTGCGGGGTCAGTTCCTACGAGTTACCTTGGTCCCGTAGGGGGTGTTGGTGCCACCCACGGGGCCGTTCGGGGGCTGTTTCGAGTTTTCACCCTCTAACGCCATGTTTTTAAGCCTAAGTCTAGAAATATGCAAATTATTGTCGTATTCTCAAACCGGGAGTCCCGCGATTGTGGGGTTAGTTCCTACTAGTTACATTGGTCCCGTGGGAGGTGTTGGTGCCACCCACAGGGCCGTTAGAGGGTTGTTTCGAGTTTTCACTCTTTAATGCCATGTTTTTAAGCCTAATTCAAGAAATTTGCAAATTATCATCGTATTCTCAAATCGGGAGTCCCACGGCTGTGGGGTCAGTTCCTACGACTTACATTGGTCCCATGGGAGGTGTTGGTGCCACCCACGGGGCCGTTCGGGGGCTGTTTCGAGTTTTCACCCACTAACGCCATATTTTGATTAAGTCTAAAAATATGAAAATTAACGTCGTACTCTCAAACCGGGAGACCCGCGGCTCTGGGGTCAGTTCTTACGAGTTACATTGGTCCCGTGGGAGGTGTTGGTGCCACCCACGGGGCCGTTCAGGGGCTGTTTCGAGTTCTCACCCTCCAACGCCATGTTTTTAAGCCTAAGTCTAGAAATATACAAATTATCGTCGTATTATCAAACCGGGAGCCCCGCGACTGCGGGGTCAGTTTCTACGAGTTACATTGGTCCCGTAGGGGGTGTTGGTGCCACCCACGGGGCCGTTCGGGGGCTTTTTCGAGTTTTCACCCTCTAATGCCATGTTTTTAAGCCTAAGTCAAAAAATATGCAAATTATCATCGTATTCTCAAATTGGGAGTCCCGCGACTGTGGGGTCAGTTCCTACGAGTTACATTGGTCCCGTGGGAGGTGTTGGTGCCACCCACGGGGCCGTTCGGGGGCTGTTTCGAGTTCTCACCCTCTAACGCCATGTTTTTAAGACTAAGTCTAGAAATACTCAAATTATCGTCGTATTCTCAAATAGGGAGCCCCGCGACTGCGGGGTCAGTTCCTACGAGTTACATTGGTCCCGTAGCGGGTGTTGGTGCCACCCATGGGGCCGTTCGGGGGCTGTTTCGAGTTTTCACCCTCTAACGCCATGTTTTTAAGCCTAAGTCTAGAAATATGAAAATTACAGTCGTATTCTCAAACGGCGAGTCCCGTGGCTGCGGGGTCAGTTCCTACGAGTTACATTGGTCCCGTGGGAGGTGTTGGTGCCACCCACAGGGACGTTAGAGGGCTGTTTCGAGTTTTCACCCTCTAATGCCATGTTTTTAAGCCTAAGTCAAGAAATATGTAAATTATCATCGTATTATCAAATCGGGAGTCCCACGGCTGTGGGGCCAGTTCCTACGAGTTACATTGGTCCCGTGGGAGGTGTTGGTGCCACCGACGGGGCCGTTCGGAGGCTGTTTCGATTATTCACCCTCTAACGCCATGTTTTGATTAAGTCTAGAAATATGCAAATTAACGTCGTACTCTCAAACCGGGCGACCCGCGGCTGTGGGGTCAGGTCCTACGAGTTACATTCGTCCCGTGGGAGGTGTTGGTGCCACCCACGGGGCCGTTCGGGGGCTGTTTCGAGTTCTCACCCTCTAATGCCATGTTTTTACGCCTAAGTCTAAAAATATGCAAATTGTCGTCGTATTCTCAAACCGGGAGCCCCGCGACTGCGGGGTCAGTTCCTACGAGTTACATTGGTCCCGTAGCGGGTGTTGGTGCCACCCATGGGGCCGTTCGGGGGCTGTTTCGAGTTTTCACCCTCTAACGCCATGTTTTTAAGCCTAAGTCTAGAAATATGCAAATTACCGTCGTATTCTCATACCGGGAGTCCCGATGCTGCGGGGTCAGTTCCTACGAGTTACATTGGTCCCGCGGGAGGTGTTGGTGCCACCCACAGGGCCGTCGGAGGGTTGTTTCGAGTTTTCACCCTCTAATGCCATGTTTATAAGCCTAAGTAAAGAAATATGCAAATTATCATCGTATTCTCAAATCGGGAGTCCCACGGCTGTGGGGTCAGTTCCTACGAGTTACATTGGTCCCGTGGGAGGTGTTGGTGCCACCCACGGGGCCATTCGGGGGGTGTTTCGAGTTCTCACCCTCTAACGCCATGTTTTGATTAAGTCTAGAAATATGAAAATTACCGTCGTACTCTCAAACCGGGAGACCCGCGGCTGTGGGGTCAGTTCCTACGAGTTACATTGGTCCCGTGGGAGGTGTTGGTGCCACCCACGGGGCCGTTCGGGGGCTGTTTCGAGTTCTCACCCTCTAACGCCATGTTTTTAAGCCCAAGTCTAAAAATATGTAAATTATCGTATTATTCTCAAACCGGGAGCCCCGCGACTGCGGGGTCAGTTCCTACTAGTTACATTGGTCCCGTAGGAGGTGTTAGTGCCATCCACGGGGCCGTTCAGGGGCTGTTTTGAGTTTTCACCCTCTCACGCCATGTTTTTAAGCTTAAGTCTAGAAATATTCAAATTATCATCGTATTCTAAAACCGGGAGTCCCGCGGCTGCGGTGTCAGTTCCCACGAGTTACATTGGTCCCGTAGGAGGTGTTGGTGCCACCCACGGGGCCGTTCGGGGGCTGTTTCGAGTTCTCACCCTCTAACGTCATGTTTTTAAGCCTAACTTTAGAAATATGCAAATTAACATTGTACTCTCAAATCGAGAGACCCGCGGCTGTGGGGTCAGTTCCTACGAGTCACATTGGTCCCGTGGGAGGGGTTAATGCCACCCACGGGGACGTTCGGGGGCTGTTTCGAGTTTTCAGCCACTAACGCCATGTTTTTAAGCCTAACTCTAGAAATATACAATTTACCGTCGTATTCTAAAACCGGGAGTCCCGCGATTACTGGGTCAGTTCCTACGAGTTACATTTTTCCCGTGGGAGGTGTTTGTACCACCCACGAGGCCGTTCGGGGGCTGTTTTGAGTTCCCATCCTCTAACGCCATGTTTTTAAGACTAAGTCTAGAAATATGCAAATTACCGTCGTATTCTAAAATCGGGAGTCCCGCGGCTACGGGGTCAGTTCCTACGAGTTACATTGGTCCCGTGGGAGCTGTTGGTGCCACCCACATGGCCGTTAGAGGGCTCTTTCGAGTTTTCACCCTCTAATGCCATGTTTTTAAGCCTAAGTCTAGAAATATGCTAATTACCGTCGTACTCTCAAATCGGGAGACCCGCGGCTGTGGGGTCAGTTCCTATGAGTTACATTGGTCCCGTAGGGGGTGTTGGTGCCATCCACGGGGCCGTTCAGGGGCTGTTTCGAGTTTTCACCCTCTAACGTCATGTTTTTAAGCCTAAGTCTAGAAATATGCAAATTACCGTCGTATTCTCATACCGGGAGTCCCGCGACTGCGGGGTCAGTTCCTACGAGTGACATTGGTCCCGTGGGAGGTTGTGGTTCCACCCACCGATCCGTTAGAGGGCTGTTTCGGGTTTTCACTCTTTAATGCCATGTTTTTAAGCCTAAGTCAAGAAATTTGCACATTATCATCGTATTCTCAAATCGGGAGTCCCACGGCTGTGGGGTCAGTTCCTACGAGTTATATTGGTCCCGTGGGAGGTGATGGTGCCACCCACGGGGCCGTTCGGGGGCTTTTTCGAGTTTTCACCCTCTAACGCCATGTTTTGATTAAGTCAAGAAATATGAAAATTAACGTCGTACTCTCAAACCGGGAGACCCGCGGCTGTGGGGTCAGTTCCTACGAGTTACATTGGTCACGTGGGAGGTGTTGGTGCCACCCACGGGTCCGTTCGGGAGCTGTTTCGGGTTCTCACCGTCTAACGCCATATTTTTAAGCCTAAGTCTAGAAATATGCAAATTACCGTCGTATTCTAAAACCGGGAGTCCCGCGACTGCGGGGTCAGTTCCTACGAGTTACATTTTTCCCGTGGGAGGTGTTGGTACCACCCACGGGGCCGTTCGGAGGCTATTTCGAGTTCCCACCCTCTAACGCCATGTTTTTAAGCCTAAGTCTACAAATATGCAAATTACCGTCGTATTCTAAAACCGGGAGTCCCGTGGCTACGGGGTCAGTTCCTACGAGTTACATTGGTCCCGTAGGGGATGTTGGTGCCACCCACGGGGCCGTTCAAGGGTTGTTTCGAGTTTTCACCCTCTAACGCCATGTTTTTAAGCCTAAGTCTAGAAATATGCACATTACCGTCGTATTCTCAAACCGAGAGTCCCGCGGCTGTGGGGTCAGTTCCTACGAGTTACATTGGTCCCGTGGGAGGTGTTGGTGCCACCCACAGGGCCGTTAGAGGGATCTTTCGAGTTTTCACCCTCTAATGCCATGTTTTTAAGCCTAAGTCTAGAAATAAGCAAATTACCGTCGTACTCTTAAACCGGGAGACCCGCGACTGCGGGGTCAGTTCCTACGAGTTCGATTGGTCCCGTAGCGGGTGTTGGTGCCACCCACGAGGCCGTTCGGGGGCTGTTTCAAGTTTTCACCCTCTAACGCCTAGTTTTTAAGCCTAAGTTTAGAAATATGCAAATTACCATCGTATTCTCAAACCGGGAGTCCCACGGCTGCGGGGTTAGTTCCTACGAG
The DNA here is from genome assembly GCA_949130495.1 of Sambucus nigra. Taxonomy (NCBI): domain Eukaryota; kingdom Viridiplantae; phylum Streptophyta; class Magnoliopsida; order Dipsacales; family Adoxaceae; genus Sambucus; species Sambucus nigra. The sequence goes on from OX422224.1 coordinate 231,842,219, forward strand.
TTACATTGGTTCCGTGGGAGGTGTTGGTGCCACCCACATGGCCGTTTGAGGGCTGTTTCGAGTTTTCACCCTCTAATTCCAAGTTTTTAAGCCTAAGTAAGGATATATGCAAATTATCATCGTATTCTCAAATCGGGAGTCCCACGGCGGTGGGGTCAGTTCCTACGAGTTACATTAGTCCCGTGGGAGGTGTTGGTGCCACCCACGGGGCCATTCGGGGGATGTTTCGAGTTCTCATCCTCTAACGCCATGTTTTGATTAAGTAGAAATATGCAAATTAACGTCGTACTCTCAAACCGGGAGACCCGCGGCTGTGGGGTCAGTTCCTACGAGTTACATTGGTCCCGTGGGAGGTGTTGGTGCCACCCACGGGGCCGTTCGGGGGATGTTTCGAGTTCTCACCCTCAAACGCCATGTTTTAAAGCTTAAGTCTAGAAATATGCAAATTACCTTCGTATTCTCAAACCGGGAGTCCCGCGGCTGCGGGGTCAGTTCCTATGAGTTACATTGGTCCCGTGGGAGGTGTTCCTGCCACCCACGGGGCCGTTCGGGGGCTGTTTCGAGTTTTCACCCTCTAACGCCATGTTTTTAAGCCTAAGTCTAGAAATACGCAAATTAACGTCGTACTCTCAAACCGGGAGACCCGCGACTGTGGGGTCTGTTCCTACGAGTTACATTGGTCCCGTGGGAGGTGTTAGTGCCACCCACGGGGCCGTTCGGGGGCTGTTTCGAGTTCTCACCCTCTAACTCCATGTTTTTAAGCCTAAGTCAAGAAATATGCAAATTACCATCGTATTCTCAAACCGGGAGTCCCGCGGCTGCGGGGTCATTTCGTACGAGTTACATTGGTCCCGTGGGAGGTGTTGGTGCCACCCACGGGGCCGTTCGGGGGCTGTTTCGAGTTCTCACCCTCTAACGCCATGTTTTGATTAAGTCTATAAATATGCAAATTAACGTCGTACTCTCAAACCGGGAGACCCGCGGCTGTGGTGTCAGTTCCTACGAGTTACATTGGTCCCGTGGGAGGTGTTGGTGCCACCCACGGGGCTATTCGGGGGCTGTTTCGAGTTCTCACCCTCTAACGCCATGTTTTTAAGCCTAAGTCTACAAATATGCAAATTATCGTCGTATTCTGAAACCGGGAGTCCCGCGACTGCGGAGTCAGTTCCTACGAGTTATATTGGTCCCGTGGGGGGTGTTGGTGCCACCCAAGGGGCCGTTCATGGGCTGTTTCTAGCTCCCACCCTGTAACGCCATGTTTTGCTTAAGTCTAGAAATATGCAAAATTATCGTCCTACTCTCAAACCGGGAGACCCGCGGCTGTGGGGTCAGTTGATTCGAGTTACATTGGTCCCGTGGGAGGTGTTGGTGCCACGCACGGGGCCGTTCGGGGGCTGTTTCGAGTTCTCACCCTCTAACGCCATGTTTTTAAGCCTAAGTCTAGAAATATGCAAATTACCGTCGTACTCTCAAACCGGGAGACCCGCGGCTGTGGGGTCAGTTCCTATAAGTTACATTGGTCCCGTGGGAGGTGTTGGTGCCACCCACGGGGACGTTCGGGGGCTGTTTAGAGTTCTCACCCTCTAACGCCATGTTTTTAAGCCCAAGTCCAAAAATATGCAAATTATCGTCGTATTCTCAAATCGGGAGCCCCGCGACTGCGGGGTCAGTTCCTACGAGTTACATTGGTCCCGTAGCGGGTGTTGGTGCCACCCACGGGGCTGTTCGGGGGCTGTTTTAAGTTTTAACCCTCTAACACAATGTTTTTACGCCTAAGTCTAGAAATATACAAATTACCGTCGTATTCTCAAACCGGGAGTCCCACGGCTGCGGGGTGAGTTCCTACGAGTTACATTGGTCCCGTGGGAGGTGTTGGTTCCACCCACAGGGCCGTTTGAGGGCTGTTTCGAGTTTTCACCCTCTAATGCCATGTTTTTAAGCCTAAGTAAAGATATTTGCAAATTATCATCGTATTCTCAAATCGGGAGTCCAACGGCGGTGGGGTCAGTTCCTACGAGTTACATTGGTCCCGTGGGAGGTGTTGGTGCCACCCACAGGGCCGTTCGGGGGATGTTTCGAGTTCTCACCCTCTAACGCCATGTTTTTAAGCCTAAGTCTAGAAATATCCAAATTAACGTCGTACTCTCAAACCGGGAGACCCGCGGCTGTGGGGTCAGTTCCTACGAGTTACATTGGTCCCGTGGGAGGTGTTGGTGCCACCCACGGGGCCGTTCGGGGGATGTTTCGAGTTCTCACCCTCAAACGCCATGTTTTAAAGCCTAAGTCTAGAAATATGCAAATTACCTTCGTATTCTCAAACCGGGAGTCCCGCGGCTGCGGGGTCAGTTCCTATGAGTTACATTGGTCCCGTGGGAGGTGTTCCTGCCACCCACGGGGCCGTTCGGGGGCTGTTTCGAGTTTTCACCCTCTAACGCCATGTTTTTAAGCCTAAGTCCAGAAATACGCAAATTAACTTCGTACTCTCAAACCGGGAGACCCGCGACTGTGGGGTCTATTCCTACGAGTTACATTGGTCCCGTGGGAGGTGTTAGTGCCACCCACGGGGCCGTTCGGGGGCTGTTTCGAGTTCTCACCCTCTAACTCCATGTTTTTAAGCCTAAGTCAAGAAATATGAAAATTACCATCGTATTCTCAAACCGGGAGTCCCGCAGCTGCGGGGTCATTTCGTACGAGTTACATTGGTCCCGTGGGAGGTGTTGGTGCCACCCACGGGGCCGTTCGGGGGCTGTTTCGAGTTCTCACCCTCTAACGCCATGTTCTGATTAAGTCTATAAATATGCAAATTAACGTCGTACTCTCAAACCGGGAGACCCGCGGCTGTGGTGTCAGTTCCTACGAGTTACATTGGTCCCGTGGGAGGTGTTGGTGCCACCCACGGGGCTATTCGGGGGCTGTTTCGAGTTCTAACCCTCTAACGCCATGTTTTTAAGCCTAAGTCTACAAAGATGCAAATTATCGTCGTATTCTAAAACCGGGAGTTCCGCGACTGCGGAGTCCGTTCCTACGAGTTATATTGGTCCCGTGGGGGGTGTTGGTGCCACCCAAGGGGCCGTTCGTGGGCAGTTTTGAGTTCTCAACCTCTAACGCAATGTTTTTCAGCCTAAGTCTAGAAATATACAAATTACTGTCGTATTCTAAAACCGGTAGTCCCGCGTCTGCGGGGTCGGTTCCTATGAGTTACATTGGTCCCGTGGGAGGTCTTGGTGCCACCTGCGGGGACGGTCGGAGGCTGTTTCGAGTTCTCACCCTCTAACGCCATGTTTTTAAGCCTAACTCTTGAAATATGCAAATTATCATCGTATTCTCAAACCGGGAGTCCCGCGTCTACGGTGTCAGTTCCTACGAGTTACATTGGCCCCGTGGGAGGTGTTGGTGCCACCCTCGGGGACGTTCGGGGGCTGTTTCGATTTCTCACCCTGTAACGCCATGTTTTGCTCAAGTCTAGAAATATGCAAAATTATCGTCCTACTCTCAAACCGGGAGACCCGCGGCTGTGGGGTCAGTTGCTTCAAGTTACATTGGTCCCGTGGGAGGTGTTGGTGCCACGCACGGGGCCGTTCGGGGGCTGTTTCGAGTTCTCACCCTCTAACGCCATGTTTTTAAGCCTAAGTCTTGAAATATACAAATTACCGCTGTACTCTCAAACCGGGAGACCCGCGGCTGTGGGGTCAGTTCCTATAAGTTACATTGGTCCCGTGGGAGGTGTTGGTGCCACCCACGGGGACGTTCGGGGGCTGTTTCGAGTTCTCACCCTCTAACGCCATGTTTTTAAGCCCAAGTCCAAAAATATGCAAATTATCGTCGTATTCTCAAATCGAGAGCCCCGCGACTGCGGGGTCAGTTCCTACGAGTTACATTGGTCCCGTAGCGGGTGTTGGTGCCACCCACGGGGCCGTTCGGGGGCTGTTTTAAGTTTTAACCCTCTAACACAATGTTTTTACGCCTAAGTCTAGAAATATGCAAATTACCGTCGTATTCTCAAACCGGGAGTCCCACGGCTGCGGGGTGAGTTCCTACGAGTTACATTGGTCCCGTGGGAGGTGTTGGTTCCACCCACAGGGCCGTTTGAGGGCTGTTTCGAGTTTTCACCCTCTAATGCCATGTTTTTAAGCCTAAGTAAAGATATTTGCAAATTATCATCGTATTCTCAAATCGGGAATCCAACGGCGGTGGGGTCAGTTCCTACGAGTTACATTGGTCCCGTGGGAGGTGTTGGTGCCACCCACGGGGCCGTTCGGGGGATGTTTCGAGTTCTCACCCTCTAACACCATGTTTTTAAGCCTAAGTCTAGAAATATCCAAATTAACGTCGTACTCTCAAACCGGGAGACCCGCGGCTGTGGGGTCAGTTCCTACGAGTTACATTGGTCCCGTGGGAGGTGTTGGTGCCACCCACGGGGCCGTTCGGGGGATGTTTCGAGTTCTCACCCTCAAACGCCATGTTTTAAAGCCTAAGTCTAGAAATATGCAAATTACCTTCGTATTCTCAAACCGGGAGTCCCGCGGCTGCGGGGTCAGTTCCTATGAGTTACATTGGTCCCGTGGGAGGTGTTCCTGCCACCCACGGGGCCGTTCGGGGGCTGTTTCGAGTTTTCACCCTCTAACGCCATGTTTTTAAGCCTAAGTCCAGAAATACGCAAATTAACGTCGTACTCTCAAATCGGGAGACCCGCGACTGTGGGGTCTATTCCTACGAGTTACATTGGTCCCGTGGGAGGTGTTAGTGCCACCCACGGGGCCGTTCGGGGGCTGTTTCGAGTTCTCACCCTCTAACTCCATGTTTTTAAGCCTAAGTCAAGAAATATGCAAATTACCATCGTATTCTCAAACCGGGAGTCCCGCAGCTGCGGGGTCATTTCGTACGAGTTACATTGGTCCCGTGGGAGGTGTTGGTGCCACCCACGGGGCCGTTCGGGGGCTGTTTCGAGTTCTCACCCTCTAACGCCATGTTTTGATTAAGTCTATAAATATGCAAATTAACGTCGTACTCTCAAACCGGGAGACCCGCGGCTGTGGTGTCAGTTCCTACGAGTTACATTGGTCCCGTGGGAGGTGTTGGTTCCACCCACGGGGCTATTCGGGGGCTGTTTCGAGTTCTAACCCTCTAACGCCATGTTTTTAAGCCTAAGTCTACAAATATGCAAATTATCGTCGTATTCTAAAACCGGGAGTTCCGCGACTGCGGAGTCCGTTCCTACGAGTTATATTGGTCCCGTGGGGGGTGTTGGTGCCACCCAAGGGGCCGTTCGTGGGCAGTTTTGAGTTCTCAACCTCTAACGCAATGTTTTTAAGCCTAAGTCTAGAAATATACAAATTACTGTCGTATTCTAAAACCGGTAGTCCCGCGTCTGCGGGGTCGGTTCCTATGAGTTACATTGGTCCCGTGGGAGGTCTTGGTGCCACCTGCGGGGACGGTCGGAGGCTGTTTCGAGTTCTCACCCTCTAATGCCATGTTTTTAAGCCTAACTCTTGAAATATGCAAATTATCATCGTATTCTCAAACCGGGAGTCCCGCGTCTACGGTGTCAGTTCCTACGAGTTACATTGGCCCCGTGGGAGGTGTTGGTGCCACCCTCGGGGACGTTCGGGGGCTGTTTCGATTTCTCACCCTGTAACGCCATGTTTTGCTCAAGTCTAGAAATATGCAAAATTATCGTCCTACTCTCAAACCGGGAGACCCGCGGCTGTGGGGTCAGTTGCTTCGAGTTACATTGGTCCCGTGGGAGGTGTTGGTGCCACGCACGGGGCCGTTCGGGGGCTGTTTCGAGTTCTCACCCTCTAACGCCATATTTTTAAGCCTAAGTCTTGAAATATACAAATTACCGTCGTACTCTCAAACCGGGAGACCCGCGGCTGTGGGGTCAGTTCCTATAAGTTACATTGGTCCCGTGGGAGGTGTTGGTGCCACCCACGGGGACGTTCGGGGGCTGTTTCGAGTTCTCACCCTCTAACGCCATGTTTTTAAGCCCAAGTCCAAAAATATGCAAATTATTGTCGTATTCTCAAATCGAGAGCCCCGCGACTGCGGGGTCAGTTCCTACGAGTTACATTGGTCCCGTAGCGGGTGTTGGTGCCACCCACGGGGCCGTTCGGGGGCTGTTTTAAGTTTTAACCCTCTAACACAATGTTTTTACGCCTAAGTCTAGAAATATGCAAATTACCGTCGTATTCTCAAACCGGGAGTCCCACGGCTGCGGGGTGAGTTCCTACGAGTTACATTGGTCCCGTGGGAGGTGTTGGTTCCACCCACAGGGCCGTTTGAGGGCTGTTTCGAGTTTTCACCCTCTAATGCCATGTTTTTAAGCCTAAGTAAAGATATTTGCAAATTATCATCGTATTCTCAAATCGGGAGTCCAACGGCGGTGGGGTCAGTTCCTACGAGTTACATTGGTCCCGTGGGAGGTGTTGGTGCCACCCACGGGGCCGTTCGGGGGATGTTTCGAGTTCTCACCCTCTAACGCCATGTTTTTAAGCCTAAGTCTAGAAATATCCAAATTAACGTCGTACTCTCAAACCGGGAGACCCGCGGCTGTGGGGTCAGTTCCTACGAGTTACATTGGTCCCGTGGGAGGTGTTGGTGCCACCCACGGGGCCGTTCGGGGGATGTTTCGAGTTCTCACCCTCAAACGCCATGTTTTAAAGCCTAAGTCTAGAAATATGAAAATTACCTTCGTATTCTCAAACCGGGAGTCCCGCGGCTGCGGGGTCAGTTCCTATGAGTTACATTGGTCCCGTGGGAGGTGTTCATGCCACCCACGGGGCCGTTCGGGGGCTGTTTCGAGTTTTCACCCTCTAACGCCATGTTTTTAAGCCTAAGTCTAGAAATACGCAAATTAACGTCGTACTCTCAAACCGGGAGACCCGCGACTATGGGGTCTGTTCCTACGAGTTACATTGGTCCCATGGGAGGTGTTAGTGCCACCCACGGGGCCGTTCGGGGGCTGTTTCGAGTTCTCACCCTCTAACTCCATGTTTTTAAGCCTAAGTCAAGAAATCTGCAAATTACCATCGTATTCTCAAACCGGGAGTCCCGCGGCTGCGGGGTCATTTCGTACGAGTTACATTGGTCCCGTGGGAGGTGTTGGTGCCACCCGCGGGGCCGTTCGGGGGCTGTTTCGAGTTCTCACCCTCTAACGCCATGTTTTGATTAAGTCTATAAATATGCAAATTAACGTCGTACTCTCAAACCGGGAGACCCGCGGCTGTGGTGTCAGTTCCTACGAGTTACATTGGTCCCGTGGGAGGTGTTGGTGCCACCCACGGGGCTATTCGGGGGCTGTTTCGAGTTCTCACCCTCTAACGCCATGTTTTTAAGCCTAAGTCTACAAATATGCAAATTATCGTCGTATTCTAAAACCGGGAGTCCCGCGACTGCGGAGTCAGTTCCTACGAGTTATATTGGTCCCGTGGGGGGTGTTGGTGCCACCCAAGGGGCCGTTCGTGGGCAGTTTCGAGTTCTCAACCTCTAACACAATGTTTTTAAGCCTAAGTCTAGAAATATACAAATTACTGTCGTATTCTAAAACCGGTAGTCCCGCGTCTGCGGGGTCGGTTCCTATGAGTTACATTGGTCCCGTGGGAGGTCTTGGTGCCACCTGCGGGGACGTTCGGAGGCTGTTTCGAGTTCTCACCCTCTAACGCCATGTTTTTAAGCCTAACTCTTGAAATATGCAAATTATCATCGTATTCTCAAAACGGGAGTCCCGCGTCTACGGTGTCAGTTCCTACGAGTTACATTGGCCCCGTGGGAGGTGTTGGTGCCACCCTCGGGGACGTTCGGGGGCTGTTTCGAGTTCTCACCCTGTAACGCCATGTTTTGCTTAAGTCTAGAAATATGCAAAATTATCGTCCTACTCTCAAACCGGGAGACCCGCGGCTGTGGGGTCAGTTGCTTCGAGTTACATTGGTCCCGTGGGAGGTGTTGGTGCCACGCACGGGGCCGTTCGGGGGCTGTTTCGAGTTCTCACCCTCTAACGCCATGTTTTTAAGCCTAAGTCTAGAAATATGCAAATTACCGTCGTACTCTCAAACCGGGAGACCCGCGGCTGTGGGGTCAGTTCCTATAAGTTACATTGGTCCCGTGGGAGGTGTTGGTGCCACCCACGGGGACGTTCGGGGGCTGTTTCGAGTTCTCACCCTCTAACGCCATGTTTTTAAGCCCAAGTCCAAAAATATGCAAATTATCGTCGTATTCTCAAATCGGGAGCCTCGCGACTGCGGGGTCAGTTCCAACGAGTTACATTGGTCCCGTAGCGGGTGTTGGTGCCACCCACGGGGCCGTTCGGCGGCTGTTTTAAGTTTTAACCCTCTAACACAATGTTTTTATGCCTAAGTCTAGAAATATGCAAATTACCGTCGTATTCTCAAACCGGGAGTCCCACGGCTGCGGGGTGAGTTCCTACGAGTTACATTGGTCCCGTGGGAGGTGTTGGTTCCACCCACAGGGCCGTTTGAGGGCTGTTTCGAGTTTTCACCCTCTAATGCCATGTTTTTAAGCCTAAGTAAAGATATTTGCAAATTATCATCGTATTCTCAAATCGGGAGTCCAACGGCGGTGGGGTGAGTTCCTACGAGTTACATTGGTCCCGTGGGAGGTGTTGGTGCCACGCACGGGGCCGTTCGCGGGATGTTTCGAGTTCTCACCCTCTAACGCCATGTTTTTAAGCCTAAGTCTAGAAATATCCAAATTAACGTCGTACTCTCAAACCGGGAGACCCGCGGTTGTGGGGTCAGTTCCTACGAGTTACATTGGTCCCGTGGGAGGTGTTGGTGCAACCCACGGGGCCGTTCGGGGGATGTTTCGAGTTCTCACCCTCTAACGCCATGTTTTTAAGCTTAAGTCTAGAAATATGCAAATTAACGTCGTACTCTCAAACCGGGAGACCCGCGGCTGTGGGGTCAGTTCCTACGAGTTACATTGGTCCCGTGGGAGGTGTTAGTCCCACCCACGGGGCCGTTCGGGGGCTGTTTCGAGTTCTCACCCTCTAACGCCATGTTTTTAAGCTTAAGTCTAGAAATATGCAAATTACCGTCGTATTCTCAAACCGGGAGTCCCGCGGCTGTGGGCTCAGTTCGTACGAGTTACATTGGTCCAGTGGGAGGTGTTGGTGCCACCCACGGGGCCGTTCGGGGGCTGTTTCGAGTTCTCACCCTCTAACGCCATGTTTTGATTAAGTCTATAAATATGCAAATTAATGTCGTACTCTCAAACCGGGAGACCTGCAGCTGTGGGGTCAGTTCCTACGAGTTACGTTGGTCCCGTGGGAGGTGTTGGTGCCACCCACGGGGCTGTTCGGGGGCTGTTTTGAGTTCTCACCCTCTAACGCCTTGTTTTTAAGCCTAAGTCTGCAAATATAAAAATTATCGTCGTATTCTCAAACCGGGACTCCCGCGGCTGCGGAGTCAGTTCCTACGAGTTACATTGGTCCCGTGGGGGTGTGGGTGCCACCCAAGGGGCCGTTCGGGGGCAGTTTCGAGTTCTCAACCTCTAACGGCATGTTTTTAAGCCTAAGTCTAGAAATATGCAAATTACCGTCGTATTCTAAAACCGGGAGTCCCGCGGCTGTGGGTTCGGTTCCTACGAGTTACATTGGTCCCGTGGGAGGTGTTGGTGCCACCTACGGGGCCGTTCGGGGGCTGTTTCGATTCTCACCCTCTAACGCCATGTTTTTAAGCCTAAGTCTAGAAATATGCAAATTATCGTCGTATTCTCAAACCGGGAGTCCCGCGTCTACGGTGTCAGTTCCTACGAGTTACATTGGTCCCGTGGGAGGTGTTGGTGCCACCCACGGGGACGTTCGGGGGCTATTTCGAGTTCTCACCCTCTAACGCCATGTTTGGCTTAAGTCTAGAAATATGCAAATTATCGTCGTACTCTCAAATCGGGAGACCCGCGGCTGTGGGGTCAGTTGTTACGAGTTATATTGGTCCCGTGGGAGGTGTTGGTGCCACCCACGGTGCCGTTCGGGGGCTGTTTCGAGTTCTCACCCTTTAACGCCATGTTTTTAAGCCTAAGTCCTGAAATATGCAAATTATCGTCGTATTCTCAAACCGAGAGCCCCGCGACTGCGGAGTCAGTTCCTACGAGTTACATTGGTCCCGTAGGGGGTGTTGGTGCCACCCACGGGGTCGTTCGGGGGCTGTTTCGAGTTTTCACCCTCTAACGCCATGTTTTTAAGCCTAAATCTAGAAATATGCAAATTACCGTCGTATTCTCAAACCGTGAGTCCCGCGACTGCGGGGTTAGTTCCTACGAGTAACAATGGTCCCGTGAGAGGTGTTGGTGCCACCCACAAGGCCGTTAGAGGGCTGTTTCGAGTTTTCACCCTCTAATGCCATGTTTTTAAGCCTAAGTCAAGAAATATGCAAATTATCATCGTATTCTCAAATCGGGAGTCCCACGGCCGTGGGGTCAGTTCCTACGAGTTACATTGGTCCCGTGGGAGGTGTTGATGCCACCCACGGGACCGTTCGGGGGTTGTTTCGAGTTCTCACCCTCTAACGCCATGTTTTGATTAAGTTTAGAAATATTCAAATTAACGTCGTACTCTCAAACCGGGAGACCCGCGGCTGTGGGGTCAGTTCCTACGAGTTATATTGGTCCCGTGGGAGGTTTGAGTGCCACCCACGGGGCCGTTCGGGGGCTGTTTGGAGTTCTCACCCTCTAACGCCATGTTTTTAAGCCTAAGTCTAGAAATATGCAAATTACCTTCGTATTCTCAAACCGGGAGTCCCACAGCCGTGGGGTCAGTTCCTACGAGTTACATTGGTCCCGTGGGAGGTGTTAGTACCACCTACGGGGACGTTCGGGGGCTGTTTCGAGTTCTCAGCCTCTAACGCCATGTTTTTAAGCCTAAGTCTAGAAATATGCAAATTACCAACGTATTATCAAACCGGGAGTCCCGCGGCTGCGGGATCAGTTCCTACGAGTTACATTAGTCCCGTGGGAGGTGTTGGTGCCACCCACGGGGACGTTCGGGTGCTGTTTCGAGTTCTCACCCTCTAACGCCATGTTTTTAAGCCTAAGTCAAGAATAATGCAAATTATCATCGTATTCTCAAATCGGGAGTCCCGCGGCTGCGGGGTCAGTTCGTACGAGTTACATTGGTCCCGTAGGAGGTGTTGGTGCCACCCGCGGGGCCGTTCGTGGGCTGTTTCGAGTTTTCACCCTCTAATGCCACGTTTTTAAGCCTAAGTCAAGAAATATGCAAATTATCATCGTATTCTCAAATCGAGAGTCCCACGGCTGTGGGGTCAGTTCCTATGAGTTACATTGGTCCCGTGGGAGGTGCTGGTGCCACCCACGGGGCCGTTCGGGGGCTGTTTCGAGTTTTCACCCTCTAACGCCATGTTTTGATTAAGTCTAGAAATATGCAAATTAACGTCGTATTCTCAAAACGGGGGTCCCGTGATCTCGCGGTCACTTCCTACGAGTTACATTGGTCCCGTGGGAGGTGTTGGTGCCACCCTTTTAAGTTTAAGTCTCGACATTTGCATGTTATCCTATCATTGTATTCTGAAACCTGGAGTTTAAAATATTTTGAACATATTATCCAACAGTGAAACCAATAATTATCCCGTACTCCTTCTAATTATCCCATACTCCTTCTAAAATACTATCCAACAACATTCTAATAACCAATAATTATCCAACAGCCAAACCAAACAAAACCAATAACTATTCCGTACTCCTTCTATCATCTAAAAGATTTAATAGATAATGCATATCAATTGTATAACTACTTTAATTAATGTATAGAGTACCTGGTGTGTAATGAAGAACTGGTATGTAATGAAGAATTGGTATCCAATTGGTTAGATCTGCAATACGTAAACAATGTGTTATGAAACTATAACTCGAAACAGCCCCTGAACGACCAATATAACTCGTATGCACTTGAATCATTAAGCCAATATAACTCTTATACACTTAAATCATTTCTAGGGTAATGATCCATTGAAACTAAATGAACAAAAACAACATAAATTGTTTGAGCTGAAAAATAGTGAATGAATTGAATAAATTATATTATTTTTGCCAAAAACCAAGCCATGAACCTAAAAATAGTGAATGAACTGAATAAAGTTAGCAAGACTAAAAGATCAAACCATTTTTCACACCAAATGTAAAATTCATACATTCTGAATAAATAATAAATGAAATATCAATGTTAACAGTGATGCCAGCGAGAAACAAATGATTGTAGATTAGAACCCAAACTCGGATACAAAAAAATAAAAAATTCGATACCTCTCAAATACGGAGAAAGCCAAATCAAACTGTTTGAGCGAGAGGACACCAAGGGTTTATACCTACAAAATAGAACTAATTAGAAGAAAAATACACATTCCAAACACAAAAAAATACTCCAATAATCTTGATACAAAAAATGATTAAAGGTACCTCAAGGCAAAGAGAAAACCCCCCAAATTATCAAAATCTAGTAAAAACATTACAAAAAAGGGATAAATACAAACTTATCAATAATTGTAGGGGCTTGATTGATGAATGAGGCTTATATATGAACATCGCACCTCATTTTTTTTCTTCGTTTTCCTCCATCGCACCTGCTACCCACGAATGCTACCCACCGCACCTAGAATAGGCAATGTTAGCTTGCAAACATCTAAGAAAGGCTTGGTCAATATATTCCCTTGATCTCCAAAGAAGAGGTGAACACAGTTTTCTTCATTTTCACAATTTCTACAAAATCAGAAATATCAAAAATGTTAATTTTCAGTTATTATGGAGATGAATATAAAATTAGGCGAGACACTATTTACTCGACAAGTCCATAAGAAGAATCATGGTTAACAACAAATTATATATCAACATGGTAATTGAGATTCAAAACCAAAATTATTTCAGAAGAAAATGGTATATGATAATGAGAGTAACATTTATTTATTTATTTTCTCCAAAACAAGTTGGATAAATTTTTATATGATTACTAATTGAGCCCATATTCTGACTAAAATACAATGTATTAAAAAAAAGGTAAAAGGGTTAAATCCTCCCTTTCAATAGTGAACCTCATCCAACCTTTAAATAAAAATCCAGGACCTGATTTTCTTAACTTTAGTATAAGGGTTAAAGTAAGGGGAAAATAGAATTAATAGAATATTGAACCTCCACCGCCATCGTTGGATCTCAGCCTCATCGCGGAACTACCCCCTTCCCTACATTTTTCCCAACGGTTAGATCAATCTTCTTTTTCCAAGCGCTTTCCCCAACAGAGCCTCTAAATAACCATCTGAACATGTTGAGATCAGTCAAGCCTATACCCGCGGGTGGTGTTAAAAGCGACTCCAATTCTTTATCGTCTGTCATAGATAATAACCCTTTTGACCCTACATCATGGACAAAAATACTTGTTCTTGAAACATATAACAAACACACACACACATAAATGGATATATTACATAGTTCAAACCATTTTTTTAAGATGCTATTTTCAAAAGGTTTCAAAATTTGCAGTTATAGCTAAAACATCCCTCGTAATTTTGAAATAAAGAAAGAAAATAAATGAAGCAAACATTTAAAACCCAGTGGAGAGATAAAATAACAGTATACCCAAAGATTGGAACATAAAATCTAGATATTATTAACACAAACTAATAAGAAGCACAGGCACAATTAGCATTTCATCCAAAACATTCATGTATGGCAAATAGCCATGCACTAAAAATGAGGCATCTACAACTCAATCTGCCACATAATCATATGAAGCATAACAATGATGCATCCATAAGTTCAATAAAAGAATGATGCCTCGAAGTAATTGTGTCAGGAGTAAAACTGAACTTATAAATTATTACTCCATCCGTCCCAAATTAATAAATAGTCCCTCTTTGAAGGGGAAAAAATTAGTTTTCAAATTTATCCTCCCAAAAATGATGATTAAATACCTTCGCTACGCACCTCATAGGTAGTGTTCAATTGGGTAACCTGGTAATCTAATTAGTTTTATATATTAATTTAGAGAGTAAATCAAAAAGTATTGCAGGATAGGGACGGGGGAGTATCGTGAAACTGTATAATGACTATAAATGAAGAGGCGGAAATACGTACAATCTGAAACATTCCAAGCATCCCAGGAATACTTGCAGCCTGTACCGGTCTCGGCTTCACTATCTGCATAACACCAACTAAGTATAGTGAAAAAGAAAAGAAAATCTGGGATACAATAACTGCACATAAATAGTGAATAAGAAGCAAACCTTGCCAGTTTTGATTGGAACTATGTCGTCCATAGTTAAAGGCTCCATAGCATTAAACCTCCATACAGACTGGGGAAGAAACCTCCATAGCATTAAACCTCCATACAGATTGGTGAAGAAATCTCCATGAATGCTACCAGCGTTTAGGGAAGAAACCTCGCACCTTCAACCCACCGCACCTGCTACCCACTGTTTCTTACTCCATACGCAACATCTCAACTTCTCCATAGCTAATCCCGACCTAGTACCAACGTTTGGGGAAGAAAAAAAAGATATGAGCGGGGAAATGAAAATATGAGGCGCTTGAGGTTGTTTTAGGATTCACACTGGTCACGGCCTAGAGCCGTGACCCACCCACCGCGACCCATTAATGAAGCTAAGTGGGATGTGTACTGCCTATTGGTCACGGCCCATAGCCGTGACCTATACCAAGAAATGGTCACGGACCATAGCCGTGACCCTCAATTTGTGATGCGCGACCCTTTTTATCAACACTAGTGCTTGAATGAGGGATGGTCACGGCCCATAGCCGTGACCCACACCCAGAAATGGTCACGGCCCTAAGCCGTGACCCTTAATGTGTGTACTTTATTCTTTGTCATTCCATGGGTCACGAACTTGGTCCGTGACCCATCCGCAATCAAGCTTGGAAGGAATTTTGGTGCGAGTTTGGCGCCAAGATGGTCACAACCTGGTCACGGCCCAAGTCTGCGATCACAGTGGTCGCGGACTTGGGCCGGGACCACTTCCAGAACATAGATAATTTAGTGTGATAATAAATATGGTCACGCCAAATATTGAGTGGGTCACGGCCCAAGTCCGCGACCAGCTGGTCACGGACTTGGGCCGTGACCCACTGGGCGTGACCATTCGCAGGATTTGGTGTAGTGCCGATCAACACGAGGGATCAGAAGACCATGAACCTGAATGGAATGAGAAATATCTAAGTATAAGGATGACCAATGAGTCATCGTCCCCTGCAAACTAGTTGTCGATACCACCACATCCACAAAATCACCAAAAGAAACAAACTAATAAAAAGGATGAAAGCAGGATAGTAAGGAAAACCACTAAAAAGGAAAAGGAAAAGAGAATAAACATACCCTCTCCAATCCCAAGGTCATCCTAAAATCTAGAAACAAGTGGTCCAGATGAAGGGTTGATGTGCGAATAGGGAGCCTATCTGGAAAAACGTCCTCCGTAGAGTCCACCTCGAACGAAAAGATAGGAAGATCCACCCTTCTATTAGGATCTCCCCCTGAGTAGGCATTCCAATTTGAAGGGCACTCCCTCCTAAGAAGCTACCCCATCCTGACCCGTAATAAGGCCTCACCATCCAACTCCCTCACCTGAGCCTCCAAAGAAGAAATGTGGACAGTTTCCATCCCCTCCATATTACTCCTCCCCTGATATATACCCTCCGCCACCAACATGGAATTATTCTCATATGCCATTTGATTACTCCAGCTATCGAAATTAGATAGAGTATCCAAACCTAATAACTGCGTATAAGAAAGGCTATCCTCGCTACCCTGAGCAGGCCTTGATGGACCCATACCATCCATATCCTCATCTAGACATAAACTCGCCCCCATAGAATCCATCGACCCAAGGAAATCAACCGGTATAGAGAGAAAGTATCTCCTTGAAGGTATAGGATCTCACCTACTTCCCTCAACATCTAGTACCCCGACTTCTAACACCCACCTCAAGGAGCACCCCCTGAACCCTCGAGCCCTCCTCATGAGCCACCCCTGAGCCCACCTTAGGAATCACCGATGCCCCCCCACGTCCACCATGAGAACTACCTTTCGAACTCCAGCCCAACCCTCGGGTGCCACCACCTCCACATCTCCTTATTTATCTACACCCAACTCACCCCTATGGAAGTGCCTAATCCCCTGACACAGGCACCTCATTCAATACGGATAAGGTAGAGCCACTCCAACTCGACCTCCAAGCAATTCTTTAAATAAATTTATGCAGTTTCTTCAAATACTATTTTCTGAAAAGTTAGTCAACGCACGAGGTAAGAACCCCGGGCATGAATACACACTACTCCCCTCAATTAGAGTTCGTGAACCCAGACAATAGCATCATACGCAATAAATATCACAATAGAATATTTTAATTAAACGCGGTAAATCACTAACTACCCGCAGAGATCCCCATTTCAAAAGAACACACCAATATGATTTTAAATTCTCAGGTCCCGCAGAGTTAAACTTTTATTAATTAACACAAATTACCAAATTTCTCAATTATTTATGTTCTTACTTCAATAATTATTAGGTATGGCGGTCCTCCCACCGCGGGTGATAATTCATCAAAATTCATTATAGCGGTCCTCCGGCCATGGGTGATAATTCACCAAATTTGTCACACTTACCCTTGTCAAAATGCTAGCTGAATCCGTTTAAACTATCGATCCCTCGCAATTTGACAAGGATCCACACATGACACGGCATAAATTATCCTATAACCCGTTTAAACTGTCAGTCCCGACACATTATGTCGCCACAAATTTCAATACCCACTTTTATCTTAGGCATTAATTCTCAATTTCTCAATTTATAAGTTACCCCACCCTTTTAATCGATGTGAGATCCTCAAAATACCCCTTAGTCCCATACCTAAGGGTCCCGAAGTTATCAATACGTCCTACCCTATGTATAGGATGAATCTCTAACATAAACCTCGTCCTAGTCTCATGCCTAGACTAGCGTAACGACGATAAAATATCAAAAATCATCCCACCCCCTTCATAATAAAGTCGTAATAATCTACCCTCAATAGTGTTATACCTAGAAGGCATCCTAAAATATAGGGAGAGAAAAATACCCAACAACCCATCGTCACAATGGGCATTTAATAATACCCACAAATCACATAAACAATCATAAATAAATCAACGTATAAAACAACGCATAATAGTCCAATTCAATTAAATCTTAATTTAATACACCAAGATTTCATCATTAATACCTCATATTTCCGATTTCATTATCTCTGAACAATTTACATGAGTTATACGCCCCCAAATTCATTCAATTCAAAACAATGGTTTTTTTCTACATGTAACCTACACCAATAAAAACTCAAATTCCACTCATAAATCCCATGTACCTAAGGGTTGTGAATATTATTCATATTAAAAGATTTCATAAAAACAGCCCCAAGTTTTATGTGTCCACTTTCTCTAATTAGATTGCTTTTTATTTTAATCAAAAATACATGATTAAGGGTTTAGGCGACACTTAAAATGCATAGTACTAAAGGAAAGGAATAGAGTATTCATGCTTGAGATTGAATTGAAGAAAAATTGGTAGCATGGTTGGATTACTCTTGAAAAATTAACAAAGAAGTGTTCTTGAATAAACTTGATTAAATCCCAATTAAGCCTTCCAAAACTTGTGACAAAAACTTAATTATGCCGGAGGTTGATGATTATGATTGAGAGGAAAAATATTTAGAAGTGTTCTCTGGAGAAAAACTTGTGAAAAAGTGATTATGCGAAGCCCCCCTATGGATTATTAGTCTTATATACTAATTAAGAATCCCAATCCCAATCCCAATCCCAATCCCACTCTAACACTACAAATAAAATCACCGAATCGCCTCAAATCTGGCATAGTCAATCGATCGACTCCCGAGGTCGATCGATCGACCAGGTACGCGGCCACCACCATTCCCCTTCGTTTAATTCCATGTAACCGAAAATCAAATTTTCCATTAGTCACGACCTAAATCTGTGACAAATGTCTTTTCATTTTTTTTTAAAGCTAAACTTAAAACTCTTATAAAAACTTCATTTTAAATCCGATTTCGATTCCGTTTGAAATTCTACTTTCCAAATAATAAAAACAAGATAATTAATTAATAAAAATCTAAAATTTTATTTTTCTCAAAAATTCATATTTAATTAAATAAATCAATTATAAAAACACGGGGTGTTACATACTTCCCCACTAGCAAAGAATTTCATCCTCGAAATTAGACGAAGTATACACATCAACATATAAATCTCGCAAAAATAAAATAAGGCTCACATATGCCTATCCGTAGATTACCATAATTGGGTGCCCATACACCCAAGCCTACGCGCACTAAACCCATGAACAACAAAATAATATATATATATATATATATATATATATGCATACGCATAACTAAGAAAATAACGGCATACCACACGCTCTCATAAATTCCCCACTCGATCCTATATCTGAAAGTCATCAAAATGCTAACGTCCTCAAATTAAATCTCAAAACCAAAAATCGATAAATACGACACCTACCATCTGTACTAAAATCTCCAAAATAGTTATCATCTTCATAAACCATTCTAAGGATCCTCACATCAAGCTTACTAAATTCTAAACTCAATCCCTACAACGTCCTTAACTCAAAACTTCACATCTCCAAAAAACACATCTAACACGTATGCTAGACCCTCTACCTTAAGGAGTATGAATCAATAAAGGGAATCAAAGATCGACAACGCAGAAGTAAAATGAACTCATAACCTACGATACCTAAGACCATGCTCTGAAATCATCTGTCACACCCCGCATAATTCTGGCATCGGCTGCCACCAAAACTAAGCCGGGCGTAAGTAAATAAAATATCATTCTTAGCATGAGACCGATATGAGGCATATAAACTTAATCCACAAGATAAAAGATAATCAATCCCAAAAGGTAAACCATCCAACTAAGCGATAAAAGATCCATCCCCGTGCTAAACTCAAAATAAATCCAATCTCTTATTAATATAAAACTTATTAATCTCCAACTGAATTCAATGACATAACTGAATAATACCCATACAACTTTGGAACCGAATGGACCAATCAAAATCATTAAGTGTGTCTCAAAGTAAATGTGAATGAATGAAAAGGTAAACTAAATAAATACGCATAAGGTAAAACCACTCCAACTGGACCTCCAAGCAATTTTTCAAATAAATCTATGCAGCTTCTCCAAATACTATTTCCTGAAAAGTTAGTCAACGCGCGAGGTCAGAGCCCCGCGTATGAATACACACTACTCCCCTCAATTAGGGTTCGTGAACCAAGACAGTAGCATTATACGCAATAACTGTCACAATAGAATATTTTAATTAAATGCGATAAATCACTAACTACTCGCAGAGATCCCCATTTCAAAAGAACACACCAATATGATTTTAAATTTCCAAGTCCCGCGGAGTTAAACTTTTATTAATTAACCCAAATTACCAAATTTCTTAATTACTTATGTTCTTACTTCGATAATTATTAGGTATGGCGGTCCTCCCTCCGTGGATGATAATTCACCAAAATTCATTATAGCGGTCCTCCTGTCACGAGTGATAATTCACCAAATATGTCACACTTTTCCTTGTCAAAACGCCAGCTGAATCCGTTTAAACTGTCGATCCCCCGTAATTTGACAAGGTTCCACACATGACACGACATAAATCGTCCTCTGACCCGTTTAAACTATCGGTCCTGACACATTATGTCGTCACAAATTTTAATACCCATTTTTATCTTAGGCATTAATTCTCAATTTCTCAATTTATAAGTTACCCCACCCTTTTAATCGATGTGAGATCCTCAAAATACCCCTTAGTCCCATACCTAAGGGTCCCGAAGTTATCAATACGTCCTTCCCTATGTATAGGATGAATCTCTAACATAAACCTCATCCTAGTCTCAAGCCTAGACTAGCGTAACGACGATAAAATATCAAAAATCAGTCCACCCCCGACATAATAAAGTCGTAATAATCTATCCTGAATAGTCCCATACCTAGAAGGCATCCTAAAATATAGAGGGAGCAAAAATACCCAACAACTCGTCGTCACAATGGAAATTTAATAATACCCACAAGTCACATAAACAATCATAAATAAATCAACGTTTAAAACTACGCATAATGGTCCAATTCAATCAAATATTAATTTAATTAACACATCATCCTAAACTCCCAATTAATCCCATTTAATTATTTTAAATTTAATACACTGAGATTTCATCATTAATACCTCATATTTCCGATTTCATTATCTCTACAAAATTTACATGAGTTATACGCCCCCAAATTCATTTAATTCAAAACTAGTTTTTTTTCTACATGCAACCTACACCAATAAAAACCCAAAATCCACTCATAAATCCTATATAATCAAGGGTTGTGAATATTATTCATATTAAAAGATTTCATAAAAATAGCCCCAAGTTTTATGTGTCCACTTTCTTTAATTAGATTGCTAATTAATTTTAATCAAAAATACGTGATTAAGAGTTTAGGCGACACTTAAAACGCATAGTAATAAAGGAAAGGAATAGAGTATTCATGCCTGAGATTAAATTGAAGAAAAACTAGTAGCACGGTTGGATTCCTCTCGAAAAATTAACAAAGAAGTGTTCTTGAACAAACTTGATTAAATCCCAATTAAGCCTTCCAAAACTTGTGACAAAACTTGATTTTGTTGGAGGTTGATGATTATGGTTGAGAAAAAAAATATTTAGAAGTATTCTCTGGAGAAAAACTTGTGAAAAAATGATTATGAAAAGTCCCCCTATGAATTATTAGTCTTATATACTAATTAGGAATCATAATCCCACCCTAACACTACAAATAAAATCACTGAACCGTCGCAAATCTGGCCTAGTCGATTGATCAACTCCCTAGGTCGATCGATCGATCGATCGATCGATCAGGTACACGAACACTGCCATTCCCCTTCGTTTAATTCTTTTCCATTAGTCACCGCCTAAATCCGTGACAAATATATTTTTCATTTTTTTCGTTTTTTTTAGAGCTAAACTTAAAACTCTCATAAAAACTTCATTTAAATCCGATTTCGATTCCGTTTGAAATTCTACTTTTCAAATAATAAAACCAACATAATTAATTAATAAAAATCCAAAAATCTAAAATTTTATTTTTCAAAAATTCCCATTTAATTAAATAAATCAATTAGAAAAACACGGGGAGTTACACTGACGAGTTGCCCTCTCGCCTAGGTAGAAAACAACCCTATATGGTCCATCCATCAACAACCTTCTCCCCGACATCTCCTTCATCGCTACGCCATCTCATTACACCTGGTGGGTAAAACTCCAGGGAACCTGAAATAGGAAAAACATCAAAAAGGGAAGCAAGTCGGTACGAACTTGTAAATACTAAGCCATAAAAAAGGAACGATGTATGAAAAAAATGATAAAAGTACTTACAGTGTCAACGGTTATCCCAATGAGAAGGGCCCTAACTGTCTCCAAAGTCATAGACGACCCCACCTTTAAATTCCCCCTAGCATAACGGGTGAAAAGACAGAAACTACCCTCCATAAGCTTCATAACCCAAACAAGTTCAGAATACGCAACAATATAAGCAAAAAACCATAATTGAACAAATGTAAAAATAACAAACGACAACAGTAACATAAAAAGTCAAGGTTAACTAAAAAAACATATGGTAAACATGCACCTCCCATAAATAAGAAAACCCCATGAAGCTATTTGTACGATACCTCAAGAAGAGGGACATGTTACGATAAATCTCAGCCAACCCTAATCTTCCCCATGCATGTCCTGAAACCTGGGAGAAGTCCATTAAAAATAGCAACCACCAAAGATGGATCCCACTAGTCGTCCCTGGCACCAAAAACTCTCCAATCATGAGCAGCAGTACACTTTGAGTATACCATCTCGCTGCTACCACATCCAAACTTGGGTCCTCTACCACCCTCTCCAAATAAGCAGACAAAATTTTAGTCTATATATACTCTCCCGTAGAGGGAGGAACAACTATCCCCAGGGCTGCCAACAGATTATCTATAGTAATAGGCACCTTTTGATTCACCACCAAACGGTATCCCCATCAAGGCGAAAAAGTTTGAGGGGGTCATTTATATCTCTCCCACTAGAAAATTAAAGGTACTAGTGGTATCCCACCAATGCTCTCCCAACATAGCAGCAATAGACCACCACCTCCTAAAGTGCCCCACAATCAAACAGTTTAATAAAGAACTAAAGCACACATCATATATCAAGGCGCAGACAAAAAGAGGAGTTCTCGCCCAAGCCCTGTCCAGATGGCCTACCAAGCCCCTGAATCTATCGCTCCCTCTAGGTTGCAAAGAAGGGTAAAACACAAAAAGAAAAACATATACAAGGTTCTAAAAGGCACGAGGCGTGGTCGAGGCGTAGAGGTCAAGCCTCAAGCCTTAGGATCCTAGGCGCGCCTAGGCGAAGATTCGGCGTAAAAAGGCATTTTTCCTTTTTTATTATTTTAATTATTCCAAGGCTAGTAATATAATAAAATAGTACATACCTTGAATTTTGAAAATATATCCATATGTTTCGTAGCCATCTTTCTCATATTCATGCTCCATAACCAATATTTGTCAAGTAATCCTTTGTTTTTAAAAAAAAGTGTGCCTTAAGCCTTTTACCAAGAATAAGGCGTAATAAGGCGTAGGTGATGCGTTTCTCTCAAGCCTAGGCAGGCCTTTTAGAACAGATATATATATATATATATATATATATATATGTATACATATATATACATATATATGTATACATATATATACATATATATGTATACATATATATATATATATGTATATACATATATATATGTTAAGTTCATGTTATTCCCACACTTAATCTACTAACCCTCGGTTCTAGGTAACCAAGAAGGATAAGTAGTCGTGAGTTGACCAAACCCCCCCTCGAGCTTTCTCCCTTCAGGTGTTTGGTTCACACTATTCCCACACTTAATCTCCTAACCCTCCGTTCTAACTAACCATAAAGGATAACCAGTCATGAGGTGACAAGGTTACCCCCGGGATCTTTCTCCCTTCAAGTGTTTGGGTCACACTATCTCCACACTTAATCTCTTAACACTAAATTTAGGGTATATATATATATATATATATATATATATATATATATATATTCGGGTGTTTAGGTCACGCTATTCCCACACTTAATCTACTAATAATCGGTTCTAGATAACCAAGAAGGATAACTAGTCGTGAGTTGACCAAACCCCCCCTCGAGCTTTCTCCCTTCAGGTGTTTGGTTCACACTATTCCCACACTTAATCTCCTAACCCTCGGTTCTAACTAACCATAAAGGATAACCAGTCATGAGGCGACAAGGAAACCCCTGGGATCTTTCGCCCTTCAAGTGTTTGGGTCACGCTATCTCCACACTTAATCTCTTAACACTTAATTTAGGGTATAAATATATATATATATATATATATATATATATATATATATAATGAAAAAACGTTACTAATGTCGTTTAATACAAGATTAAACTGTATAAGCAACTCCGAGATGTTTGTTGAAGAAATCCTTTTCTTTTGAAAATAAAAATGATAAACAACAAGATGTGTTTACAAAAACTTATGTACGAGAACAACCAAGACTTTGTAATCAGTTTTAAAACTAAGATAGTTTAAAAAAAATCAGCACACTATAGAATGAGATGAGGAGATAATCAGAACACACTATTTTTAACGTGGTAAAACCTCTCCCAATAGAGGAAACATCCACGGTGACTTCTAAGTCACGAAAGTAAAAATTCACTAAAAATAAATAGCAGTTACAAACAATACAACATACATTCACACAACTCAGCCTATTCTAAGTTTAGGAATATACCCCACTTGGTGTCCTTCTAACTTATTTGTAGATCTGATTGTTGATGATGGTCTTCCAGTTTGATAACTTCCCCTTTGCTTTAGCTTTCCTTGCGTCGACTCAATAATCTTTGATCTTATACCCAACACTTTCAGTGTAGTAGTGTGTCAAGTGTTTGTGATGTGATTTCTAAACACATGCATGAACTCACACACACTTAGTTTGTACAGACAGTCCTAGAAAATTACATATAAAGACTATATGCTGTGATTTTCTTTTCTTTCTTTCTTACAAAACTTGGAACCTTTTTGACCTTTTAATCTATCCCAGATTCCACGGATATCTTGCTTCAAAATCGATCAAGATCTTAATCAATCTCAGTTTTTAAAAATATTTTCGAGATTGAAAATCTCCAAGTGAGAATCCAACTAGGTCAAGGTTTAGTTTCATAAGAACAGAAAACATAAAATATTTACAGATCTAAATCAACAAATATTTTCACAAATCGAGAAACAAATATGCAGATCTAGTGATATATAACATGCAATAGTGTAGATCTAAGATTTCTATGAAAAAAAAATACAGATCTCACCAAAATTTCTAAGTTGGTAACAATATCACAGATCAAGAGGTTACAGCTACAAACGATCAAACCAGTAACACCACTCTCTCTCAAACACTCAAGGTTGTGTTTGGATTTCTGAAAATACGAAAGTTTGAATATGGTTTGAAGTTGTTTTAGGGTTAGGGTTAGGGTTTCTCTAACACAGTTTCCCTTTCTCTCTCTTCTCTCTTTTCTTTTCACTCTTCTCTCTCACTTCTCTCTTCTCTCTTTTTTTCTCTCAAATTAGACGAGTGCCAAAAGTCTTAAAATGCTGAGAATGAGAGGGTTTATATAGGAGCCAAGGAAGGTTCTGGATCGCTGATAGAAATCAACGGTTGAGATGCAGTCTTCCTTATATTGACTTGATCCAAGGGTGGTAAAAAAGAGGTGGGTTAAGACGATGGTGATTGGTCCACAGTGGTAACACATGGATAGTCTTAGAACACATGCAGGCCATAGATAACGTTTGATCTAACGAACCACAATACACTAGGCAGTTCTCTCACAAAACAAACACAAATGAGATAACAAGAGCATGACAAGTGTTGGCATTCCATTGGCTGGCAAACGCGCGTCCAAAATAATTACAGGCAACACCCTAAAGTCTCTAGCGCATTGATATTCTACCCAATCAAACATTCTGATGAAAAACTAATTTTTCATAATAGCATTTTAACCACACAAAGTTTATAAACACACTTTTATTAAAGAAAACATTATTTTAAAAATGTTTAAAAATTCCCAAAAAATTATTAACACACCATTTTAAGGGGAATTTATCACACAATCAATTATGAGCAATATATACACATGTATGCACTTCTAATGTGTGTGGTGTGATTCAATTTATACCTTGTTTGGATCATTGAAGAGGATTAGAGAGTGAACAAGTCTGAGGTTCTTTTGGATTCTAGGTTAGACAACAAATTTTGTCACTATTTCCAAATTAGATGAACACTTATACAATATAGACTTAAGCAAGTCAAAGGTATAAGGTGCTTCAATCTCCCCCTTTGGAAATATGAGACAAAATCTCCTTTGAGTTAGTTTAAACTCTTAGGGAACCAAAAAAAATAAAACCTAGTCCTATACAAAAGATACTATCTACCCATTTCCTAGAAAGTCAAAAATTACATAACTCAACTATTTACAAATTTGTACACTAGAGAGAAATGATAGAAAACCAGTAGAAGAGGTTCCTGCAAATATGCACTAAGATCAAGTAGTTTAGATGAAATGTGAACAAAACATTAAACCCGTAAGACTCAAATTTCTCCCCCATTTTGTCTCAAATGGACAAAGGGTAAAAATTACAGTCTTAAGAGATTAATCAGCACATACCATACCTATAGAATTACGCAAATACAGAAATCCGTTATAGTCTAGAGGTTTAGTGAACATGTCTACAAGTTGCAAATCAGTAGGTAGGTAATGAATTTCTAACTCCTTAGTCTCAACAAGTTCGCGTATAAAGTGATGTCTTATTTTAATATGCTTAGTTCGCGAGTGTTGAACCGGGTTTTTAGAGATGTTAATGGCGCTTTGATTGTCACAATACAATTGTAACTGATCTTCTTTAATCCCATAGTCGCTTAACATTTGTTTTATCCATAACAATTGAGCACAGCAACTTCCAGCTGCTATATATTCGGACTCAGCCGTAGATAAAGATGTGCAATTCTATTTTTTGCTACTCCAACCTACTAAATTATTACCGACATAATAACAGGCACCTGATGTACTTTTACTGTCATCAGTACAACCGGCCCAATCAGCATCGGTATACCCTATGATGGTACTGCAGGTATCATTAGTGTACCTAAGTCCAAGATTAAGAGTGCCTTTTATATACTTTATTATACATTTTACACAAGATAAATGGCTCTCTTTAGGGTTATTCTGGTAACGTGCACACAGACATACAGCATACATTATATCTGGTCGTGAGGCAGTTAGATAGAGTAGACTACCAATCATACTACGATAAAGTATGGAATCAACTGACTTTCCACTTTCATCTTTACATAATTTAACAGTAGTACTCATAGGCGTTTTGGCAACTTTAGCATTATCTAAACCAAACTTCTTAACAAGATCCAAGGCATACTTAGTTTGAGAGACAAATAATCCATCAGAATTCTGTTTCACTTGAAATCCTAAGAAAAGATGTAGCTCCCCCATAAGGGACATATGAAATTCCTTATGCATAATAGCATAAAAGGATTTAACTTTAGATGTTGAAGTAGACCCAAAGATGATGTCGTCTACATAGACTTGGGCTATAATAATGTTTTTGTCAAAATGTTTGACAAAGAGGGTCTGGTCATTTCCTCCTCTCTTAAAACCCTTATCCAACAAAAAGTTGGATAGGCGTTCATACCAAGCTCTAGGAGCTTATTTTAAGCCATACAAAGCCTTTTTTAGACGAAAGACATGGTCTGGGTATTTTGGGTCAATGAACCCTTTGGGTTGTTCTATATACGTTTCTTCGGACAGAATTCCATTGAGGAAGGCAGACTTGACATCCATTTGATAAAGTGTAAATTTTAAGTGACAAGCTATGGCGAAAAGAAGTCGAACAGATTCAAGACGAGTGACTGGGGCAAATGTCTCGCTAAAATCTATCCCTTCTATTTATGATTAACCTTGAGCAACTAGTCTAGCTTTGTTTCTAAGGATTACCCCATTTTCATCAGATTTGTTCTTAAAGATCCAACGTGTGCCAATAACATGTTTGTTTTGAGGCCGCGGTACAAGATACCAGACATCGTGAATGACAAATTGTAAAAGTTCTTCCTGCATAGCAGAAATTCAGTGTGTGTCATTCAATGCTTCATTAACATTTTTCAGTTCCACAAGGGAGACGAAACATGCGTAATTAGCATAATTTCTTAACTGGGATCTAGTACGGACTGGCTCATTAGGATTACCGACCACGTTGTCAATGGGATGATCTTTAGAGACCCATCCAGGTACTTCTGGACTCTCAATAGGTAATGAGTCATCTATTTCTGGTGAATCATTTTTGAAATCATTTTCAGATTCAACCACAATAGGTGATTCAGATATCTTACTTTCAACAATAGTGTCGCTTACAATTACATTTATCGACTCCATAAGGGTCTTAGTACGCAGATTGTATATACGATATGCACGACTGTTTGGAGAGTAACCTAAGAAGATGGCTTTATCACCACGCGTCTCGAATTTAGACAAATGTTCTCTGTCTTTACAGACATAACACTGACTTTCGAAAGTTCTTAGATATTTCAGATTAGGCTTCTTTCCGTACCACAACTCATAAGAGGTTTGTTTAGTGTTTTTCCTATGGTAAACCCGATTAATGATATGACATGCAGTTCTAATAGATTCTACCCAGAAGTACTTAGGTAGAGATTTGGCATGCAACATAACACGCGCCATCTCTTGAAGAGTTCGGTTTTTCCTTTCGGCAACACCGTTCTGCTGAGGAGTCTTAGGGGCACTCAATTCGTGTTTGTAACCGTTGTAGTCACAATATTCAACTATTCCTGTGTCTATGAACTCTCCCCCTCTATCGCTACGAATGCGATTGACTTGTGTGTCCTTCTCATTTTCAATTCTTAGTAAAATTTTCAAAAATTTCTGAAACGTGTCAGATTTATGTTTCAAGAAGGCAACCCAAGTGAATCGTGTGAAATCATCAACCATGACAAGGATATAACTGTGTCCACAAAGACTAACAGTTCTAGAGGGACCAATAAGGTCCATATGGATGAGATCTAAAGGTCTAGAGGTGAGAATGTCTTTAACTTTTTTATGCGAAGTCTTAACTATTTTTCCTTCCTGGCAATGACCACAAACAACACTGGAAATAGGTTTAATTTTAGGAATTCCTCTAACAATCTCTTGACTAGACAATCTACCAAGGAAATCATAACTTAGGTGACCCATACGATTATGCCAGATTTCATTGTCATCCATTCTGACAATGTTACAGGTTTCAGAACTAGTCTTGACAGTATAGCAATTGTCAGGTGTTCTAAATCCGGTAATAATGCATTCACCTTTATCATTTAGAATTTTGCAATTATTCTTTGAAAAGGTAATTGTATGGTCTGAGTCACAAAATTGTGATATACTTAGGAGGTTGGCTTTAAGGCCTTTAACTAAAAGTACATTTTCCAAAACAGGTATTCCCTCTTCTTTTAGGATTCCTTTACCTATGATCTGGGATGAAACTCCGTCGCCAAAAACTACTTTACCTCCAGAAAATCTGGTTTTGTTTAAGAGTTTGGTTTCATCTCCTGTCATATGTTTGGAGCATCCTGAATCTAAATACCAACCAGATGAAGTGTGTTCAGCCTTTACAGCAGTGATAACAATGTTACACTTCATTTGGGGTAAAAGATCATCTTTTCTAACCCAAATAGCTCTAGTTTTAATTTTGCGCAAGTTTGCTCTCATTTGATAAAATTTTCGAGAAGCAGCTTTTTGTCGAAAAACATTTGGAGCAACAACCTGATTTTTGTGGAAAAGTTGAGCTTTTGGTTTAGGAAAGTTTCTGGGAGCCTTTCTCTTAAATGAACTCTTAGTTTTGGTCTTTCTATTCCTGTAGTTAGAGTTCTTGTCAGGTTGTCTTAGAAGGACATAATGGTTACAATTTTGCCTATAATAGTTAAAGTTCTTGTAAACAGGAGTGTTGTACACATGGGTGTTTAGACGCCTAGCATAACAACCTTCAAAGGAATGACCATAAACGTCACAGTAGGAGCAATATTGATTGCTTGAGGAATGTACTTCCTTAGGAAAACTTCTAAAGATGGGTTTAACAGGATTCTGTTCAGAATTCTGATTCCTAGGAGGTATGGTTTTAAAGGTAGACTCAGCCTTTCTGATCAAAGGACAGACGTATTTAGTCTCAAGTGTACTGTCAGCCTTAGAGTTACTAGACTCTCCAATGTCTTTCTGTTGTTGCTTTTGATCATATTCCTTTTTAATAAAATGAAAATCTGGACATGTTTCGATTGGTCTTTTGCCCCCAGACACAAACTTGATAGGTTCAAAATTTTTAGTTTGTGGTTTATTCTTAGGGCAGAATCCAATACCGGTTCTATCATCAGAATTGGTCTTAGAGTCAACAACAAAGTCAGTGAAATAATTTGAATTGTTTTCAAACTTAGAGTTTTTTTTTAAAACAGTTGCTGTCTTTGTTTTTGCTTCTTCCAGTTCTAATAATGTTCCCTTGTATTTCATTTCCAGGGTTTCATTAGTTTTAATCAACTCTTTTAATTTTTGATCAAAAGTTTAAATTTCTGATTGATGTGTCAGACACTGGTTAGTGTACTCTTCGGCATTCAGCTTCATAATAAGACTTAGATCATCTAATTTCTTAGTCGGGTCTCTAACAGTCTTCTCCAGTCTAGTGCCTTTTTTAAGAGTTTTAGCATACAAAGTATGAATATCTGGGAGGTCATCTGTGTCTGAGTCGCTAAGTGAAGTGTGTGCAGTGACCCCTAACGATTCAGTTTTAGTACTCACGCACCCATTTACATCGTCGTTATCGAGATCACTTTGACTCACACACATGGGACTAGAGCTAGCAACATTTTCAGATAACAATGCATCTAGGCCAGTCAAAGCAGTATTCACAAAAGCAGGAGTAGAGATATCATTATCACACACAGGCATATCATCATTGTAAATGATCTTAGCAAAAAAGGACATGCAAGGATCAAGTACATTAGATGACTCAAGTTCCTCTTCATCAGAGTCACTTGAATCATCCCGAGTTTTACAGACATTGGCTCTATTGTGTGTGTTGGTTTTATTCAGATTAACTCTGCAATCATGAGCAATGTGACCTAGTTTCCCACATCTAAAACATTCAATCTTTTTAAGGTCTCTGTTAGATCTGAAGTTGTTGTCCTTAGGATGTTTGTCAAGACCTCTCTCATGAGGTTTGGGATTAGACACAGTTGGATAATTAGGCTTGCCTTGTTTAGATGCCTGTTTGTTTCTAAATTTAACAATTTTCTTAAATTGTTTGGACATTAAGGCAATCTGATTATCTAGTTTGTCTATATCACACTCCTCATCAGAGTCACAGTTGGTCAAATTGGTCTCATGTTTAGATATCTTGGAGGAAAAACTCAAGTTAGAGTTGGGCTGTTTTCTTTGAGACTGATTTAATTGTTTCTTAAAGTCTAATTCCATTTCCACAGTCCTAAGTTTGCTACTGAGTAACTCGGGGGTGAAGTTTTGATCACTCATCTCCTCAATAGCATACCTCTTGTTGTCAAACTTTTGTGGTAATGATCTTAGGATTTTAGAAACAATCTCATTCCTATCATATGTTATACCATTAGCATGCAACTTAGTAACTATATCAGTTAGGTTCATATAAAAGTCATCAAAAGACTCAGAGTCAGACATAATTAAAGAGTTGTACTGCTGGGTAAGCATTTGAGTTTTAGCAGCTTTAACTCTTGAGTCTCCTTCAAGGGCAGTGATTAATGTGTCCCAAGCTTCCTTGGAAGTGGCACAAGGTGAGATTCTCTTGAACTCATACTCATTAATATACATAAAGATGGCATTCTTGACTTTATTGTTATTATGAGAAATTGTTTTCTCTTCTTGGGTAAACTCACTTAAGATTTTCTTTACCCTCTTATCACTTCCTTCAGTGGATGGTTTAGTAGGATAAGTATATCCATTTTCAATAATGTCCCAGACATCATCTCCTAAAGTCCCTTGGATGAAGGCAACCATTCTTACTTTCCAGTAAGCAAAGTTGTTTCCATCAAAGAGTGGAGGTCTGGACAGATTACCAAACCTTTCATTCTTCTCGTCCATAGTTAAGATTTTCAGAAAACGATTTCAGAAATAAAAGATCCTTTGAAATAAAAGTTTATAGGGCTCTGATACCAATTGAAAAAATGTTACTAATGCCGTTTAATACAAGATTAAACGGTATAAGCAACTCCGAGATGTTTATTGAAGAAACCTTTTCTTTTGAAAATAAAAATGATAAACAACAAGATGTGTTTACAAAAACTTATGTACAAGAACAACCAAGACTTTGTAATCAGTTTTAAAACTAAGATAGTTTCAAAAAAAATCAGCACACTATAGAATGAGATGAGAAGATGAAGATAATCAGAACACACTATTTTTAACGTGGTAAAACCTCTCCCAATAGAGGAAACATCCACGGTGACTTCTAAGTCACGAAAGTAAAAATCCACTAAAAATAAATTGCAGTTACAAACAATACAACATACATTCACACAACTCAGCCTATTCTAAGTTTAGGAATATACCCCACTTGGTGTCCTTCTAACTTATTTGTAGATCTGATTGTTGATGATGGTCTTCCAGTTTGATAACTTCCTCTTTGCTTTAGCTTTCCTTGCGTTGACTCAATAATCTTTGATCTTATACCCAACAATTTTAGTGTGGTAGTGTGTCAAGTGTTTGTGATGTGATTTCTAAACACATGCATGAACTCACACACACTTAGTTTGTACAGACAGTCCTAGAAAATTACATATAAAGACTATATGCTGTGATTTTCTTTTCTTTCTTTCTTACAAAACTTGGAACGTTTTTTACCTTTTAATCTATCCCAGATTCCACGGATATCTTTCTTCAAAATCGATCAAGATCTTAATCAATCTCAGTTTTTAAAAATATTTTCGAGATTGAAAATCTCCAAGTGAGAATCCAACTAGGTCAAGGTTTAGTTTCATAAGAACAGAAAACATAAAATATTTACAGATCTAAATCAACAAATATTTTCACAAATAGAGAAACAAATATGCAGATCTAGTGATATATAACATGCAATAGTGTAGATCTAAGATTTCTATGAAAAATAAATACAGATCTCACCAAAATGTATAAGTTGGTAACAAGATCACAGATCAAGAGGTTACAACTACAAACGATCAAACTAGTAACACCACTCTCTCTCAAACACTCAAGGTTGTGTTTGGATTTCTGAAAATACGAAAGTTTGAATATGGTTTGAAGTTGTTTTAGGGTTAGGGTTAGGGTTTCTCTAACACCGTTTCCCTTTCTCTCTCTTCTCTCTTTTCTTTTCACTCTTCTCTCTCACTTCTCTCTTCTCGCTTTTTTTCTCTCAAATTAGACGAGTGCCAAAAGTCTTAAAATGCTGATAATGAGAGGGTTTATATAGGAGCCAAGGAAGGTTCTGGATCGCTGATAGAAATCAACGATTGAGATGCAGTCTTCCTTATATTGACTTGATCCAAGGGTGGTAAAAAAGCGGTGGGTTAAGACGATGGTGATTAGTCCACAGTGGTAACACATGGATAGTCTTAGAACACATGCAGGCCATAGATAACGTTTGATCTAACGAACCACAATACACCAGGAAGTTCTCTCACAAAACAAACACAAATGAGATAACAAGAGCATGACAAGTGTTGGCATTCCATTGGCTGGCAAACGCGCGTCCAAAATAATTACAGGCAACACCCTAAAGTCTCTAACGCATTGATATTCTACCCAATCAAACATTCTGATGAAAAACTAATTTTTCATAATAGCATATTAACCACACAAAGTTTATAAACACACTTTTATTAAAGAAAACATTATTTTAAAAATGTTTAAAAATTCCCAAAAAATTATTAACACACCATTTTAAGGGGAATTTATCACACAATCAATTATGAGCAATATATACACATGTATGCACTTCTAATGTGTGTAGTGTGATTCAATTTATGCCTTGTTTGGATCATTGAAGAGGATTAGAGAGTGAACAAGTCTGAGGTTCTTTGGATTCTAGGTTAGACAACAAATTTTGTCACTATTTCCAAATTAGATGAACACTTATACAATATAGACTTAAGCAAGTCAAAGGTATAAGGTGCTTCATATGTGTGTATATATATATATATATATATATATATATATATATATATATATATATATATTATGTATTCGGGTGTTTAGGTCACGCTATTCCCACACTTAATCTACTAATAATCGTTTCTAGATAACCAAGAAGGATAACTAGTCGTGAGTTGACCAAACCCCCTCGAGCTTTCTCCCTTCAGATGTTTGGTTCACACTATTCCAACACTTAATCTCCTAACCCTCGGTTCTAACTAACCATAAAGGATAACTAGTCATGAGGTGAAAAGGAAACCCCTGGGATCTTTCTCCCTTCAGGTGTTTGTTCACACTATCGCCACACTTAATCTCCTAACACTCAATTTAGGGTAACCATGAAAGATAACCAGTCTTGAGGTAACTAGGAAACCCACGGGAGCTTTCTCCCTCCAGGTTTTTGGGTCACACTATTCCCACACTTAAACTCCTAGCCCTCTATTTTGGCTAACCAATAAGGATAACCATTCATGAGGTGACTAGAAAACCCCAAATATTTTTCTCCCTTTAGGTGTTTGGGTCACATTATTCCCACACTTAATCTCCTAACCCTCTATTCCAGTTAATCAGGAAGGATAACTAGTTGTGAGTCTCCCCGAAGATTTCTCCCTCCAGGTGTTCGGGTCACATTATTCCCATACTTATTCTCCTAACCCTTGGTTCTAGCTAACCAGGAAGGATGACCAGTCGTGAGGTGACCAAGAAATACCCCCTTAGCTTTCTCCCTCTTGGTGTTTGGGTCATGTTATTCCCACATTTAATCTCTTAACCCCCGATTGTCAAACTAGGAATGATAACAAGGAAATCTCCCCGGAGCTTTCTCCCTCCAAGTGTTTGGGTCATGTTATTACCACACTTAATCTCCTAGCCACGAAGGATAACTAGCCATGCGATTACTAAGAAATCCCCCCAAAGTTTTATTCCTCCAGTTGTTTAGATCACGCTATTCCCACACTTGATCTCTTAACCCTCTATTCCATCTAACCAAAAAGGAAAGCCATTCATGAGGTGATCGGGAAACCCCTCGGAGATATCTCCCTCCAGTTGTTTGGCTCATATCATTACCACACTTAATCTATTAACCCTCGATTCCAGCTAAACAGGAAGTATAAAAAGTCATGAGGTGACCAACACTACACCACAAATCGAAAATAGTTACGGCCCAGAACCGTGACCAGTGCTAAAAAGTGCATGACACGGGCCATGACCAAGCCAAAGGGTGACATCCAATGGATATGGTCACAACCATATACCGTGACCATGGGGCTCATGCCCATGGTCCATGACTAACCCGTGACCAAATGGGCTAAAAACTCCCCTAAAAGTGGGTTATATCCCAGACCGTTACCAGGTGCGTGACAAATAAAGGGTTCAATTAAGTTTGGTCACAGCCCTGGGCTGTGATCATTTTAAAATAGTCCTGGTGGTGGTCATGACCCCAATCCATAACCCACCTATTGTAACCAAATATTTTTTACACGCCACACAACATGGTCATGGTCCAAGACCGTGACCATGTTGCTAAAGTGTAAAAAATAAATGCTCATGGCAGGTAGGCCACGAATTAGGGTCGTGACCACCACCTGTACATATAAACACCCTACAACATTTTCTCATTTCATGTGAACTCTCTCTCTACACTGCTATGACCGTCTCTCCTTCGATGACCCTCTCTAGTTCAGGTATCCTCTCCACTTATTTTCCATACCATGAAGTTATAAGCATGTGTGTATTATGTGTATATATGTGTGGTGTGTGTGTTTGTGTATGTGTATGTGTATATGTATGTGTATGTGTATGTGTTTGTGTATGTGTATGTGTATGTGTATGTGTATGTGTATGTGTATGTGTATGTGTATGTATTATGTGTGTTTATGTGTATGTGTATGTATATGTGGGGTTAAAATACCAAAATGAGACAGAAATGTGAAGACACTCAAATAAAACAAACTCTAAGAATGAAATGTGAAAGTACCCAAATTAAACAAACCCAAATATGAAAATACTGAAATATTGTAATTAGATTTTAAACCATAAGGTTTTGATGAGATTGAGGATATGGGATTCGATTTGTGTCGGTCTAAGCCAGGTTTACTTTAATTAAGAAATAAATTAAATTTGTTTAAAAATAATATTAGTTCATTGGAATCTGGACTCAATTCATGAAATCGATTTTAATCACATTATAACCTAATTTTTGTAATATAATTAATTGGATGTTTAAGACTTAATCACAAAGTAATGAACTAAAGTAGGTTTGATGTTGAACCGATTTAAATGATCCACCACGAGTTCATATGATCTGAATATGAGTTCATGTAATCACAAAGCAGTATATTTCAATTCAATATCAGTTCCCAATTTATGACACATCCGCGCGTACATGTGTAACACATACACACACGAACGTACATGTATAACACATACACATACGTGCATATGGTCACGGCAGGTGGGTCACGGGCCATGACCGTGACCAGATAACATTGGAAGTATATCTCTATTTCTCCTTTTATTTTGCCGCCATTTTTTGCAATTGTTATTAACTCATCATTATAATCTATAATCAGTATACCAAATAACAATTTAAGGTCTAGAGAAATAACCTAGAAGGACAAATCTCAATCTTCACCCAAAAATCCTAATGAAAAAAATAACCTAGATGGAACCCGCCTAATACACGCACATGTATAATACATATGCACGCGCGCGCGCGCACACACACACACATATATATATATATACACACGTATTTTCAACTTGGAAGGACGCATAACAATGTTAGGATTAAATCAAATAAGATAAACTCAAATTGGATCTGTTGGAAAATAATAACTAGTTAATGATTAATTAGAGCCATTGCTTATAGGACTCATATTCACACCCTCGTACATTTTTATCAAGAAAAAAGAGGCATGGTGATAATCATTGGCAACAAGAGTATGAGAGGTTGAAATTGGACCGCACTTATACCTCTTTTATATGTGCGTGCCATTTAGAGGGTACCCTTATTTACAAGTATGGGAATAAGAAAATCGATCAGTTTAACTACCTTACAAATCATGGAGTTTATCTCTCGCAAGAGTACCTATTCGATATTATTCTATTTTTTCTACCAAAAAGATGGGATGAGGCTGTAGAGAATATATTTTGCGTACATAATCCCCACGCAGCCCTGACATTCCTTATGCTATTAGAGAAGGCGGGCAAAGACATTCACCCATTGCGGATACAACTATGTAAAGAAAGCATCGACCAAGACTGTGATGTCTCGCGATATATGCACATTAAATTGAATCTTTCCAATAAGTAAAAGGAGAAAGGATTATGGGTTCATGTCACGAACATCTATACAACAATCATAGATATGCTTCCTGTTAGTTTTCCACGTGAAAAAATGCATAGATTTTTATAAAGAATACCAAATGAATGGAGATCAGACACATTAAACATATTCTAAAGTCTTATTATGAGAATGTAAATACATATATATAGTCGTAAACAAGATTAGTTAGTCTTAAACATGTTAGTATAATGATTTCGTCGCTTATTGTTTCTTTATTATAGATAGTGTCGGGCAACAATGGACAAAATGTACCAAGTGATGACGTGAAACCTCCTGGATTCTCATCTCCAGCACCCCAACAAAGATTCTCATCACCAAATTGTGAACAATTTTCTTCTCCACCATTAATTCACTCTACCACTCCAACTATGAGTAGGCAAAAACGCTTGTGACTCTAACACTCCACCCTCCGCTCTCGACACCTCCTGACCAAATGAAAAGAATCCCATTGGCTTCTCCCTTATTGGAAATAATTCTAATGACAATAAAAATGACATCCAAATCTTTAAATCTCAGTGTTTGTCACTTAGTAAAATAAATGTGATAGTCGGGGAAGCAGATAACTGAAACTTAGTTGATTAAGCCATCAAGGATGGCGTTTCTGAACAACTTTGTAAGCATTTTTCATTCCCCAGACGTTCAAAGCAAAAGGTTCTTGATCGAGTTGGTGAAAAATTGAGAATATATCGCAAAAACCTTCGGCAGAGATATTTTTTCGAAGGGGGCATCGAGCTCCAACATTTTGGCTCTGAAAGACAGAGTCCCTCCGAATGTCGAAATGACGGTCGATCAATGGAACAAACTTTTTGGAAAAATGAGGCGATTGATAAAAATTTAGTCCAAAGGGAGAAAACTAAATAAAATAGAGCAAAAAAGGTTGATATACACAGGATGGGGTCTATATCTTATGAAGATTTGAGGAGTGAATGGTTATATAGGACGAAGGGCGATCTAAATGCTGATAAAAAACCTAATCGGGGTAACTTGTACTTGCATGTCCGAGGAGATAAAGATAATAAACTCCCACCACATTTATCTTCGACTCTAGTGAATATGACCAATTCTTTATTTATATATATATACACGTTATATAAAATAATGTTAAAATTATAAGACTTAATATAATTTTACGGTGCAGAAATCCATCGAAGCCATTAGCAGGAACCGCTTAGAGCCCTTATGGTGACATTAAAAATGATTCTCTGACCCAAACCTTTGGAACTGATAATAGAGGGAGAGCGAGAGGTGTCGGATCACATATGTCGAAACCCAAACTAAAACACACTGCACCTCTCGTGGATGAGCTCTCTTCGGTGAGGAATTGCACTCGATCCAGGAGGAATGTTAGTCCAAGACAAAAAGGGATATGTAGGAGATTAAGAGTAACCTGGGACTGTTGGCAAGAAAATTCGGGCGCCTTGTATACTTATTTACTCAAGGTTTTTGGCCCCCGATGCCTCCTAAAGGTCGCCCCTACTAGGGGTGTTCAAAAAACCGACTGGACCGACGGACCGAACCGAACCGAGCCGAACCGACCCTTTTTTTTTGGTCTTTTTTCTTAATCGGTCCGGTCTCGGTTTATTTTTTTGGTGGACCGACCTAGTCGGTCCGGTCCACAGTTTACAGTTTCAAAAACCCTGTTAGGACCGACCCGAACCGACTGTATATAAAATAATATATTTTTACATATATATGTATATATATAAGATAAATAAATAGTAAAAGTATATATTTCAATATTTGATTAGTTTAAATTATAGTTTAATCCAATAGTAGGTTTGTTTTAATCACAAATGTTGATATTTTTTAGTTTTTAATGTTTGAAAAGAAATAGACTCGGGTATATTTGTATTATTATAAATGATGTAATTTATTAATGTGAGAACCGACGGGTTAGACCGAACCGACCCTAAAAAAAACCGAACCGACTAGGGTCGGTTAACCGACATTATCGGTCCGGTCTCGGTCCATTTTTTTAGAGGACCGACCAAGTCCGTCCGGTCAAAAAAAAAACCTTAAAACCGAACCGGACCGAACCGCGAACACCCCTAGCCCCTACCCTCTTGTCTCAACGTTTTCCCTCCCAAATGTCGCCTCCTTTAATAGTCTTCTCCCCAGTGCCTCCACCTTCTGCAGTCCCTGGATCATCTTCATCCACTCACGGTGACTATGGAGAGCAATACTATTTTAGGTATTTGACAAATAACGGGATTATTGGCGCGTGCACACTCATTTCCTGAATTATCGAAACTCCTATTCACAATTTCCCTTGGTAGATGGGTGAGGCTCATAAAATGGTTGATCAAATATATAATGGTTTCGAAGAAATGCCTTTGGATATTGACAGTGGATAAGGGAATGTGCTGAAAAACTATCATAATTATTTTATCACTTGGCCAGTTTATTTGTTGGTAAAGCCTAGACCATAAACAATGTTTAATTTGAGAACAAGTTGTAATATTTTACATATTTGTGTATGTGTAACTCCCCGACCCAGATTTATGGGTTACTCGTGAGTTAATCCGGTCCGACCCGAGCGTTAACTGTGATTTGCAATGGAACAACCGACATAATGTTGCTAGTCCAGTTTTATTTTAATTAACATTTCACATGTTTAGCATGCGATTCCAATTTAAAGATAAACTACGTGTGGGACCCATGGGAAGCACCCCTAAGTCCAAGTAAACAGAGCGGCTAACGTAACATAAATAAAGTACTTACCTGCGAAATGCCCTTAAAATATGAAACTGCTCTCATCCTACCATAAAAAAGCGGGGATGTGAGCCTATGCCTAGTGAGAATATACAAAGCAGTATAGAAACAAATGGCAAAAAGGATATTCACACGCTAAATTCACATACATGCAAAAATACATATGTATCTACACACACACACACACACACACACACATATATATATATATATATATATATATATATATACGTACACCTTAGAAAAAGACATGTTCCAATGCATTAATCGTTTTACTTCCCAAAACCTTACTTATCCATATTAATTTACCTTAATCTTGTAAAGACTTCCTTTATTCATACTTAGTATTTCTCAATTTATTTAACACACCCGGTTCAACACTTAAAACTATCACACTTGATTTTACCAAATCCATTCCTTTACTGGAGTTACCATTTTTATTCATGCAAATATAATTTAGTATTTTCATTGAAAAGCACCATTTCAATACACGCA
Organism: Sambucus nigra; assembly: GCA_949130495.1. Classification (NCBI taxonomy): domain Eukaryota; kingdom Viridiplantae; phylum Streptophyta; class Magnoliopsida; order Dipsacales; family Adoxaceae; genus Sambucus; species Sambucus nigra. The sequence continues at coordinate 231,882,161 of OX422224.1, forward strand.
TTCACCGTGTTAGAAAATACTTATTTCATCTTTGAAAATCCTTTTTACAACACATTCTTGTGTTAAACATGGGTTTAACCATTTAGATTGCTTAACCACCCAATTACCCACTTTCTTTGCCATTTTTCCTCATCTTATGGACATTAGTAGATTTACACATTAATTTGTCCATTTCACCTTTGCCGGAATATTTATTACATTCATTCAAGTTAGGTTGTATTAACACATTTTACCACACAACCCAATTCTTGACATGTTTCGAATTTGCTTTATCTTTTCCCGAAAACTTCCTATACTGTATACTTCTACGGGCTCCACACCGCTGGCTATGCACACCATATGCTCTAGCCAGTGATTTAGGACTTTTCACCTAAGGTCTCTGGTCCCTTCTTGATTTTATCTCAATATCATTCGAGTTCCCTTTTATGTGTTTTAATGTTTTTATAAATGTCCATATTATTCCACTTTTTCTTTTTACCCGGCCGAAGCCAGTCCAAGACTTTACTATCCCATTTTGTGTTACACTTGAAATTTACCATTTCATGTCCTTTACACTTTAAACTTGATTTTAATTCCAAAAATTCGTATTTATTTAGAACCACTTTGTGTAACACCCATTTTCAACATTTTTATTTCATAAAAACGTTCCACTCTAAGTAAAATTATCATTTTACCCATTTGTTTTCAAAATCACTTTTTACTTTATTTTCACAAGTGTTAATTTCCCAAAAAAATAATTAATTCATCCACACTAACTTCTTAAGTATATTTAACCCTTTAAAACCTTTTTACACATGGAGTAATATTCTACTTAATTGGAAGCATTTTTACACCTTATATTCTTATTTACTTCCATAAGTGTTAATCCTTTACAACATTACTAAGTTACACACTAACTTTTTCTTTTTTACCCATTAACACTTAATGGACACTTTTATCAATACTTTCCCAAACACACATTTTTTTACTTCTTCATTTAAGAAATCCATTTACACTTAAGACTACTTTTAGGGTCGTACATTCCGTTATTCCACGAATTATCATGCTATTCTAACTATATGACTCGCAAAAGCTTTCCTAGAACCACACTAAGCCATTCCCTCAATCCAAGGTGAAATAATCCCATCAAATCATTATCGTACTCCCGGTTTACAAATTTCATTGCGTCAGTCTGATGAACCCAACACTACCTTAGACGTCTCATCCTTGAGTACTCACTAGAGTTTAACTCGATCCACTCACCGTGGCAAAAAGCAACATCATGTGCTAAGTTTTCCTTGATTTCCAACACTATACTGTGTCCTCAAACCACATCCCGCTCTTCGCAGCCCGAGCCAACCCAAAATCCACTAGTTTAAAGGGAGACTGATACTACGAGTAAACCGAGTGGCCGAAAGCGTAGCCACCTGTACGTAAAACTTTATGCAATAGCAAGAATATTCAGATGGGCGTATACAGTTACCGAGATGCATTAACCAAACCCGATCCATCGCGCTCTCCCAGGCTCAACTACATGGTACCAAGGCATAACACCAATATGAGTCACTATGTAGGTGAGAATGCCGATTCCCGATTACCGTAATCGAAAGGAACACACTTGAGTGGGAGGGACAAGTAGTCGTCCCCAGGAATTTCACCCATAGGCATTTGATCCTGACTTATGAATGCGAACCAACACTGTATACTTAAAGTCATGCCACTCATTCTCAAAACTCTTATCGAGTACCACTTCTGGCCATATACCCTGGCCTGGGTCACTAGCCGTGATGAATCGAATCCCAACAATCCATTCTTATATTATGAACACAACTTACGAATCGGTAGTCCTTTAAGAACTCAATCCCAACTCTCCTTTTTGGGATCAAGGCCCTACCTTTCATACGCTTGGTGTAAGCAAATCATTCCGATTGGCGGGTACCTCACGCCTTGTCTACATCGGCCTTATTCAGTAACTAGTGACAACATCACCAACCTATTATACCTAGGTTATTGTCTGCTTTAACGTATTGCGATCGAGATTCCAACTCCCACATTCATTACTTGGTTCAAGCGAGGCACTCACCTAACCGTGTCCGTTGACCACACTAGGTTACCCCCAAACTTATTGTCATTTTCCACCTCCACAAGATTTACGTGGAATCTTCATGACGACCACACCCATCGTCATTGGTACCCTGAGGGTAATTAACATCGCATCGGGCTACATTTTCTAACCCGTACCAACTTGGAAAGACGTGCTAATATCTAATCCTTACATGGTTAAGTCTAATCTAGCCTATATTGTTAACACCTTGACCTAATAATCATGATTCGATGCTACCCCAACTTAATCGCCATTTTTAAGTCTCCACATGGCGTCATCACTCTAAGTCTCAAATACATTTCCTAGTACATCTCGAAATCGAGAATTACTACATTCGTACTAGTCATTCCATGACATACGGCATCACTCTTATAAGGACATAACTGCCTCTCTATCTTAGGAAATTACACCACCCATCTATGACTGTTGAAAAGTTATACCCGGCACGTATACTATTTGACTGACAGCCCAGGATCACCACCTGATCCTCAACACTATCGTTGTTAGAGTGTTACCATCTCTTTTATCGAACTTAACTGGTCTCCTAAAAACACCAACACATTTTATGTGAAGTCCCAAAACCGACGAGATTCCATCGTCCATAGTGCGCATTAATTCAAAGGCTCACAACATTCGATATTCATCCTTAATAATGCCACACACAAGTTGTCCTATAGGCTCCTCAAAGTGCTTATGAACCATACACACATTAGGATTACATCGCGGTAAACCATTACCTCGGTGGCTAAACAAGTTTCAACACTTAGATACTAATCTCGCCTTTCTTCCAAACGGCTGTGACTATAAATTACATACAAATCATAACCAACTCTACTACGAATTATGGAAGGGTACAGGATGTCGCCTGCAGTCTATAAACCTCAATGCCTACCTCACCCAATTCTCAATGACCGTTCAACTATGGCAACCAAAATTGCCTCACTGTGTTAATATCATATCAAGTGTTAAACTGTGAGTCAATACGACTACAGAATTATTGGTAGGACACAGGCGTCGGGCATTGCCTACAATCACTAAGGGCTATACCATGGACGCCGCACAAGATCCTATCCCTCGATACCAGATTATCACCAAATATATTAAACCCCAATCCTCAACCTAAAGAACTAACACGTTCTCACCACATAATCAGTACTGATGAATGCGATTTAGTTATTAAGTCTTCGTACATGAGATATACAACCTTTAACATCATTCGATGTTTCCACTAACAAGGCTACTCTCCCACTGAGGTCATTTCATAATACGTCTCACACAAGAGATTACGGCACTACCACTATCAGCCTACACAACTTTGCGTATTCATTGAACTACCGTCAAATACAATATCACCTCAATGATTGAATTTTCCTTATTACATCACCGACATTAACTAACCATAAATGTCGTACCTAAGCGTTATATATGCCTTTTAATCACCAATCATTAGTGGCTAATCGAGGCACCCTAACCATCAACGTCTACTATTGACTATATGCAACTAGTGCTACTTGCCCATTGGGCGTCATTTCATTCTATCGACACTTCAGTTGACTCTATAACATTAAAATTCATCACAAGCACTTCATACTAAAAACTACGGTGTCACCACTATAGGTTTGCATGGACACTCATAAATTACTACAATTCTAATAAGAAACGCGGAAGTGATTAATAACTATCAACTTATTATGTTCCACTTGGCACTAAACTTATTGGTCGTGCTAACCTCTTTGATTTTACCGAGAGTACACGATCCAGATCGTCTTCAAAATAGCATGGTCGGACTTACCCAACATCGACGTCGAAAGATCTAATACCGACCTCACCGCATCACACTCGAAAGGAATCTTGAACCTAGAGCTCTGATACCATTTGTAAGCCCGACCCGGATTTATGGGCTACCCGTGAGTCAACTCGGTCTGACCCGAGCATTAAGTGTGAAGTGCAATGGAACAACCTACATAATGTTGCTAGTCCATCTTTATTTTAATTAACATTTCACTTGTTTAGCATGGGATTCCAATTTCAAGATAAACTACGTGTAGGGCCCATGGAGAGCACCCCGAAGTCCAAGTAAACAGAGTTGCTAACGTAAACATAAATAAAGTACTTACCTACAAAATGCCCTTAAAATACGAAGCTACTCCCAACCTGCCGTAACAAAGCGTGGATGTGAGGCTCAGTGGGAATATACAAAGCAGTATAGAAACGAACAGCCGAAAGGATACTCACACGCTACATTCACATGCATGCAAAAATATATGTGTGTCATATATATATATATATATATATACACCTTAGAAAAATACATGTTCCGATACATAAACCGTTTTACTTCTGAAAACCATACTGATCTAGATTAATTTACCTTAATCTTATAAAGACTTCCTTTATTCATACTTAGTATTTCTCACTTTATTTAGAACACCTGGTTCAACACTTGAAACTATTACACTTGATTTATCCAAATCGATTCCTTTACTGGAGTCACCCTTTTTATTCATACAAATATAATTTAGAATTTTCATTGAAAAGTACCATTTCAACACATGCATTCACTGTGTTAGAAAATACTTATTTCATCTTTGAAAACCCTTTTTACAGCACATTATTGTGTTTAAACTTGGGTTTAACCATTTAAGTTTCTTCACCACCCAATTACCCACTTTCTTTTCCCTTTTTCCTTATCTTATGGACATTAGTATATTTACGCGTTAACTTGTCCATTTACCTTTGCCGGAATATATATTACATTCATTCAAGTTAGATTGTATTAACACATTTTACCACACAACCCATTTCTTGACATGTTCCAAATTTGCTTTATTTTTTCCCGAAATCTTCCTATACCGCATACTTCCACGAGTTCCACACCGTCAGCTATGCGAACCAGATGCTCTGGCCAGAGATGTAGGTCTTTTCACCCAAAGGCTCGGAACCCTTCTTGTTTTTATCCTGATGTCATCCGAGTTCCCTTTTATGTGTTTTAACATTTTTGTAAATGTCCACATTATTCCACTTTTCCTTTTTAACCGGTCGAAGCGAGCCCGGGACTTTACCATCCTATTTTGTGTTACACTTGAAATTTATCATTTCATGTCCTTTACACTTTAAACTTGATTTTTATTCCAAAAAATCATATTTATTTAGGACCACTTTGTGTAACACCCTTTTTCAACATTTTTATTTCATAAAAATGTTCCACTCTAAGTTAAATTACCATTTTACCCATTTGTTTCCAAAATCACTTTTTACTCCATTTTCAGAAGTGTTAATTTCCCAAAAACACAATTACCCAAAAACACAATTAAGTCATCCACACTAACTTCTTAAGTGTTTTAACCCTTTAAAACCTTTTTACACATGGAGTAATATTCTACTTAATTGGAAGTATTTTTACTCCTGTAATTCTTATTTATTTCCATAAGTGTTAATCATTTATAACGTTATTAAGTTACACACTAACGTTTCCATGTTTACCCATTAACACTTCAAGAACACTTTTATCAATAATTTTCCAAACACACATTTCTTTACTTATTCATTCAAGAAATCCATTTACACTTAAGACTTCTTTTATAAGAAAAAAATATGATCCCTCCGAAGGAGGCCATTTATAAGGGCGTGAAGTTTGCATGGGAAATAATGCACCAGGAGGCCATGGACAAGTTAAAGGCGCTTCTTACCTCCCCTCAAACAATCATCCCTCCGAAGGTAGGTACCCCTTTACGCCTATATCTCACGTCAACAGAACAGTCCATTGGGGCTTTGTTGGCCCAAGAGAGCGAAGGCATTGAAAAACCTGTTTATTATCTAAGTAGAATTATATACGGGTCTGAGGCCAGATACACTAGCATCGAGAGGCATTATTTATCCCTTGTATTTATAGCACAAAAGCTTAGACACTACATGTTATCATTCACGGTTCATATTGTAACTAGATGTGACCTCATAAAGTTTTTGTTTGCTAGAACTGTAGTGATAGGTAGGGCAGCTAGATGGCTCTTAATCCTCTCGTAGTATAATCTCAAGTGAGTGGTCCCCCGGGCCATCAAAAGTCAGGCATATGCAGATCTGTTGGCTATTTTCCCATCTAGGACGTTCAAATCGCCTGTTGAAGAGATCCCAAGTGATGACCTTCAGGCTAATTTCCTAGCAACCAGCCTAGACGAATGGAGTATGGAGTTCGATGGCTCTTCGGCCGAGAAAAAAGGAGGAGCGGGAGTCATTCTTTGAAGAGGAAGTGAAGTGATTCGGCTGTCTTTCAAATTGGAGTTTGAATGCTCAAATAACGAAGTTGAATACGATGCATTGGTCCTTGGGTTACTCGAATCACTGAGGAGGGGCGTCCAGGTTCTAACAATCAAAGGGGACTAAAGCTAGGTGGTGAAGCAAGTGACATGGGACTTTGCATTGAAGCACATGAGTTTGGCGCCTTACCGCACGATCATCCTTCGACTACTAGGCCATTTTGAGGTGGTAAAGATAAAAAGGCATCCCCGAACGATGAACAGGCATGCGTATGCCTATGCCACCATCGCGTAAAAGATTGCCTTTGAAGGAGAATCACCTATGGTCTGAATCACAAAGAGAACTACCCCCTCGACGGTATCTGAGATGCTGCCATCAAAAAATAAAAATGACTGGAGATGTGAAATCAGAAAGCAGCTAGAGAGAGGGGAAGGACCACTTAGCTTGGTCGACTTGTCACAATACTTTGTTGCCAGGGGAAACTTATATTTCAAAAATAAAGGGGGTTGGTTGTCCAGGTCTATGGACCCTGAAGAGGCTAAGAAAAAATTAATCGAAGTACATGAGAATAGTTGTGAGACTGCCAAAATCCCCCTACATAGGAGGATACAATGGACTGGGTACTACTGGACCTTGATGATATAAGAAGTTTTCGCAATGTAAAGAGAGTGCTCAAAGTATTACCTTTTTTATCAAGCGACAGAGTGCAACTTCATTGACCAACCGCAAGACTAGAGACAGCCCTACATGGACTTCTTGATAAACGAAGTAGTGCCAGATGATAAAGAGGATGCTACGAAGAAAACGAACTGAGAACCGAGGTACTTCATGGAAGATGGGTGCTTGTATCGATGAGGCTATCATGACATGCCCCTAAGGTGCATAATTGGTGAAGTGGCTGAAGAGGTGTTGTAGCAAGCTCACAAGCCAGGTCACATTGGGGGAGATAAACTTTATGACCAGCTAATGACCTTGGGATATTACTGGCCTTCTATGGAGAAAGATTCAGTGGATTTTGTTAGAAATTGCAAAGCCTGCCAGCTACACGGGAATATGATCCACGTTCCTTCAGTGGACCTGCACTCTTTATCTACACCATTCCCATTCCACACTTCGGCCTTCAACCTGGTAAGGGCCATCAACCCTTCATCAGGAGGAAATATATGGATTTTAGTAGCCACATAATGTTTCACGAAGTGGGCGGAGGCCATACCGCTCAAAAAAGCCACTGCGGGGGTAGTAGCTCGATTTATGAAGGAATATATTATTTACCGCTTTGGCATCCCGAAGGTGTTTCTGTCGGACAATGGTACTCCATTCGTGAATAGCGAAGTGCGCTTGCTCACGAAAAAGTACTCTATCATCCATCACAAGTCAATAGTGGCCTACTTAAAATGCAATGGGCAAGCAAAAACTACCAACAAGATGCTGGTGAATATTTTGGGAAAGATGCTAGAGGACTTCCCTGGAACATGGGATGACAAGATCCCCGAAGTTCTATAGGCCTATCGAATGACGAAGAGAAAGTCAACAGGGTACACACCATTCTCCGTAGTATTTGGGGCAGAAGTTGTGCTGCCAATCAAACTCGAGGTACCTTCGGCTCGTTACAACCTAATAAGTGTTATGCTCCTTCGAAGTCGCCATGTATAACTCGAAGCCTTGGAAGAACATGGAGATAATGCACGAGACACTTCGAGATATATAGGAAGCAGTTATCCAGATCTTATGACTAATTGGTAAGTCCAAGGAAGTTCAAAGAATGAGACTTGGTTCTAAAAGCATACACGAGACACATAAGAGGCTTGTTGCTACCAAAGTTCGAAGCAAACTGGGAAGGGCCTTATATCGTTCGAGCAGCCCATGATTCGGGCTACTGCGAGATATCTAAGCTGAAAGATAATATGACTCTCAAATTTAACAATAAGTGGCTGAAGATTTATTGCATTTGAATGTGCGTCCTGCCACTCATGTTCAATGACTTACCTTTTGTGTTAAACCATAGAGGTACGCTTTAAAGCAATTGGGCTCGCCTGTTTAATATAGTCAGAAGCAAAATTCAGGGGGCATATGCTAGATCAACATTTTATTTTCACAAGTTCATTGATTGATTCCTTTATTATATTTGATCTAATTAGCATCGATGTGTAAACATAGCTAATAATCAATTAAATAATAAAACTGAAAAGAAACACCAAAGTTTCCAATGTTTCTTTATTTCAAATAAACGATAGCATTGTGGTTACAACCAAGTTAGAAAAATTCAAAAGTTCACAGAGAAGGGAAAGACTAACAAAAGAAACACTAGATAATGAAGATAGGGGTCATCCATAATAAAGTGAAAACTCTCTGAACCAAATAGCCGGTGGTGATGTGGGGTAAGATTCTGCTCAAGTTGGCTATGCTCTGCAACCAGGTCAGTTAGATTCTTCTAGCGACTTTATTGGGCCTGATAGATGGTTTCTAACTCCTGCTCTTTTTCAACCAACTGTGCCTCCGCACGAACAACTGCCTCGCAAGCCTCTTGCACTGCTTGCTCAATCACCAGCAACTGGGATTCCAGACCCATAAGTTCTTCAGAAACAACCACCTGCTCGCAATGGGAATTCTGGAGGCAATTATAGACGCAGGGAAGATCGCTCTTTTTTAAACTCTGATGTAGCTCCACCAGCCATGTCATGAAAAACCATCATTGGTTAACGCGTTAACCCTACCCAATAAAGTTTTGACAGTTTCAGGGTTAAGGGACATAAGGGGGTGCTGAGAATGTCCTCTAATACCATCGCGAGCCCAAATAATCGGCCAACCGTCATCCCAGGAAGTGCATGCAAACAGAGAATAGTAAAGGTCGAAAGAAAGCGAGCTAGCAATTACTCGATCAATAAACGGGGACCCTCAATCAGAACAGAAGGGAAGCTGGCCAAAGTTTGTCACACAACCACCTCGGGGAATGCCTCAGGAGGATGAATACTAAAAATGTTATCACTGGTAGATGGCCGTCGGGTATGCGAAGCACTATCGCTTTTTTTCACTTGAGGAATGTGTGGTGCAGAAGTATTACCAAGTACACGGCCCCGCCCAAAGAAGTAGCTGAAGCTACTATTGGTGATTAAACTAACTCATTAACAACAAGCTCTACTTCGAGCCTATGAGTTGCTAGTTGATCGACCTCTACCTGAATTGCAACAAACAGTTGAAGTTAGTAATAAAGATAAAGGAAAGCACGGAAAAAAATATATACTATGTTAACTTAGAGATTTATGCCTATAAGACTAGACCCGCCTGACCCTCGGTTATGGGAGACTTATGCCTATAAGACTAGGCCCGCCTAACCCTCGATTATGAGAGATTTATACCTACAAAACTAGGTCCACCTGACCCTCAGTTATGGGAGATTTATACCTAGAAGACTAGGCCCGCCTAACCCTCGGTTATGGGAGATTTATGCCTATAAGACTAGGCCTGCCTAACCCTCGATTATGGGAGATTCATGCCTATAAAACCTGGCCCGCTTGACCCTCGGTTATAGGAGATTTATGAAATATAAAGTCCTACATTCCTAGGCCCGCCTGACCCGCGGTTATGGGAGATTTTGATTTTAAATCAAACATATTTATATACAAAAGATAGATAGAAGAGTGGAAATACCTCAGGTTGTCGCTCCTCTGCAAACTCGTGAGTGGTCATTTGAGCCACTTCCTCCTCTTCAATCTCCTCGGCGGCCACCAATAGGGGATGACTTTGAGGGGCAATCACATTCTACCCAACCTCAACAACCTACTCCTGCCTATTCTCTATCATCTCAACAATATGTTCTTGTTCACCCTCTCCTTGGGCAACTGCAGTTGGCTCAACTCCTTCTGGGTTTGAAATCGAAGGCCCGAATAAAGTAACAAGCATTTGATTATTCGAAGGTGGAGGCACCAAGGGGACGGTTAAAATGTGCATGGGAGCCTAAAGAAGGAAGAAAAGAAGAAATTTAATCAGAACAATCGAGGGAGCGATAAAAGGGGGAGATAAGTTCAGAAAATAAAGGCTTACCATAGGCACAAGCACAGCTTCAATAACTTTCACAGAAGGCACCCCCTTCTCGAGGCTAGTATGCTCGTGCAAAAAAGAGGGGTTAGGAGAATATCCGCTACTAGACACAGACAAAGTATTTAATATAACTACCCCTAGGGGAAATGGTAGATTACCTATGAAGTAGTAGGTGCATCTCTCTCGACGGGATGATCCTCTCCAACTTCAGCGTGCGCATCAACCTAAAAAGAGACGTGGGAATATTAGTATGAAATTAAGAGAAGGAAGAAGATACTTACAGAAAGAGAGGTTAAGAGGCTTACCTCTCCTTCTAACACATCCTCTATAATCTCATACTCCTGATGGGGAGAGGCAGGTTTTGAGGGAGAAACCGTCCTCCTCAACCTACATCGCCGCACTAATGCAGTTTCTTCTTCTTCTTCCTCTTCTTCTTCCTCTTCTCCCTCTTCTTCGGCTTCCTATTCCTCTCCCTCATCACCATTATCATCCTCATAAACATCACCACCAAACACATGTTCCTCAGCCAACTCCTCCTCACTGGACTCACTCGACTCCTCCATTACAAGCTTGAGGGGGTTAATCGCTTTCCTCCTTTTACTACCCCTAGTAGATTGGGGTCATAAGAAAACCCACGAGTAAACATCTCGGTTGTCATAAAATCTCAGTCTTCTTCACTAAAATGTTCCCAAGTCTGGCGAAGACGATCCATCATCTGGCTCACTACTTCGGAAATATTTAGGTCCAGAGTAGAGGATAATGGAGGTAGTTGAATGGTTTTAAGCTTCTTCAAAGGAGATTTTGGAGTGTCCCTAACTGCTGCGCCCGTTGAGGCAGCGCGAGCAGATTTAGTCCTTCCAATCAGCCTCGAAGGACCAGGGGCAACATCGATCGAAAGAATGGAAGGCTGAGTGGTTTTATTTCTCTTCACAACTGCCTGATCCACGGGCACTAGGGGAGGCAGCTTGGGGGGGCGTTGGTGTTGGCTGTGCTGAGGGAAAAAATAAAAGATTAGGTGGTGCAGTTTCTTAAACCCAACTCAGTGGGTGGGAATCTCTCAACTTCGTGATAACGGGGTTCCTTGAGAAGGTTAGTTTGGAAGGTAACCAATTGGTTCTGCCAGAACACATTGATGTACATCGCTGATCTTCCTCCTCGATCTCTCTAACTCGGGATCATAAGGTTAGCAGGATAATGGGCACACAGACTGGGAACAGTAGATGTGAGGAAATTCGAATAAGCAAACGAAAAATTAGTGGGCTTCTCTCTGGTGAAATGGCTTAACAAAGGGGGCCATTGATCATAGCCAAACTGCATGGCTACCCCGATGGGGGCTAAATACAAAGTAAAATGATGACCATTCAGTATATGAAGGCAAATATGAAGGAATCAATAATATGGGGACATTGTGCTCGGGGAAATTTTGGGCAAGGGCTTCCTGAATAGAAGCAATGGGACGCTCCTCTTCACCAAAGGAATTATTTATAAAAAAAATTGGCCTACCCAGTATAAGGGTGAGGATTGAACCACTCAACTCGATCAATCAGAGTTATTAGAGGTTTCTTCACACTCTTATTCTTCCAACAGCAAATACGGGGGACTCTCACATCCTGTGAACTGGGGAAGTGTCCAGCGAGAGCATAATTCAAGAAATGAGCGTAGAGGAACACCGTCAAAAGAATATTACTAGCATAGTTAGACACATCGAACCTACCAATGCTTCGAGTGGATTCTGCATACACACGACCTAACCAAGTATATAGAGACCCAAGAACAATGGCAACGGGGGGGATCTTTACACCACAAGCCATTCGAACGGCCATGTTGATCGGTCTTTGCGAGGACAGTCGTAGGGCTTACGCGAAAGGTATTCCTTCGATAGCATTACCCATATGTACCCCGCCAGCTCAACTTTGGACTTATACCCTTTCCTATTTGGAGGCTGCTCAAAAACTTCTTTCCCTTGATGGTTCTCCCTAGTAGCCTCATGGGCTCTAATGACAGCCATCTCTTCAATAAAGTAAAAGTAGCGGATGACCTCAGAGTAGGTGCACTTGTTATAAGTGACCATGCAATCCTTCACAACGACTTCTAACTCACTCCTCGAAGTTTTCTCTTCACTAGAGACAGCCTCCTTGAAGAAGGTGTCAACTCCCGCAGCTTCCAGTCCCAGCAATTCGCACACATCCTCAAGGGTAATAGTAAACTCACCCCAAGCAGCCACGAAGGTGTGTGACCTATGGCTCCACCTGGACACCAACAGTTGCAAAGCAGTGTTATTCTTAGCCAAAGTAAGATCACCCAACCATATGGAGCAAGATAAGCCTACGAGATCCAGTTGAACAGAGTACTTTGCATGGATATACTCCATCCAAGGGCCCAACCCTTCACTAGAACTAAAGGACGCCTCAAACTCCACCTTAGAATAGGGAAAATCACCACGCTCTATACGGAAATGGGTAACAGTAGTGGTAGGGATCTAAGCGAAGTCTTCAGCGTTTTCACCTTCGTCCATCAGCAAGTTTGGCTCCTCAGTTGGCACCAAAGCATCAGGAAACCGCTCTGTCGTCGCCCAAAAATGATCGTTCTCTTCAAAGTAAGGGGAACGATGGTACCGTGACCTCAGAGCCTGGCATGCCTGGGTGGTAGGAAAGGCGCCCCTAATGGAAAAAGTTCTCTTTATTGGTGCCATATCATATGAGAGAAAGGAGAACAAAAGATAATGAAAAAAAAGGGTCAAGAAGTTGAAGAAGGAAAGAATTTATTAGATAAATTCTCACAGAAAAGCTTGAACTCAGAAAGTTAAACCTGGAGGTGAGTTTGGACTAAATGAGAATCCCCTTTTATAGGGGCAATACAAGTTCTAAAAGACGACAGAAATGTGACGATTATAAAAGTGCAATGATGGCGTTTTCGAATTATGTGGCTGGTGTGTTAGCCAAACATGCACGATTACTGAAGACTAAAGGTTGACATGATGATGATTTGGGGAACGACACATCAAATGGTTACGTGGCCTTCATGCTCGCCCTGGCACTGCCACGTGTGACACACTGAAACACAAACGACGGTTGCATTTAATGAGACATGCCTGGGGATCTTGTCTACCTTGGGAAACGAAGAGCTTTGGGGAAATTTGAATAAACCTTTTCATTTTCCCCAAGAAGGAAAATCATAGATAAACGAAAGTTTCATACCGATATTTCTTCATGAAATAAACAAATATCTCTACGAAGGGCAAATTAGGGGGTGTCCCCCCTCACATGGATGATTAATTTAGCCGAGTGAGTTGATTGTTTACAAAGAAAGATGTCTCATAAACACACTTCGAAGACTCTATATGCAAGTGGTTCACAGGACCCACCTCTAGGGCTCTTAACAAGCAAGTAGCTCGTAGTGCTCTACCTCGAAGAACCTCTAATGGACCTGGCTCGAAGGACCCATCTTGAAGAACAAAGGTCACCCGGATGACAATAGTTTGTAATAAGAAATAGAATGTTATATTATGTACTTTATCTAATGAATATATATGTTGAGTGTGGTCGCTTAGTACCCGCGAGGGACCATGCCTGGCAGGGCATGGGAAGGCTTTCATGCGCTATCAAGCAACCTCCTATTGGGAACTTCGCAGGGACATGGTTTGGAGGATTGAGAACAAGGCAATGTTGGGAACAAGGCAACTTATCAATCAGCAACCTCCTGTTTTAAAAACATCCCCTTTTTCCTTTTTTATCAAAATCAGAAAACTCAATAAAAATAAATTGATATTCTCAACAGAATTTCAAAATATCCTTCCATCTTTATATAAAATAAATAAAACTTTCCTTCAAATTCCAAAAATATTTCTTTTTACGGTCTCAGCAGCAAAGTGAAAAGCGCATATGCATTCATTCATTCATTACTAACAGAAGATAAAAAAAAACTCCATTGCATTGCATAGATATTTTTCTGTTACATCAGTTTTGCAGGAATCAAAGAAGAATAGAAAAATAATGGGACCCGTCCCAAACCCACATTCTCGCTCTCACCTACCCTTCCACTCTCTCTAAGATCTTCCATCCCTGCGACGCCCTCTCTTTCCCCTACGTGGAGATGACGCACCACTGTTACCTGAACCAGGCTCCTCCCCGGACGAGGCACACGGCACCAAGCAAGAAGGAATAGGAACCAAGATTCGAATATGGGCAGTCGTCGAATATATCCAGTCCCAAATGTACCTCAACCAAGTGGTGGACACCTGGACTTGCTGCAAGAAAGGGCAGAATCAGTATCCAACAAAGAAGATTAAAAGAAACCAAAAGAGAGGAATAAAAAAGTTATACCATAGGATGAAGGACCTCCTCTGTCAAGCCTAACTCCTCCGGGTCCATCGCATGAGGACGATACAACATAGGCACCATCTCTCCATCAGCCCGCCGAATGTTGTAGGAAGGGGTATGCAACCGCACAAAGGGAACCTCCGAAGTCACCGTCGCTGCAGATGTCAATGGACCACCACCACTGTGGGAGGACCCCACTGGACGACTCAAACTTGCATGAGGGAAAGGCAGCGCATCATATATGCTAGGCGCCATCAGCCAACTCGTCACAAAGTCCATATAATCATACGGCACAGCAGTGTCGGTGTACAACAAATAGGAATCGCGAATCATCGCCGCAATCCTCGCATCCTCTGGAAACATTCACTCTCGCCTCATAGACATAGGGGGCCTCGCAGGTGGCACCACCACCTCCTCCTCAGCAATCTGTGGAACCACACTCTCCCGAGATACCAGGAGTGTCCAAATTCATGCGCAAACAAATGCCTCATCTGCGCATTAACCCCAGTCGACCCCGTGTCCTGAATAGCCGTCCCCCAAGGGTAATAGGTCACCTAAAAAATTCCCAGCAGATATAAGTCAACATGGAATCAGAGCACACAAAGGCTTAGACTGAAGAAGGAAAAAGGTCGTAACATATCACTGGTCAGGCCATTCAAGACCTGACGCACCGCCTGCAGAGAAAGAGACTTCCTCGACTGCCGATTGGCCTTTCACCACCGATACAACCAACAAAAGTCTCCAACGATCTCGTCTTTCAAAGCAATCATCTGGGTATTACACCCAAACACCTCGTAGAACCACGCCTGCCAAAGACAAGAATCCGCGATAAAAAAAAGTGACACACAAGTAAAATGAGAATGCATGAAAGGAAAATGCGCAAACTAAAGAATACCTCAAGAATATACGCGGCTCCAGTAAAAGTTTGTCGGTAGCACCGGCTAAATGCATCCAGAGAAAAATAAAGGGTCGCCAAAGTCAGGCTCCCCCAATCATAGAGAGGGATGTTCGAAAACATCCTCAAGTATGGTAAAAACAACAAGTGGACAACGTCGTCGCTTGACGCCACCAGAAATCCCCCCCAAGACCAGCAAAATAAATAGCCGAGTCATCTGCCTCACCTGCAGCCCCTCCTCCACATCAATCACCCTACTCAGTAAAACATCCTCAGCAGCGACAAACGAATAGAGTCCCCAGATACTATCCTCACCACATCACCTAGCGCCGTCTGCACCGCCTCCGACCTCACCCGCAAAGAGCAATCCACCTCTATCTGCTCTCCATCACAATCCAGCCCCAGTAGCTTCTGCACATCTATGGGAGTCATAGTCATCTCCCCAAAGACAAAATGGAAAGTGTGGGTAGTGTCCCACCACCTATCCCCTAAAGAACATAAGACCGTCGTCGAACGAGGCGTCTCATCCAGCACAGACGCCAGCCTCCCAAAGTCTGCTGACGATACTACCCAACGCACCATAGGTGGAAAGTGCTCCCAGACATCCTTAAGCCCTGCTGTCCCGTGGGCACACATAGTCGACAAATAAACATCAGACTGTCAAAGGGAAATCACCTAAAGAGAATGCCAAAAGTCATTTTGTACTTACATAACCACCAGGGTTCACCACCCTGGAAGAGCGATGACGCGATGGCTCCCACAGTAAAGTTAGTTCATCCGCAACCGGCTCAAATGCATCAAAATAATTCTCACTCCCTAAAGCAAGAGGCGCCTTGGCCCTTCACTCCACATTCACCCAGTCATCAACAGCTAACCACTCCCTGTGTGTCGTAGTGCTCACAAAAGCGACCATTTTTTAGGTTGCAGAATGTTAGGACGATTCGCTAAAGAAGATTGCAGAGAGGGAGAAGGCAAGAAGCTGTGAAAAATAAGGGGAACCTGCCCCATTTTTATAGGAAGCCAAGGGTCTTGTCGATCGGCACTGACCTTCCACCTTCTCAAGGCAGTCCAAAAGTCTATGCCACTACAGAATGGGACACTCCACACTATGCCGACTGGAACCGCCCTTAAATTTTAGTACAAAAACTCCCAGAAAAATACCAGAAACCCTAAAAAATCCTCAGAAAATTCCAAAAAATCTCGGGGAAGATGTAGAACATTTTCACCAAGACAAATTATTTTCTCTCACACCCCCTCAAGAGGAACCCCTACTCCACTAGCGAAACTCTCAAAAGCCAAGCGGATCTCTCCCCGACAACGTCCCCAGGGACCCCTAAAGTATCCCAAACTTCAGGTTATCTTTTATTTACAACAAAAGTCTCCAATTTCCTTGAGCGAAACATCCAAACCCTAGATCGCCTAAACACTTCCCTAGTGGAATCCACAGCATCAAATTAGCTATTCCCCCGTAAAGTCTCCAGAAGACACAAAAGTTTCCCCCACCAATCAGCTCCCCAGCTCAAATCAAAATCACAAGGTAATCTTTCGGGCTGAATACCCCAAGGTCATCTCGATTCAAGCCCTCAGAATTGTCTTCGACCCATAGAATTGGTCATCTCAATTTAAAGCCTCAGAATTGGCTTCGACCCATAGAATTGGTCATCATAATTTAAGCCCTCGGAATTGGCTTCAACCCGCAGAATTGGTCATCTCAATTCAAGCCCTCAGAATTAACTTTAACCCACGGAATTGGTCATCACAATTTAAGCCCTCGGAATTGGCTTTGACCCGCAGAATTGGTCATCTCAATTTAATCCATCAGAATTGGCTTCCACCCGCAGAATTGGTCATCACAATTTAAGCCCTCGGAATTAGCTTCGACCAGTAGAATTGGTCATCACAATTTAATCCCTCAGTATTGGCTTTGACCCGCAGAATTGGTCATCATAATTTAAGCCCTCGGAATTAGCTTCGACCCGCAGAATTGGTCATCAGAACCTAAGCCCCCAAAATTGGATTCGACCCGTTGAATTGGTCATCATAATTTAATCCCTCAGAATTGACTTTGACCCACAGAATTGGTCATCACAACCTAAGCCCTCATAATTGGCTTCGACCCACAGAATTGGTCATCACAATTTAAGCCCTCAAAATTGGCTTTGACCCGCAGAATTGGTGATCTCAATTCAAGCCCTTAGAATTGGCTACGACCCGCAAAATTGGTCATCACAACCTAAGATCTCAGAATTGGCTTTGACCCATAGAATCGATCATCCCCAGCATTGCTTTAGGTCCTCGGAATTGACCTCAATCTTTGGTCATCACTTCCTTTAGACCGTCCCCAGTATGCCCTTAGGTCCTCAGAATCGGTCTCGAACCTATAAATCGGTCATCCTCATTCTTATGTCCTCATAATTGGCCTCGACCCTCTGAATCGGTCATCCTTATCCTTAGGTCCTCAAAATCGGTCGCGGCCCTCTGAATTGGTCATCCTCGTTCCCTTTGGTCCGCAAAATCGACCTCTTTCAAAAGACATCATGCGGTGTCTATTTGACAGCTATCATTTATTCCAAATTCACCCGTCGAGGGGCTCTGTACACACCCCATTATATCACCCCCTAATCTCTCCTTAGGTCCCTAGCACTTCCTTGCATCACTATGAACCTAAGTCATACCCTGAGTACTAACCTAGAGGCCATCGCGCACTGCCAGGCTCCGTTTGATCGAAATTCAAACTCTTCAGCTTGACTGAGACTGAATAAATCTTCAAAGGTCACTAAAACCCCTTTCTAACGATCCACCCCATGTACAATTCTGACATACGGTGTGGACGAACGACCCGTTTTTCCCCAAAACTTGATCAAGAAGCCACTGGACGCTCTCGAGCTCTGGTTGACCCAAGTCAAATTTTTAGCTCGATCGATACTGAATGAATCTTTAAAGGGCACTGAAACCCCTTTCCAACGGTCCACCCCATGCGCGATTCTAACTTATGATGCGAACGAACGATTCATTTTACTCCGAAAGGTCATCGAACGCTTCCAGGCCACGATTGACCAAAGACAACTCCCCAAACCTAGTGAGTTCATCTCCTAACCTTTCCAACGGTCTGCCCCCTGCGTGATTCTGACTTACAATGCAGACGAATGATCCGTTTGCGTCCGATCCCCTACATTTGTCCCAAAGTCAACTCCCAGACCCGAGAACAGTCCAAAGGACTTTTGAATGTCTCTGAAGTACCTTTCTAGTTATACGCCCCGTGCACGATTCGGATCAACAGATTGCATTTTACGACCATTTTTCTAAAGGAATCTGAATAAGACTGCCAAATGGCAGGCTCAAAATCCAGCCTATCGGCAGTGTGCCTAAAGACACCTGTCGATTGGCAGGACTAGACCTATGTCAATCTTTAATGCCCTAGGCCTATGAAAAGGAGGGCCTGACCTCATTATAAGGAAGTCCCAAATCTGAGATCCATCACTCTCAGCGAACTCTGGAAATCTCCCTCGAAGTCAGCGTGATTTATACATCCAAATCCCTTTCCAACCCTCACTTTTCATCAAACTTCGTGAATTAACTACCTTTCATCATCACCCAAGTGCAATGGATGCCCTCCAAGATCAAGCTCAAGATCTTCAAGAAGGTCCAACTTTCTCAACTCTCTCTTTAAATTCTCCTAAATTCGTATTAATATATTTTATTACTTAGCACTTTTATTCTCTCCATCTCACATATCATAATATACTTTTTATTTAGTACTATTGCGCATCTATTATTTTTCATATAAACAAAACCCAAAAAATAAGAAAAGGAGGGTTTTCTCATAAATTCCAAACGGAAATTCTCACACTTTTCTCACAACTAAAATGCCTTTTCACACACACACGCACATAAGAGAAGTCCCCGGTTGGATTTATGGGATAAATCCCACCCCTTGTTTTGTATACGAACTACATGGACTTTAATGCCTCTATAAGCTATGTAGGCGTCTCCTGGTAAAACCCGAGACTCGAGTCCTACTTTTTTAATTTTTAATTTTTCTAATTCTTTAACTTAATTCTCTTAGATTCTCATCCTTGCATATTTACATATACATATAATTGTTCTTAGCGGCGTATTATTCCATACGCGTTATCGTTCCATTATAATGACCAATGCAAGGATAATCGCGTAAATCCTATTTTCTAATATCACTTTTAGGAACATTCCTATGGATGACTCGCTTTATCTCTTCCACGATACAAGTCGATGATTTGTATATCCACTACATATACACATGCACACATATCATGGGGAAATAAAGGAAAATAACAACAAATCCATGAGAGACCGCAAGGGCGGAATGGGTGCCTAACACTTTCCCATTCCGTAACTTAGCCTCCGAACCCTACTCGAATCCATTTTAGTTTCGCATTATATCAGTACGTAAGGACATTTTTATCATGTCCGAAATATTACATTTATGTATGTGGTACGCCGCTACATTTGGCACGTCTCTACACGATCTCACATGACGGCCTCAATCTAAATTCCAAGAATCAATAATTCAACATCTCCATCATGTGTCCCACATCTGCCTCAACGACTCCACATTTCACGATTTTAGGGACTTTATGAAAGTGGTACGCATGAGAAGTCAAAAACAGTGAAAGAAGGCAAAATATGAAAGTTCAAGGGAATTTTGGTAATTTTACAGCCACCGTTCAGAGTGTCGATCAACTGGAAAATTGAAGAGCTCACTGCAAGGAAGATATTGGAAGAAACGACACCTCAATCTGAGCTACGGTGAAGAAGTTATGGACCTTTGAAAATGGAGAAAATTCCGAGAAAAGACTTGGAAAAATGTTGAGTCCTCTAAGCCCCAAACGAGCAAACTTTTACGAACCGAAGGCCAAATCGGTTCAGGGGCAGAACCGGTTTATAGTACACCCAAACCGGTTCGGGGTACCTGACGCTGGCAAGTATTTTAAAATCGTGAAATTCCTTTTGGTTTCCTATGAAATCCAACTTCGGGGGAGTTATTTTATAAGACTTGGAGAGACGATTTTAAGAGTTCTGATTACTATAGTCTTCATATTTTTGAGTCCCAAGACTCATGTTTTGATTCACACATCCTTTCCAAACCTTTGTGAATCCTTTTGTAACCCAAGAACACATCCTTGTGTTTGTTCAACCTTTGTGGAGAAGCCGTCTTTTTTCTTCATTGCTGCTCACCTGGAGTTCCCGAGGGAGATTTTAGTCGACGACATCAAAACCGATGCCTGTGGGTATTTCTATGTCACACTGTATTTTCATTGTAATCCGTGTAACCGTATCTTACAAAATTATAGTGAAAATAAAAGGTTTTGCCCCCTTGAGGGATTTTTCCTCACATGTGTGTGTTTGATTGTTCTTGCTTGATTCTATCATCTTCAATCACACCTAGATGCATGTTTAGGATTTAATTGATAAAAACTGAGTTTAATTAAATAGTTTCTTTATTTAAACACAAGCGCACTCCTTCAAATTGGTATCAGATCCAATTACATAATTATATCGTGTAATTTTCCGCAAAATTTTTCTAAGATATCAATTTTCTGAAAATTTGATTTTTTTTTTAAAAGAGCGTGTTCATAATGGAGAAGTTATATAATAAAATGCCAGTTTTTTACGGGACAAACTATGCATACTGGAAAGCCCTCATGAGATCTGCATTAAAAGCCATTGATGAACGTGTCTGGATTTTGGTTGAAAGAGGGTGGACTCCTCCTTCCGTCACTGTTAATAACATGACTAGTTTAAAACCTGACACTACTTGGACTGAAGAAGAATTTAAATGGCCATCTTTTAATTCCAAGGGTTTAAGTGCTATTTTTGGATCTGTCACACCTGATGAGTTCAAACGGATAATGGCGTGCACCATGTGAAAAGAGGCATGGGATGTTTTGCAACTTACCCATGAAGGAACTAATGCTGTGAAAGAGTCTAAATTGTAAAATTTAACAACTCAATTTGAAATAATCACCATGCTTGAGTCTGAATGTTTTGATGAATTTTATGCTAGATTGTCTGATATTGTTAACATTAGCTTTAATCTTGGTGAGCACATTCCTAATGCTAGAGTTGTTAAAAAGATTCTTAGATCACTACCTAAGCATTTTATTCCTAAAGCCACTGTGTTAAATTCTATGGGCAATTTAAATACGCTTAAATTGGAGGAACTTGTAGGAGACTTACAAACGTATGCAATTGATATGTTTTCTAAACCTGTTAAGACTAAAGATAAGGGAATTGCACTTAATGCCCAAGAGAAAGAGTGAGGAGTCGGCAAGAAAGAGGGGAGAGTCATCTAGGAAAAGAGAGATACATACGTCAGATTCTGAGTGTGACTTTGATTTAGATGATTTGGCCCTGTTTGCTAAAAATTTCAAGAAAATTCTCAATTTCAAGAAAAATGGTAATTTCAAAGATAAAAAAAAGTTTGAGAAAAATAAGTTTGAACAGAAAAATGAAAAATATTTTAAAGACCCTACTAAGAAAGAGAGTGAGAGATGCTTCGAGTGCGACGGTAGGGGTCATAGAGCTTTTGAGTGTGCTACTAAGCTAAACAGAGAAAAGGGCAAAGTTGTCCTTAATGCTACCCTTAGTGACGACAGTGAGGTCGAGTCGGTGGATTCTGGAGACGAGTCACCGCATGAGTGTAACTTCACCACATTCATGGCTAGTCATGTGAGTACTTCTAGTGCTCCTCACGACGATGAGGATGCTGATTCACAGGGACACCTCGACAGTGAGAGCGATGTGAGTGAGGGGGAGGATGATGCTAGTGAGAGCGAGAGTAATCTTCAATGTGCCTACGCTGAGTTATATAATGAGTCATTTAAAACTAAAAAGCATAACAAAGCGTTAGTTCTTAGGATCACCGCGTTAGAAGCAGATTTAGAAGAAGCGAGAGAGAAAGAGAGTTTATTTAGAGAGAGAGAGAAATTATTTGGAGAGAGAGAGAGTTATTTTGAGAAAGAGAAAGGGGACTTGACTAAACAAGTGGCTAGTCTTATAAGTGAGCTCCATTCCTCCCTAGAGACTCGGAAGAAACTTGAAGCCCTTGTTTCCCAACTTACTCATGATCTTGAGAGAGCACGGGAAGTCAAGGTACAAATCGAAGACAGATCTGGGAAGATGGGAAAGATGCTCCTCGACCCCGCTTTAGGTTTTGTTGATAGGCAGGGAATAGGTTATGATGGTGCCTCCACTTCCCAAATTGCACCAGGACCAGTTCCTGAATTTACTACGACTCCATATGGCCATCGCCAAAAACTGCGAAGGAGAGTTTGACCAAGAAAAGCAAACCCAGGTTCGCCTAAGACTGCGTTCTTCTGTATGTACTGCAAAAGAAAATGCCAGCCAGTGAGTTTTGCTATAGTTTGGGTTGGACACGATGTACTACTGCTCCACCACATCATACTGATGATTTTGCCAGTCTGAGAGAGCGTGTTGAGTTTTTAACCGCCACATCACAAATTTTGATGGAGGAATTTCGATGGATGTCTTTGTGGTCTATGAATGCTTCTCGCATCCCGGCTAAAACAAATAACAACAAGCGTAAACAAAAGGTTACCACGTCTTGGGTGCCTAAGAAAGATAAAAAGGCTCTTGTTATTCATGTCGCTCTTAAAGCACATAATACCTCACAGTGGTATTTTGATAGTGGGTTCTCCAGACATATGACAGGTGATGTCTCATTTTTACCTACCTAGAGGAGTATAAGCAAGGTAGAGTCACCTTTGGAGATGGGAGCAAGTTTAGCATTGTAGGACGAGGTGCAGTAGAGTTACCAGGATTTCCTAAGCTTGAGAATGTTTTGTACGTCAAAGGTTTGAAATCAAACCTTCTCATCATTAGCCAGCTGTGCGACGCTGACTTCATCGAAAAGTTTGATCGGGACGCATGTAATGTCTATAATCAAGCCGATAATCTTTTAGTGCGAGGGGTGAGGACAGAGGATAATTGTTATGGGATTGTGACCACATCCTCACTTGTCTACAACAGCGCCATGATCACTCCTATAGATCTGTGGCACCAATGTATAGGTCATGTGAATGTTAGAGATTTGACTCGCTTAGCTAAAAAGTACCTAGTATGCGGCTTACCATCACTTGGAAAGCCGACTTCCACAGTTTGTGGACCCTGTCAGTTGGGAAAGAAAATTCGTAGCCCCCGTAGGAAGTTGTATTCCATTACCACCTCCCGTGTACTTGAGTTGATTCACATGGATCTTATGGGTCCTACCCGTTCGGAAAGTTTGGGTGGTAATAGGTATATCCTTATGATGGTGGATGATTTCTCCAGATATTCCATTGTAGGTTTTCTGAGAGAGAAATTCGATGTTGTAGAGTTTTTAACGACCAAGTGTCGTGTCCTACAAAATCAACATGGAGTCACTATTAATAGGATACGTAGTGACAATGGCACAAAATTTAAGGAAGCAAATGTAGATCTTTACTGTGATAGCCTTGGGATCAAACATGAGTTTTTTGATGTGAAGACTCCTCAGTAAAATGGAATTGTTGAGAGAAAGAATAGGACGATCCAGGAAATGGCTAGATCTATGCTTTTAGGTCGTAAGGTTGCCAAGAGATTTTGGGCAGAGGAAGTGTCTACAGCATGCCATACGGTGAATAGGGTTTACCTGCGTCCACACAACTTAAGACACCTTATGAATTGTCGACTGGCAAGAAATCTAATCTTGCATATTTCCGTGTCTTTGAGAGTAAATGCTACATCCTACGGGATAGAGAGCAATTAGGAAAGTTTGACTCCCGGAGCGACGAGGGAATATTGCTAGGATATTCATCAAATAGTAAAGCGTATCGGGTTTTTAACCTGAAGAGCTCTAAGGTTATGGAGTCAATAAACGTCACCGTGCAAGATGGCGACCCTTCGACGTTTATTGATTTTAGCCTTCAGTGTGAGGATGAGGACTTTTCTGGAAGCGATTTACTTATCCCTCACCCACACCTTGTGGACCCTACTCCTGTGTTAAGGGACACACTTGCTTGGGTTCGCAAGAGTCATGATTCATCTGCCATTATTGGCGATCCCACTTTAAGGGGCTCAGCTAGAGAATGTTTTTATCCATCTTTGCTACACATCCAAAGTCGAGCCCAAGAATCATAAAGAATCACTCAAGGATGAACACTGGATATCTGGTATACAAGATGAGTTACTTCAGTTTAAAAAGAACAATGTATGGGAACTTGTCCCCTGACCTAGTGAGACTAATGTGATAGGTACCAGGTGGATTTTCAAGAATAAAATGTATAAAAATGGTACCATAATCCGAAATAAGTCTAGGTTGGTCGCTCAAGACTACACATAGATAGAGGGTATAGACTTTGGGGAGACATTTTCTCCTATTGCGAGGCTTGAGTCCGTCCGCTTACTACTCGCTATCGCATGTCATCTGCGCTTTAAGTTATCTCAGATGGATGTCAAGAATGACTTTCTAAATGGCATTCTTCAGGAGGAGGTTTACGTGGAACAACCAAAAGGGTTAGAAGACCTTAAGTACCCAGAACACGTCTACTATCTAAGAAAATCCTTGTATGGTTTGAAGCAAGCACCATGTACTTGGTATGAGAGGCTTACTTCCTATCTCTTAGCTCGTGGCTTCAAGAGAGGTGGAGTTAATATGACGTTGTTCATTAGGAGAGATGACGGTGCTATTTCGGTTGCCCAGGTCTATGTGGACGACATAGTCTTTGGATCCACGTGCTCCCAGCATGCTCACCACTTTGAGGAGGAGATGAAAAGTGATCTTGAAATGATCATAGTAGGTGAGCTTACTTTCTTTCTTGGTCTCTAGGTTCGTCGGCTAGAGGATGGGATGCTCATCTCCCAATCCAAGTATGCTGGAGACCTAGTAAAGAAATTTGGTATAGTCTCCGCTAAGCATGCACGTACACCTATGAGTACTTTTATCATGCTTAGTAAGGACACTTCAGGCAAGGACGTGGAGCAAACCTTGTATCGGAGTATGATAGGTAGTCTTCTCTACTTTACTACCAGTCGTCCCAATGTAGCCTTTAGTGTTAGAGTCTGTGTGCGATATCAGGTGTCCCCGAAAGAGTCACACTTACTCACCCTAAAACGTATTATCAAATATGTGAGTGGGACTCTCTCATACGGTATTTGGTATTCCTGTGATACCAATGATCGTTTATTCTCCTATTCGAATATCGATTGGGCCGGGGATGTAGATGGTTGTAGGAGAACTTTTGGTGGGTGTTTCTATTTTGGTTCTGCTCTTGTCCCCTGGCTGAGCAAGAAGCAAAACTCCATCTCTTTGTCCACTGCGGAGGCTGAGTACATCGCCGTCGGGAGTTGTTGAACGCAACTCTTGTGGATGAAGCAAATGCCGGAGGATTATGGGATATCACAGGACACCATGACCATCTCCTGTGATAACACGAGCGCGATAAATATATCCCGCAATCCAGTCTAGCATTCGTGCACAAAGCACATCAGGATACGCGAGCACTTTATACGTCAGTTAGTTGAGGAGAAAGTCGTATCCCTAAGTTTCATTCCCACCGACCGTCAGTTAGCCGATATTTTCACGAAACCTTTAGATGCCCTTAGATTTGAGAGTCTTAGGAAGTCTTGGGGATTTTCACAGTTGACTGAGGGGTTGGACCGTGTCTAGGATAGGATGCTTTTTCATGTTCATATCATATGCTTCTTATTGCTAGTTTGTATCATGTGTATTATTACTTTTGCTTTTTTATATATTTTTTTGAAAAATCCAAAAAGATTTTCTTTTTACAAAAATTTTAGAAAAGCACAAAAATATTTTTGTATTGTTTTTTCACCTTTTATGGATGTGCATTTAAGATAGCCGAGTCATAATTTCATTCCATTTATCCATGTGACTGTCTGATAGAGATTTGAGACGCTACATCATTTCATCCATGTGCTTTACATCGTTTGGAGTCTTTAAAATGTGATTAGTGATATCTTTCTACATGTTTGACTCCTATCTCCTTTATTGCACACCTGCACGGCTATATTTGATTATTGTACATGTCTATCACATATTGGCTTGAGTATTTCCATCTCAATTCTGTCTATACAATGTACAATATGTGATAAAACTTGATAAGATTGGAATGCATGTAAAAACCGTTTGGTAAAACTGTGTGTTTATTTGAAAACGGGGAAGGGCTGCGAAAGTTTCATTTAGCCTTTGCGAATACTAAGCCACCGTTAAAACGGACCTAAAAAAGTAAGGAATTCTATTATCCGGGGTCCAAAGAGGTTAAAAGAGCCCAAAAAATTTAAAAGGCAATAAAAAGCAATTCATGCCAATTATGGGCCATTAGATTTCACCATCAATTCTCCAAAGTTTGAGAATTTAGATCACCTCTATTCAAAATATAAATCTGAGGGAGTTTGGTTGGAGAATTTAAACGGGTTTGCACTTCCTTGAAAGTCCTAAAAAAGCATGAAATCGTTTTGGACGTTATTGGTGTGGAAATCACTTTGAGCTTTGATTTGTTGATTTGATTGAGTCAATGTCTCATATTTCCATTTTTACACCAAAGGAATATTTTGAGTTCATTCGTTAGGAGTATCCGATATTCATCGTGCACATATGTCATGTTTATATGCATTAATTTACCTATCGAATTTTATCACACCCATACATTTACGCTATCATCGACTTGGTTGTTTTATGTTCGTTCATGGTGTGTTTCTTTGTTTCTATATTTTCAGTGAAAAATTTTGAAAAATTCAAAAATAGCAGTTTCTTTCCTTGTGACATTCTCCATGTGCATTTATTTTTGCTTATCTTATCTGTCCATTTGGGGACATTATAAAAAGGGGGAGAAAGAATTATCATATGAAGAGGGAGTTTTTTAGATTTGTCGTATGCTTTCATCATAAATCGGGATTAATGTTTGTCTCATTTCAAACTCGATATGTCACTTGTTATTTACTTTATCTCATGGGTGTAGGTACTACATTGATGAAATCTGAAATGCACACCCTCATTAGAAAAGCTTTGAGACTTTTGAAGATTTGAAGATCAAACGATGAAGACTTATTCATTTGTACCTTTCCAGTTTTGGGTTCATGGGAGGGTAGATTTGTATAGGCAATTTTGTTATTTGATAATTCGGATTTTTTATGTATGTACCGGCATAGACATAGGGGGATATTTGTAAGGACATTTTTATCATGTCCGAAATATTATATTTATGTATGTCGTATGCCGCTACATTTGGCACGTCTCTACACGATCTCACACGACGGCCTCAATCTTTATTTCGGGAATCAAGCATTCAACATCTCCATCATGTGTCCCACATCTTCCTCAACGACTTTACGTTCCACGATTTTAGGGACTTTATGCAAGTGGTACGCAGGAGCAGTCAAAAATAATGAAAGAAGGAAAGATATGAAAGTTTAATGGAATTTTGGTAATTTTACAGCCACCGTCTGGAGGTTCGGTCAACTGGAAAGTTGTAGAGCTCACCGTAACTAAGATACCGAAAGAAATGGCACCTCAATCTGAGCTACGGTGAAGAAGTTATGGCCCTTTGAAAATGGAGAAAATTCCGAGAAAAGACTTGGAAAAATGTCAAGTCCTTTAAGCCCCAAACCAGAACATTTGTGAATCGAAGGCCAAACCGGTTCGGGGGACGAACCAGTTCGCGGTACACCCGAACCGGTTCGCTGTACCTGACGCTGGCAAGTTTTTTAAAATCGTGAAATTCCTTTTGGTTTCCTATAAAAGCCAACTTCGGGGAGTTATTTCATAAGACTTGGAGAGACGATTTTGAGAGTTTTGATTACTCCAGTCTTCATATTTTTTAGTCCCAAGACTCATGTTTTGATTCACACATCCTTGTCAAACCTTTGGGAATCCTTTTGTAACCCAAGAACACAACCTTGTGTTTGTTCAACCTTTGTGGAGAAGCCGTCTTTCTTCTTCATTGCTGCTCACCTGAAGTTCCCGAGGGAGATTCCAGCCGACGACATCAGAACCGACCCCTGCGGGTATTTCTCTGTCACACTGTATTTTCATTGTAATCCGTGTAACCGTATCTTACAAAATTATAGTGAAAATAAAATGTTTTGCCCCCTTGAGGGATTTTTCCTCACATGTGTGTGTTTGATTGTTCTTGCTTGATTCTATCATCTTCAATCACACCTAGATGCATGTATAGGATTTAATTGATAAAAACCGAGTTTAATTAAATAATTTCTTTATTTGAACACAAGCGCACTCCTTCACAGTATGTCTTTGAAGCTGTCCTTTGGAATGTATCCACCTTCTTTTGTCTGTTTTGAGTAAAATATACTGGCGACTCCACCTCTCTATATTTTTTACCTGGCACATCGTCGACGACGGCCAAAGCGCTCCCGAGAGGGATGTGCAGGACCAAGATCCTCTCACCATACCCTTTCTCTCTCTCTCTCTCTCTCTCTCTCTCTCTCCGTGAGGATCGGGGATGGCCGTAGCTCCGCGAGGATCGGGAATGGAATTAAAGATTTTCCTTGGAGGTATCGGGACGGAATTGGAATGGAATAATATCGATTCATTCAGAAGAATAGGTTATAAGATGAATGAATAGTTGATTTACATTATGGAAGAAAGACATGTATATATGATATCATATATTCACTAGTTATATATGAACTAAAGATACATCTAATTTGCTCTACTACTGTGAATTTAGATGGGGATTCCAATAGAAGTTCCTTCGTCTCATAGGAGACTATGAGTTGAATGAATAAATGGATGAAATAAATAAATAGATCAAAGAATTCGAAGAATGGATTGGAACAAAGAAATGGAAGAACAAAAGTCGTATGGATTCACAAGGAATCTGTCGATAGAAACAAAAAAAAGATATCGAAGTAGTTTTGATGATTCAATTAAATAATATTAGTACTTCAATTATAAGTTCGTAGTTACTTCGACTGCATGAATCGTAGCGATGGAATAATTAAGCCATAATTTATTGGTTGATTGTATCATTAACCATTTTTTTTGTACGAGGAACTTATCATGAATCCACTGATTTTTGTCGCTTCCGCTATTGCTGTTGGATTGGCTGTAGGGCTTGCTTCTGGAGTAAGTCAAGGCACTACCGTGGGACAAGTTGTACAAGGTATCGCGATACAACCCTAGGCAAGAGGGAAAAATACGAGGTACTTTATTGCTTAGTCTAGCCTTTATGGAAGCTTTGACAATTTATGGCCTAGTTATAGCATTAGTAGTTTTATTTGTGAATCCTTTTGTTTAATTGTAAAAATATGAAAAATAAAAAAAATCATATCTTATTGGCTTGGACTTGTCATTTTCTTTTTCAAATTATATCACGAGTTCATTACGACAATAACTTATTCGTTGAGAAAATAACACATGTGAAGGGTTGATTTATGGATAAGGAATTAACATACTGATGTGCCTTTCTCTTTGGAGGCTTAAGCAGAGGCACGTTTACTTATGTTTTCTCATATGAATATTTTATCTCCAGCTATTGGGGTTCCCATTTTCGTACCAACTCAAGATATGTGTACTAGACTCTATGTCTTAACAAGAGGGAATCGCCGAGGTGTTTGTGTAAATAGATATAATCCAGGTAATCGCAAAAACTTTCAAAATGAAAGAATTGACGATAATAGATATAAGTATACAAAAGAAAAAGAACCCTTTTTTAGAATTCCTATGACGAAATTGGGGCTTATCGGCAGAAACGAATCAATTTAGATAGTCCTATGTGGCTTTGGTGGCGACTAGGTCAACGCATTATTGTTGCAAAAGAAGCTCCCATCGAAGTGCACTATGAATCTTCAGGTACTTATTATGATATTTATGGGCATTATCTAATAGTAAGAAGTAGAAAAAAAATTATTTATGTATATATACATATATATATATATATATATGAACCACTGTTGGTCATATTTCTCTTTATCGAGAAATCTAATAAGCCATACATGGGTTTTATCAGGCATGTTTATCTGGAACCTAATTATATGGTACCTAAGCTAAGTAATTCTATGATACCAATGGGAATTTCGGCCTCTCCGGTTCAACTAAGACCATAATTTCAAAATTTTTACGCGAATCAAGATCGAGAAAACGAAGTCTTCTAATCACCGACTCAAACCCATTGTAAAATCCTACTCAACGGAATATAGAGTTACTTATGGCAGAACGGGCCAATCTGGTCTTTCGCAATAAAGTGATAGACGAAACTGCCATGAAACGACTTATTAGTAGATTAATAGATCACTTCGAAATGGCATATATATCACACATCTTGGATCAAGTAAAGACTCTAGGTATTGACGCGACCACAAATGTGTCTAAAGTGCATGCTTTATAGGATCAAGTGCAAGCCTGTCGCGTTAGTAATAATCCGATAAGTCGGGATCGTCTCCACAGGAAACAGAAATTGGCAATTCTGACTAACGTAGGAAAATCTTATTTAATCTTCAATTGATTCCTCAAAAGAAAAGAAAAGATGATGATGATGGTTTGAAATTTTCAACTGGTGATGGAATAAAAATTTAGAATGAACTACGTGCACAAAAACAACTAAGAATTGTAAAGAGAATAGATATGAGTATGAGAGGAAATAGGTTAGGATACAATCCCCCAATCCCTAGTAATTTACCGTATAGAATATTAGAATTGTAAATTAAAATCTTAACTAAACCCAGTCTTTATAGATCCTAAGAATTACATATATGAGGGAACTAGACTTGCATAGTATTAGACTTGCATATATGAGGGAAATCAAAGGTAAATATAAAGCGGTGTAGAACAATTAGACTTGCATAGTATTCTTAAACATCCCAAGTACTTAGGGCAAGAGAGATTAAAGGATCTACTATGTTCGTATAATTTCCCTACACGATTCGATCAATTTTTAATTTAAACCCTATTTTCTACATGGGTAATTTACCTCAGGATGGGTTCATGCATCCCAACCCTTGAAAATTTAGCTAGACATGGTTTTGTTAGATGAAAACAAAACTATAATTAT
Source organism: Sambucus nigra (assembly GCA_949130495.1). Lineage (NCBI taxonomy): Eukaryota > Viridiplantae > Streptophyta > Magnoliopsida > Dipsacales > Adoxaceae > Sambucus > Sambucus nigra. Next base: position 231,913,796 of record OX422224.1, read on the forward strand.
GCATGGAATCATATATCTAAGAAACATAGCTTCAAAGAAAAATGCAAAACAATTGAGAATTGAATTGAAAGTAAAATAAAGAACAATTAAGAGAATGGAAATTGATACTTGGATTGAATATAGAAATTGGTAATTAAAACTTGGACTACTTTGCCTACAAATTACAACTAGGGTTTCTAAATCCTAAGAAAGTATGAAATTATCCGCCAAAAAGAACTCCTCTTTTTTCTCTAGGGTTTGGCCTTTTATAATACCCAAGTATCGTTTTTACAGCTAATAAAAATTAATTATACAAGGATTTCCAAGAGTTGAAACTCTTCAGCCTCCATAATAAATGCCAGAATTTCGAACAGTCGGACCGGTCCGGATCCCATCGGATCGGTTCGTTTTCCATCTGCCGGATCGATTCTTTTTTTCTCCCACCGGATCGGTCCGGATACCATCAGATCGGTTTGTTTTTCATCGGTTATGTATCGATCCGGGAGCTACTGGAATGGATGCATTTTGGATCGATTCGCCCTAAACCGGATCGATCTGACTTTCTTCAGCTTTGACTTTTTCTTACCAACTTTGACTTGTCATAACTTTCGATCCAGAGCTCCGATTTGACTGTCGATTCTTCCTACACATTTATGAGATGATGATATTCAACTTTCATTTAGGCTTCAAATCCGAACTCCTGGTGTAGAGTTATGCTTTTTCCCTTTGACTTGCATTCTTTTGTTCTTTTCCTTTCTTCCGATTTCTTTCTTTCTTTTCTTGTACTAACTACCTGTAAAATCAGTAAGAAATACACGAAACTCGGGGTACTTGTTAGAAGAAGTCATTAGAAATGATATGGTATAAAAGCAATTCAATTACGTTGTTCGAGATATTAAAATTACTAAATTAAGGAGAAAAATTCAGAAGAATTTATTCTTAGTCAGGTATCCATTAAGCAACTGCTACATTCATTTCATTAGGAATTTATGATCTTTTAACAATACCTTCTAAGAGATGGATAGTTCAAAATGCTAAACAGCAAAGTTTGATTTTGGAAAAACACCATTATTATGGGAATACACATGTGGTTGAAAAATTATGTCAATCCATTGAGATATGGTATGCTACAAGTGAATAGTTACGATAAGAAATAAATCCTAATTTTAGGACGACGCACCCTTTTAATCCATTCCATCTAATATCTTTTTCGAGAGCTAGAGGAAATGCATCTCACGTACCTCAATTAGTAGGTATGAGAGGATTAATGTCGGATCCCCAAAGACAAATGATTGATTTACCGATTCAAAGAAATTTACGCAAAGGACTCTCTTTAATATAATATATTATTTCTTATTACGGATCCTGGAAGGGGGTTGTGCATACTGCTGTACGAACCTCAAATGCTGGATATCTCACATGCAGACTCGTTGAAGTAGTTCAACAAACTGTTGTACGTCTAGCAGATTGTGGCACCGCCCGAGGTATTTTTGTGAGTCTTCAAAATGGCATGATGCGTGAAAGGATTTTTATCTAAACATTAATTGGTCGTGTGTTATTGGATGATATCTATATGGGTCCACGATGCATTGCCACTAGAAATCAAGATATTGGGATTGGACTTATGAATCGATTCATAACCTTTCAAGCACAACCAATATCTATTCAAACTCCCTTTACTTGTAGGAGTACATCTTGGATCTGTCGATTATTTTGTGGCCGGAGTCTTACTCGTGGCGACTTGGTCAAATTGGGAGAAGCTGTAGGTATTATTGCAGGTCAATCTATTGGGGAACCAGGTACTTAATTAACATTAAGAACTTTTCATACCGTAGGAATATTCAGGGGTACTGCAGAACATGTGCGAGCCCCTTCTAATGGAAAAATAAAATTCAATGAGGGTTTGGTACATCCGACACTTACATGCAAGGACATCCTGTCTTTCTATGTTCTATAGACTTGGGAATTTTAAAAAATATATATGATATGTGATTTTTTAATAGGTTTGTTTTTCTATTCCATACTCTTCCATACGAAATTTGTATGAAAGGACAATTTGTATTCATCGGTACCTTTATTTCTCGCTTTTCATCATTCAAATCTATATATATAGAATCTACTGTGACATTTAGTTGAACTTCATAAAATTAAAATAAAAAGGCCAACAGACCCCGCATTTCTATCTCTATCGATTTTTTTTTTGTCGTTCGACATTTAATTTACATGGAATAAAATACATCGAAAGATTTCAGAACCAAGCTTTTGCTTAATGAAAAACTTTGTATCTTTTTTTATATTAACTAGTCAAACTCGAGGAAAGAGTACGCCTAAATGAGATTTCAAAATTCGACCGAGACTAGTAATTAATCTTTTCTAGTAATTAATCTTCTAACGGATACATGGTTTGCTAAAAGCAATCTTATTAGAATTTTTTTATTTTATTAATTTTGCTTCTTTCGATAAATAGAAAATGAAAGAATAGAAGTAGAAAAATAGAAATGTTTTTTGATTGAAATGGAAAACAATCAAGAAATTTCATAATGAACTAGTTAATCCTTTGGAATAAACTAACTAAAATAGTGAGTTCTCATTTCATTAGGACAAGTTATTAACCTTACTTAATATCATAATCAAGTTTTGTTTTTAGTGTCATATTTTATCCTTGCTCTATGAATCTAAATATTTTTAATAATGTAATAATAATTTTAATTTTAATTTTCGGTATCTTCATAAATATCTTAGTTACTCACAAAGTATTCACTTTTTACGAGTAACTTGTTCATATCATTTTACCACTTGTAACTTCTTGATTTGACCATTTGAATTCTTTTAGAAAGACGCAGAATAAGTGAGAATAGACAATTCTAAAATTCTATTTAAGTTAGTGCATCTCTTCGTTTTTTATTGACTCCTTTTTATTTTGAAAGAGGTAAGATTCGTTAAATCAAAAATAATTAATTAAGAATAAAAAACTTTATTTTTTATGGAACAGACATATCAATATGTGTGGATAATACATTTCCTTCCACTTCCACTTCATATGTTAATAGGAGTGGGACTTCTTCTTTTTCAGGCAGCAATAAAAAATCTTCGTCATATGTGGGCTTTTCAAAGGTTTTATTATTAAGTATAGTCATGATTTTTTCGATTAATCTGTCTATTCAGCAAATTAATAGCAGTTTTACCTATCAACGTGTATGGTCATGGATCATCAATAATGATTTTTCTTTAGAATTCGGCTACTTGATCGATCCACTTACTTCTTTTATGTCAATATTAATCACTACTGTAAGAATTATGGTTCTTGTTTATAATGATAATTATAGGTCACGTGATTAAGGATATTTGATATTTTTTGTCATAAATCCATAATAGAGTCCGACCATAACGACCGAATTGATTATCTTTATGCAGAAGGATACTAGATTACCTGGTAGAAAAGATTTTAAAATCATCACAAACCTCCCTTTTTCTTTTCTATTGCAATTTCTGGATTATTATATGATGATTTTTTCAGTTTCCATATATAGAAAAGAAATATAAATAGATAGACTAGAAATGACATATGTTATGTCAATGACACCAAAGGTATATTAAATGAATGGAGTTGGGATATGGATGGGATACAATGATATAGAGCTACTTTGAGGTTCTCTATAAAATGAGGCATGGAAGGGAGCCACTACGAAGAAGTTTCGGGAGTTACGAAGGAAGCTTCGAGCTCATATTGGTTATGGGTTAAGAACGAAAATTGAACTCCATGAGATCTAATCTCCCGTTGTTACTCGACAGCTCAGTGGTAGAGCGATCGGTTGTTAACTGATTGGTCGTAGGTTAGAATCCTACTTGATGAGATTTGATTCATTCTGAATTATTTAATTTAGAAAAAGAAAAGGGCTCGCTTTAACCGTTAAGAGTAGGTAACCCATTCCCCATTTTTATTTCTATTGCATTCTATCTCATCGTATCACATTATGTTCTGCGAGATTTGAAAATCACCATCAATAGCTCGGTGTATGTTTCGGGATAATCCTTTGTTCCATAGCCCTGGGTCTAGGTAACCCATTCCCCGTCTTTGTTTCTATTGCATTCTAACTCATCGTGTCACGTTCTGTTCTGTGAGGTTTGAAAATCACCATCAATAGCTCGGTGTAGGTCCAGGATAATCCTTTATTCCGTGCCCTAGGGTTATTTACAACTATCTAATTAAGAATTCTCAGATGTACTAGTACTAGCAGTGCATCAAAGATGCAATCACCAATTCTCCTGAGAGGTCACAATTGACGCGAGCAAACATATTATTAATGACAAGGAACACATTTTTGTTATGCTATTAATACTTGTACTTGTTCTACCATTCTTCCTCGGCCTGGATGAAGAAGAGTTATGGGGCGTAAAAGAAAAAATATGTTGATGGGGGCTCTACATATTATGTGTAATGAATAATTCATTTATGATAAATAAAAAAAAGGCCATTCCATTTCGAAAAAAGACCCATACCCCAGTTCCGTAGCTTTTGGTCCGTTATCCCGATCATGATTTTCCTACCCCCAGAGGTAAAGTTCCTTTCATTTTGGGTAGGTTGTGGGTGAGGAGGGATTTGAACCCCCGACACCATGGTTCATAACCACGTCCTCTAATCCTCTGAGCTACAGGCCCCACCCCATCTCCACTGGATCTGTTCCCGGGAGTACCCTAAAAAAAAGCAACATTTCCTCTCCCCGGCAATTTCGGGTTAAGAAGATGCGAAAACGTCTTTCTCTCTACAAGAACGATGCATTCTGAGGTGTGAAGTGGGATATAAGGGATGTCATAATTGGGGTTCTTAATAAGATGACCTTTATCCTATTAAAAACGCAATAACAATGGGAGGTGTTAAGCTATCAGTCAGTAAAGAGAAAAGAAAGAATCAAAAGATAAAAGACAAGAGAAAAATATACTTCAGGTTGAAGGACATCATCCATAAGCCCCATCAACCCTGATACCACTATATTAGGATGGTGCGGCATGCTCAATATCCCCCCACTAGTCAACCAGAAATTATAAAAAGGGGGAGTGACCTGAATAAGTAGAGCCTCCTCTACCGATGCTGCTGATGATGATGTACCACCGCCCATATTGTGGGCAGATCCCACCGTCCTGCTGGTACCCATACTTGAAGCCGTAGGAGGTGGAGGCATGTTCACCACGTTATAAATTTAAGAGGGTATCAACCGGTTCGTCACGAAATCCAGATAGTCATAACTCGCCATGGTGTCCGTGTTGAGCGTGTAGGCCTCACCAACCATCACCGCTGCCCTAGCCTCTCCAGACATCACCCTCATTCGCCTCATACACATCGGTGACACCTATGGTGGGACCTCCACCTCATACTCCATGATCTGATGCACCACCCTCTCCCCTTGGTACCTGGCATACCAAAACTCATGCGCCATCAACCGCTGCATCTGCGCATGCATACACGTCACCCTCGTATCCTGAGGAGCCATCCACCAAGGGTAAAAGGTCACCTAAAATCCACGACAAAAGATTAATACTCATGCAAAGAAAGAAAATATCAAAATAGGATTCAAAAGAAAGAAAAAATAACCTGATCGCGTCAGCGTGTTCAGGGCCTGCCGAACCGCCGCCAAGGACAGGGACTAATTCGATTGCTTGTTGGACTTATGCCACCGGTACATCCGATAGAAGTATCCTGAATCTTTTTCATTTAGGGCTATAAATCTCATGTTGATCCCAATCACCTCATAGAACCATGTTTACAAGAAGATAGGAATTAGCCAAGAAGAACCTAAAGGAAAATGCATAAGAAAAAAAATAAATGTGAAAGTTAACTCAAAAAGGTACTTGGGACCTATAAAAGTCTGTTGGCAGCACCATATGAATGCATCCAAAGAAGTGTAAAGGGTCGCCAAGCTCAGGCTCCCCCAATCATAGAACAAGACGTCAGAAAACGACCTCAGAAATGGCAAAAACTAAAGACGAACGACATCGCCACCAAAAAACCATCCAACAAAAGCAAATTAAACAATCGGATCATCTGTCTCACTTGTCGCCCGTAACTCTCATCAATCCTCCTACTCAATAGCACGTCCCAAAGAGAAGAGATGCGAATAAAATCCCCATAAATAATCCTACCGACATCACCCATTGTCGCCTAAACCGCCTTCGGCCTCACCCTCACAGTACGATCCACCTCTATCTGATCACCCTTGCAATCTAACCCCAATAGCTGTTGAACATCAATGGGAGTAACAGTCATATCTACGAAACCCAAAAGGAAGGTGTGGGTAGTGTCCCACCACCTCTCTCCCAAAGCGCACAGCACAGCAGTACAACACGGTGTCTTATCCAAGGCCTGCACCGGACGGCCTGCACCAATAAAAGTAACCATCTAGTGCACCACTATAGGAAGATGGTCTCAAACATCCTTCAATCCAGTCATCCCCTATAACGCATGCTCGAAGGAGCTATATCAGTCTGCCAAATCCAAAGAGAAGAAAAGACATTTTGTCAGCACAAGAAAATAAAGAAAAAATATAAATGAATACCAAAGGTCACCATACTTACATAACCACTTGGGTTCCTAGCCCTAAATGAATGGTGGTGTGCAGGCTCGCACAAAAGGAAGAGTTCCTCAGCCACAGGCTCAAAGAGATCAAAGGCATTCTCGCTACCCAAGGCAAGTGGCACCTTAGATTGCCACTCTATGCCAACCCATTCGTTAATGTTCAGCCACTCCAAGTTATATCCCACGCTGGAAGAACCCACCATTTGAAGTCTTGAAGAAGAAAGGACTGAGGAACGATTTTTAAAGAGAGGAAGCAAATGATTAAAAGGTTTTAAGATGTGAAAAATGAGGAGGAATCGCCCCCGTTTTATAGGGGACTAAACGGCATGCCGATCGGCAGACCCCTGCACATACGGATAGACACCTGCCTGTTCCTATACCCAAGGAAGCCCAGAAGTCCATGTCTTTGCCGAATGGCAACCCCTAAAACATGCCGGTTGGCAAGCCCTTGAAAATTTTGTATGAAAAATGCCAAAAAATGTTATAAAAATCAAAAATTACCCAAAAAAATTCCTCAAAATACCAAATAAAAATAGGAACATTTCTTCTTCAAAAAAACCATTTTTCGGAACACTAAACCCCTTTATAAACTTCTGAAGTCTACAGCAGGATTAATATTACGCTCTTATGCCCAGCATAAACCCTAAACATATTCCACAAAAAGAAACCAACAATGCACCGACATCCCAAAGTCCAACTACAATGGAATCTCAAATCTCAAGTCTTCCCCAATGAAACCCAAACCTTAAATCAAAATATTCCCAAGCAGGGTTGCAAAGTAATACCTTCCTAATTCCCAAACCATCCACCATCAGAATTTAGGATACGCCTGTAATCAAAATCCTTCACAACTTCCCCCGGTAAAACTATCCCCAACCGAATGTCACAATGGTGAAACCTTCCCGGGAAGAGTCTTAAAACAACGTCATCCCCAGTGGAACAACAGGTGAATCTGCATCCCCAAGATAAGATAAAAATTACCCATGAGAACAACTCCCCACGCTACAACTTTAGGTCCTCAAAATTGACCTCGACCCTCAGATTCGATCATCACAACTTTAGGTCATTAACCTTAACCCGCAGAATCTGTCCCTTCAGTTTTACGTCCTCAGAATTGACCTTGACCCTCAAACTTGACCTCAGCTCGCAGAATCGATCGCTACAACTTTATCTCCTTAGAATTGATCTCGACTCGCATAATTGGTCGTCACAACTTAGGGTCCCTGAAATTGAACTCGACCCTCAGAATTGGTCATTACAACTTTAGGTCCTCAGAATTAACCTAGCCATCAAAATCAGTCATCACAACTCTTCAGCTTGAATGAGACTAAATGAATCTCATAAGGGCTCTGAATACCCTTTCCAACGGACCACCCCGTGTACGAATCAGCCTTACGGTATGGAAGAATGACCTGTTTTACTCTGAAAAGTCATTGGGCTCTTTCGGGCCCCGTTTAAATAAGTTCAACTCTACAAATCAAGAAAATCTCTTTGAAACATCGAAGAGCCCTGCATAACCTTTCTAACGGTCCATCTTGTGCGCGAATCGGCCTTACGGTTTGGACGAACGGTCCGTTTTCCTCCCAATATTTCCTGTCCAAAAGACCGTCGGGCGCTCCCAAGCCCCGTTTGATCACAGTCAATTTCTAAACCTAGTATATCCCATGAATTCTTAAAGGCCTCTGAATACCCTTTCCAATGGTTCATCCCTTGAGCGATTTGGACTTACGGATCGCGTTTTACGACCATTTTTTAGGAAAATCTGCATGAGACTGTCGAATGGCAAACCCATTCCCCTGCCTATCGGTAATATATCTATATTTACTGTCGATAGGCATGTCAAGGCCAATTCCGATCGACACCCCACCTTGACCCTATATAAGGGGAGCACGAGCTCACTTCGAAATGCACCTCATAAACATCCCTCTCAGTTATCTCAGCAACATTCTCTCGAAGTCAGCGTGGTTTTCATATCGAAGCCTCTCCCCCACATTCCATTTCCATCCTTTCCTTACCCAATTTATCAAATTCCCTTCCCTCACCTCCTATCAACTTCATACACTTGAAAGGGTAGCCCTTCAACAATCAAAATCAACTTTAAAGCTTCCAAAGAAGGTGCAAAACTTTCACTTTCTTTTAAAATTCTCTTTTTTTCGCATTTGTTATTTAATTATTATTTTAGCATTTCATTTTCCTTAGATCACACATATTAATATCCAACTTTTTATTAGTAGTATTGCACATTCTATATTTTCCAAAAAAAACAAGAAAAAGTGGGTTTGCTCGTAAATTCCAAACACGGATTTTCCACTACATTTTCTCACGCTAAAACATCATTTTTCTACACACACACATATATAATAAAGTCCCTAGTTGTATTTATGGGATAAACCCCACCCCTGTGTTACCTGCGAACTACATGGACTTTGATGCCTTTTTAGGCTGCGTAGGCATCTCGGGTAAAATTCGAGATTCAAGTCTTCCTTTTCTATTTTTGTTCCTATATTATTTCCACATATTATATTTGTGATCCATGCTTGTGTTTTCTCCAAACTATACCATCGCCTTTATATAAACGATCGGTGACCCGATAAATGCACACATTATATTTTTAATTACTATTTTCGAAACACTCTTAAGGATGACCTCACTCCGCCTTTGTCCATGACGCGAGTTGAGTAATTCCACTCTCCATTTATATATACATGCACACACTTCATGGAGTTATTAAGGAGAAGAATAACACGTGTCCATGAGAGGTAAAAAGGGCGAGATGGGTGCCTAACAACTTTCCATTTCGTAACCTAGCCCCCGAATCCTTGAACTAAGTGGTTTCGCAAGCATCAATATGCCTTTGAATGGTGGTTCTCACTATAACAATGGCACTAATGGCCCATAAATACAACACTCAAGCTTATCTCTCTCACTAAGCAATTTGATAAAGTTCTGTTAGGGTTGTGAATAATCGATCCTTTACAATGTAAAAGATGAAGTGTATTTATAGTGATTTGAGGGTGTAATGTACCCCCAAGCATGTAATCAACATGTGCATGAGGAGGCTCCCAATAGCTAGTTGACACATATCCCTCACACATGTAACTAATCATGATGCAATAGTCCCTCACGTGATGGGATAATATTGGTGGGACTTGCCATCTTGGAACTTTCTACTACTCGTACTCTAGATGTCTTATGGAGGGGTCTTGGACTGACCGAGTACGAGATTGTTAATGTTGGCCTGGCTAAGTACGAGACTAATTATATAGTGTGGGATTAAGCTGGCAAGTGTCAAGTGTGGTATCGACTAAACGCGTTAGGTCGAGACATGATATACAAGTCATTACCAGGTGTCGACCAAAATAGAGGACGAGATATGTCTTTGCTAATGAAATAATCCCTTGGGGTCACGGCTCATAAGAGGGCTGAGACCATAGTGGACGAGGCCAAACTTAATCTGGACGAGTCTTGGGTATGACCTAAGTGGGGTCATTTGGGAATTCAGCTATGGATGATGTTGTCCCTCGTCCTAATATCGGGTTACACTTGGTCATATAAATCATCCCCTAGACCTTAGTCATCTATGTGAAGAGGTGGCGGAGGGATACGAATTGGTCCAATCTTTAATGAGATGTCAAGAGTGACACGTGTTTCAGTTCTAATTGGGTATCGTTTGCCCAAGTTGATTTGACGGCTGAGCACTTAGGGCCTTATGCGCTCAATGATGGGCTTTGGAACTCGTTCTTAATCATTATTATGTTAAAAAAGGATTCAACCCCATTTCAGCCACTTTTCTCATTACGCGCGCAATTGTTTTCTGTCTCTAAAACTTCCAATTTTCCAGCAATCATACCTCTATTTCATTCTCAGGCGTTCTTCAACTACTCTTAGAGTTTTTTCTGACAGGATTCACTTCCAGGTGACCTCATTTCTCCTCCTTTGTGCTTTTTTTCACTGATTTGGGTTCATTCCGTACTTGTTTACTTTTTTGACGATTTTTTTATATCTCCGACGACCCCCACTGGTGGCCTTAGCTCTTCCAGACGTGGTTTGTGATAGGATTGTGGTGGTCTTAGGGTTTCACACCCCCTTCTCTAGTCGTTTTTCCTCTTAAGGGCTTTTTCGGCATAGCTCCGTTCATATTCTCTAGCAGCTTTATTTCTTATTCTTGGTTGTTCTTGAACAAAATGATTAACTTTCTAACTTTTGATCCTTTTGTCAACAAAACCCAACTTGCATCTTGTTTTTCCCCCTTTTCTATTTTTCCCCCAAGTTGAGTCTCGTCTTGTTAATGTTAAGGCAATTGTACAAACTAGCCGAGGAATTTCCCGACCTCAAAGAGAAGTGTTTTGAAGAAATTAAGAACGTAAAGGCTGAGGAAGCTGAGAGGAGTAAAGCCGAGGGTTTTCCTACTCGTCCCATTTATCCTCCCCCATTAACTGTCATTTGCCCCCATCTGTCGAGCCGAGTGACCCTATGTCCGAGTCGTCTTTTTTTGTGGATGACAATATGTCCATTTCTCAACCGACTGAGAGTGTTAACTCATATGCGGAACCCATGGCCTACTCTGCACCCCATACTGAAGGGTCTGAGGTTGATGAAGCTTCTTCTCGTGTCTCATCCTCTTAGAGGGCCAAGACATCAGATCAATCTGACTCTTCCATCCAAATACTTGATCCTAGTGTAGCTATCCCTCCTCCATTATAAGTGATTCTTCTCTTGGTTGTAACTGAAGCCAAGTTTGTCCAGAGATTCCCGAATGCGACCCAAACAATCCTCAGGCCAAGTCACCAGAAGATAGTGGTAAGGAGAGTGAACTTGACACCTCTATTATCGAATCCTATGAGAGCACTGTCTCTGAAGGCAACCTTCTAGTTTAGAGACACCTTTATGGAATAGGACCCTCCATTTCTATGAGAAAACCCTCTAAGGATGAAAGATCCTTTCACGGCCAAGAGGGTGAGGTCTGCGTCTATGAGCTGATATTTAAGGTCAGCTTCCGACCACCATTCACTCGACAATCCAAGTTATCTTAACTCGCTTAGGACTTGCCCCATCTCAACTTTCTCTGAATACCTGGAGAGTTATTCTCTGCTTTATTTCTATCTAGAAGATTGTTCACCAAATTGACCTTCCAGTTAATATTTTTATGGCCTGTTATACTATGTTGTCTTCCAATACTCAACCTGGCTATTATCATCTCGTAGCTAGGAAATCTGAGAAGAAAGTCTTATTGGTTACTCAGACCTCTAATCACAATTGGAAACCTCGATATTTTTTCATCTCTGTGGTATGGGAATTTGATCCCAATGATGCTTGTGGCACCTCTAAGCCCAGGACTCCTCTGAAGTGGGATAAAGTCTCTGTGTCGGCCAAACTTGATCTAGGGTCGAACCTTGTTACTACTGAAAAGGTTAAGAAACTTTCGTACACAAGGTGATAGTGGTCGTCTTGTTAAGTTTGAGCATATAATGACCCCATACTTACTTGGCTCAGACAGGTCTAGGGGTTGACCTCCTAGCCGAGCTGCGTAAGAGATTTTTCTTACTAACTGTTGTCTCGTATCTTATAATTGTTCATAGTTAACTTCGTTCATTTTTTGCAGAACGTCCATAAAACATACCAAACGACCTTTGGGAAATGGTGGCTCCAAATATGAGCAAGCTTATTGGCAAACACGGCAAGAAATTTGATGCCCTTGTTGCCCTAATTTCTAAAACCACTGTCGGTGGTCCCAGTCAAGCCGATGATGCTGGGAAGAAGAGGAAAGGACGAGTCAAGGACACTACCACTCATCGTCTTGAGATATCTCCACACATGAGGCTTTGGCAACTAGACTTTTTCAATTAAGACTGGATGGAGAGAGTGTCATCGACCATGTCAAAAAGGTTGTGGATGGTGTCGGCTCTCTCATCTTTGAGGGTTATAAATGCCTCCTCCTGTCCTTGGATATCTCTTTGCTTACTGAGTTTTCTATCCACGGGGTTGTTCAGGTATTTACTTAGACTTATTCAAGTGTAGTCTTATACCAATTTATCTCATATTGATTTACCTGTCCATATTTTTTGTTACAGAGCGTAGTCTCCCTTTATAAGATGGGAGATTGGATTAATGAGAAGCTTTTCTTGATTCGGAAGGGAAGGGGTGTTGTGACGACTGAGAATAACTTAAGGGATGAGCTTTGGAACGCCAAGTCAACCCTGCAGAAGTTGATGGGCGAGGTTACCAACCTGAAAGCTGAGCATGCCAACACACTGAAAATAATGGCCGAGAGTAAACAGGTCGAGATTGATGTTTCCATCAAGACTTCCCTAGACAGGGCTAAGGCGCAAGCCATAGTTGAGTATAGGGAGTCTGATGAGTTTGGAGGTTATGCCTTTGAGTATCTTGAGAGAGGCATAAAGACTATCGACCGATGGGTTGCTCTGAAGAACGTTGAGGTTGGAAACCTAACTCCTGATAACTTTGTGGTCCACGACTTCAGTGACTCCCTTATAAAGACTGCCTTAACTGATGTTAAAAATACAGTTGACCCTTAAAAAGTCCCCATCGAAGTCACTGAGAACAATAAAAATGTAACCGAGACGAGCATCATCGATGATGGGGTCGAGACTACCAATATTGGGGCCAATGGGACAACTCAGGCAGGTGCTGGTGGGTTGGCTCAGGATGGTACTGATGGAAACTTACAACTTTAAGCTCTTGTAAAAAAATTTTTTGTTAGGACGACCATTTGTGGCCTTGTACTCAGTTTTTGTGTAACCCTTGTATTGAACTGATTTGTAATCTTATTGTCATTAAATGAAGTTCTTTTATTTGCTCTCGTCTTCTTTTTGTGTTATGCAAGTATGTCTGCCCTAATTTTTCATTAGTAGCATAATTTGTATCAACCATAATTCACAAGTCCCCTCTCATCGTTTTGATAGTATATGGATGAGAGTCGTCTCGTCCATGCACTGTCATCTCGGCCGAGAGAGAATTTCCACTAAGTTAATGATGTTTAATGAATGAACCACCACTAAGTGATTTTAAATTTGGAACCACCAAATTATGGTGTTATGTCACAAGTCCCCTCTCGTCGTTTTGAGAGTGCATGGATGAGAGTCGTCTCGTCCATGTACTGTCGTCTCAGCTGAGAGAGAATTTTCACCAAGTTAATGATGTTTAATGAATGAACCACAACTAAGTGATTTTAAATTTGAAATCACCAAATTATGGTGTTATATCACAAGTCCACTCTCATTATTTTTAGAGTGTACAGATGAGTGTCGTCTCGTCCATGTACTGTCGTCTCGATCGAGAGAGAATTTCCACTAAGTTAATGATGTTTAAATAATGAACCACAACTAAGTGATTTTAAATTTGAATCCATCAAATTATGGTGTTAGATCACAAGTCCCCTTTCGTCGTTTTGAGAGTGTGTGGATGAGTGTCGTCTCGTCCATGCACTTTCATCTCGGTCGAGAGAGAATTTCCACCAAGGTAATAATGTTTAATAATAAACCACAACTAATTGATTTTAAATTTGAATCCACCAAATTATGGTGTTAGACCATAAGCCCCCCTCATCGTTTTGAGAGTGTCGTCTCGTCCATGCATTGTCATCTCGGTTGAGAGAGAATTTCCACAAAGTTAACGATGTTTAATGAATGAACCATAACTAAGTGATTTTAAATTTGAATCCACCAAATTATGGTGTTAAATTACAAGTCCCCTCTTGTCGTTTTGAGAGTGCATGGATGAGTATCGTTTCATCCATGCACTGTCGTCTCGGTCGAGAGAGAATTTCCACCAAATTAATTATGTTTAATAATGAACCACAACTAAGTGATTTTTACCCCTCTCGATGTTATTGAGAGTCCATGGACGAGGTCAACCCCGTCTGGACTCTCATGTCACCGAGAGCAACTTAAAACTACTTTACCACGAATGATTTTTTATAGCTTAAGACAAGTTGATACACATAAGCAACAAATATTCAAATATATAGACAAGATATGAGAGAACATTTGGAAATTTTTATTGAAATTTATTTATATTTCATTCATCATCTAAAACTCATATACATATACTACAATGGAATTAAAAAGAGACCATAAAAATTGAAATCTTACTAGTAGTATTTTTTGAGATGGTCAACATTTTATGGATTGGAGAATGGCTATCCCTCCAAGTTTTCCAACCGATACGTCCCTGGAACCACCTCTTCAACCACTCTATATGGACCATGCCAGTTCGGATAAAGCTTGTTGGGCTTCTGCTATGTCTTCTTCAGCACAAGGTCTCCTACTTTTAGTGGCCGAGCTTTTACCCTCTTATTATAGAACTTCATTATTCTTTACTGATAGGCACCTTACCTAACCTCAGCATCTTCTCTTGGCTCGTCTATGAGATCCAAATCCAGTATCCTCTCTTCCACATTCTGCTCTGGGTCGTACGTCTGAACTCTGTTAGTTGGGATACCTACCTCTGTCGGCACCACCGCCTCTGAGCTATAAGCCAACATTAATTGAGTTTACCTAGTTGGATCCCTCTTCGTCGTCTTGTAATCCCATAAGACAGCATACACCTCCTCAATACATGTCACATTCGCATCCTCCAATCTTTTCTTTATTCCATCAAGAATTGTTTTGTTCGTTACTTCTGTTTGGCCATTGGCCTGGGGTCGGCCATGAGTGGAGAAGAACTGCTAAATGTCAACTCATTCATAATATTTTTCTAGGGAGATGTTCTCGAACTATGTCCCATTATCAGAAATCAAGGTATTAGGTAGGCCTTACCTACATATGATATTTTTCCAGATGAACTGAAAGGCTTTCTTCTCAGTGATTGCAATTATCGGCTCGGCCTCTACCGACTTTAAAAAATAATCAATCGCCATAATCAAATAGCGATAATTATTCATAGCTCTCGAAAGTGTCCCTACCAAATCAATCCCCAGACCGCGAATGACCAAGTATAAGTAATGGAAGTAAGAGGCTGATGGGGTATGGTCACAAACCTCTAGCACTTATCACACTTCTTAATATATGTAGTTGCATCTTTGGCCAACGTCTGTCACCAGTAACCCTGAATGATGATCATCTTAACCAATGACCTCCCTCTAATATGACTGGAGCAGGACCCTTCATGCATGTCCTTTAAAATATACTCTACATCATATGGATGGACACATCTGAGTAGAGGAAGCAGGAACCCTTTTTTGTACAAGATGTCTCCTATGAGGGAGAACTTAGCAGCTGTATACCCTAGCTTCTTTCTCTCAGCTTTGAACTCTGGCAGTTCCCCATGTCTGATGTACCAAATGATAGGATCCATCGAAGAAGCTCCCATATTCAAGTCGAATTAAAATTCCACGGTATTTTCTTTCCCTTCAATCCTCGGCCAATAAAGAATCTCTATTGGGACCGTTCTTCTAATTTCAGTGTTGGTGGCTGAAGCTAACCTTGCCAGGTGTCGGCTCGACCATTGTCTAGTCGAGGTATCTTCTTAAATTTCACTTCACAAAAATGCTTCGGTGTTGTCTTCACCCTTCAAAAGTGCTTGGCCATTATGACGTCCTTGGCCTCATATTGTAATACCTCTGGCTTTTATGGATGTTTAAATTACATGAGTGGGTGTAATTTAATAATTTAATAATTTTAAGTAAATGAGACGGACTAATTATATTTCATGTTATGAGTGAATAAAAGCGACAGGTGATGTTATTTTATGCGAAAAACACGTGTGGACTTGGGTTAAGACGTGAACGTTTGATAAGTGACTCGGGTGGAGATTTCAAGTGCACGGTTGGTCTCAGAAGGGCCGAGATAGTTAATATAGAGTCTCCAAATGTAGTGTTTGGGTTCTGGGGACTTTATGGATAAATAGGGAGTCACATTTGTGTATACGAGTCAATTTTGGGTTTAATAAGGTATAAAACCTCATTTCTCTCTTATAAGCCACGAGAGAAAGAGAGAAAGAGATAAAGAGATAAAGAGAAAGACACGGAAGAAAGAAAGAAAGAAGAAATAAAAGAAGGAGGAAAAGGGAGAAAAGGAGAAGACTCGGGCTAAGCTCCGACGGATTCCGGCATGAGATTGTCGGATTTATCCAACCAGGCAAGTGTTTAACTTGCTTTAATAATTTAAGTGTGTTTATTTTTCATAGCATAATTGGTGACAAAGTCATGATTTTGGGTTGGGATTTTAGAATAAAAATGGGGTTTGGGGGAACGGTTTCATATGATTTTGTTGAGATAATAATTCTATATGAAATCTAAGTTTTAATCCATGTTAATGGTAAAATCTATGCTGAGAAAATTGGAAGAAATTAAAATGGTGGGTTTAATAAGAATTAGGCCTTAATTCTTGAATCAATTGAGGAATCCCATAAATTTATTTGGTGCTTTGGTAAAATCATCATGTATATATATATATATATATATATATATATATATAAAGAGAGAGAGAGAGAGAGAGAGAGAGAGAGAGAGAGAGGGGGAGAGAGAGAGATTTTGGGTGATGTTAGAAACCTCTAGAAATTGAGTTGGATGAGTTCTAGAATGAATATTAGAGTTGGAGAAGATGAACTTCCGGAACTATAGGGACCGAACCAGTTCGAATTTAGGTGACCGGATCGATTCGTTTTCTGTGGATGGATCGGTTCGTTTTTACCGAACCAGTTCGTTTTCTTGGCCACCGGATCGGTCCGGCTTTGTCAGAAAAACAGAAAGGTTTTTCTTAGACTAAAAGGATTGGGAAGAATTTCCTTTTTGAAGATAAATATTAGGGGGTCCTATTTAGAGTGTGAGTACCTCTAAAAGAGTAAATGGGGGATGTATTAAGCCTCGAGTTAATGAGAAAGATCTGGGGTTTAAAAATAGGAATGTTTGGGACGAACTATATTCAAGGAAATTATTCGACGGGTTTGTACATATATATTTATGCGTGTAGAATATATAAGCCGATTATATATGGGTAGAATATATATATATATATATATATATATATATATATATATATATATATATATATATATATATATATATATATATATATATATATATATATTTCGAATATAAATTTGAATAAGTAATATCCTAAGGTGCGAATAGGATAAGATAAGAAAACTAGCTAGACTAATAAGCTATTCGGAAATAATGAACATAAGAATTGTATCATAAGTGAGTAAATACTAATGGGATTAAAATAAGTTGTATGTATACTTATTAATCTATACAAATTAATATATTCGGGATTATAGGCTAATGCCACGAAAGATAGGCATGGATAACCGGATATGATGATATGTATATGTACAGGTATAAAGACAGTATATATATGTAACACCCCGAATTTATGTGCATTTAATATTTAATTAATTCGAAAAAAAATTAAATTACTTGTGTTTCATAATTTAATTGAATTAATTATGGTAATATTTATTTAAATATTAATCGGAGAGTAATGGTTAATATTTGAGAAAATTTAATTACTAAGTGAATAGTAATAATTTAATTACATCATAACGTGTATTAGTGACGTGACATTTATTTATCTTAGCTGGGAGTCAGTTATGAGTGCACGTTTGAGTCCGGATGGGCCGAGATAGTCGGAAAAGTGTACCCGGGGTAGTAAATGGGTCATGGGGCCCTTTTAGCCATAATCGGGCCCACACGGGAGTGTTTGGGTCATTTGGGCTTGGCCCATTAGGCTAAAAACGGGATTTGATATAACGAAACTAGGTCTTAGAGTATTGAATGACAAAAATCATACTCCAAACCTAGGGCTTTAAGAGAGAAATAGAGGAAGCAAATTGAGAGCAATTTGGGGAGCTTTTGAAGACAAGTGAAAAAAGGAATTTGGGTGTTCTTCATCAAACCTTCCTCTACCTCAACGGATCAGACTCTATGAACAATTAGAGGTAAGTGGTTAACTTGTGGTGATGTTAAATTATGATATTCAATTCATATTTTTGTGATGTGTAAAAAAAAATCTGTTTTGGGTATAAATGGGTACAAAAATGGGGTTTTTATTAATGAAACTCTTGAATGCGATTCAAAGAAATGATTAATTGTGTTTCATGGTTCTAAGCTGAAAATTTGATTTCAATGTGAAAACCCAGTAGTAATTATGGACGAATTTGGGCAAATGTATGGATTTAGACCTAACGAGTGAAAAACCCAAAAATTTCCCCAAATTGGAAAAGTAGAAATTTGTGAGATTTAATCTGAGTTTGAAGCTCTATAAGAGGCCCTGATCATGTAGCTATGTAGTTATGGTGTTGATTGTGCTTGGGTTAGACCAGGGGAAAGGTTAGAAAGTAGAGAAGTTCGTTAATGGTGGAAACAGGAAGTCGGAGAAGACGACCAACTGTTTGATCGATCGATCGACGGTTGGGAGTCGATTAATCGACCCTTCCGGTTTTTTTGCAGTTTGGTATTGGGATTGATATGGGTAAAATTCTTAGTTGCAATTCCCACCTAGCATAATTATAAGAGAAAAATTAATTATGGGGGTTAATTCCTAATTGTTATAAGTAAATATAATTGGGAGTGGTGGAAAAATTAAGTAAGACGCATTACGAATGAAATTTGAGAAATAAATTCTTACGGATAAAATAAGGGACGAGGTGAATAGGTTCGGGTATAGTAGTAGGGCGACAATACTCACTTAAATTAATTATGGAAGAAAACTAATTAATTTGGAGTCGGGGATTAGACTCGGGTGATATTTAATTTCGGACCACGAGCGCGAGTCCGAGTACATTGGTTGGACGAAACCAAAAATAATTGAATTAATTAATATGACGATTAATTAATAATTAGAGTTGGACCATAAACTTGAGGTTTATATATAGGCTAGTGTTCGGGACTTGGAACACAGTAAAGCCGGGATTTTTAATAATTATATATACGATGTGTGATAATATATATATGGTGTGTGCTTATAAATATCAGTGATTAGATATTATTAAATATACTCTAGTGCTATCAAGGGAGGTTGCGCGAAGTGGATGAATCCCCTAGCTTGAGCAGTAGGGCGAGTATATCCCGAGGTCATAGCGTCCGTTATATGGGTGAGGGGTTTATCTCAATTTCATGGAAGGAATGTGACCGCCTCCATTATGTTTATATTTTTGGCCAAGTTAGTGAGTGATTCTAACTTGGGATAACTAGGTTATGTGAATACTCCTAGTGTGATAGCACTTTAGAGAAATCATCCGGTGAGTTATTACACGAGAGGATGGGTTATAATTATATTCAACATATGTGTGAATGTTGTAATATGGTTCTACGTATATAATGGAATAAATAGTTATATACAGGTAATTAAATACATGAAGTGAATTATATTAATTATATATGGGTTATATTAATATTCAACATATGCGTGATTGTTGTAAGATACTTTACGTATATAATGGGGTGAATAATTATATACAGGTAATTTAAATATAATGGAGAAAATTATATTATTTATATAACTAGTGAATGTTATATGGCTTTCAAGGAAAGGTGATTAACTAACTTGAGGTGATAAATAACTTATAAATCATGCATTAGAAATACTCGAGATGGAGTAGGGCGGTTGACAAGAGATATATCAAGTATCTAGTTTCGGGGTAGAGGACTAGGTGGGATATAAAGGAAGCGTCGGGTGTGCACATTAGTTGAAGGGTGAGTATGTCCTCAAGAGAGTGCAACAGTAACTTAAATATGAAGTGCATTCATGCATTTTTATATTACTTCAAGTTAATCATTTGCTAAATGTTTTTAAAATGTTTTGGGTTCTAACCCTTGGTATGAAATATTTTCAAAACCTTTTAGGTGTCCAGCCATAGGGACGCCAGACTTAATTCATTCCAGGGATTCGCTACTGCAACACATGTGGATGTTGCAGGATTTGGATAGGCGACTCTGTCTTTTCTATTCATAGTGTAGGGACTCGGTTCAGTTCACTTCGAGCATGTTCCTCTCGGATTCATTTAGTATTTAATTCACTTTGTTTGGGATTTATTATTTATGTTATTTACATTGGTGTTGGATTTTAGCCGATAGTTTATTCGGCCAGACGTTTTATTATAAGTGATTATTGATTCTTTCAGCATTGGATGTATTATTTTTATTTTCGCACTCATTTTGTTTGGATTAATAAAGAAAAAAAATTGACACCCGCTTTTGAATACTATGCGGTTAGTAAGTTTTAAAAAGTTTTTAGAGAATGATGCTAAGAATGAACCAAATGAGACTCCTGTTTTAATTTGAGATAGGACTGATCACCCGGTATTTTATTTAGAAGGGTGTCACAGATGGTATCAGAGCATCAGGTTCTAGTGTCCCTAGGATCTGTGCGGCATTTCACATTTCAGCTTAGCATTCTTGGATGTAGAGCCTTATGATAGGATTGTTTTATTCCTCTAAGTATGCGACTTACGTTCAAATGCTATCAAGTTTAATGATGTGATTTATTCACGAGTTCGGTTGGGTTTCGTACACCGAACATTATTTGGGACGACCAACGAGGGACATAGGAGTAGAGGCTCAACAGAAGACATGGGGTATTCTGGAAATAGTGATCATGTCAGGAATCACCTTGATTATTTTTCAGTTCGGTGGTGATAGAATAATCACCCGGAAGCGATAGTCTCCCAAAGTACTATTATAAATAACGGTGATACAATTTCAGCCTCACCCAGCGTAGTCAGCAAGGAGTGGGGAAAGTGTGGAAGGACCCTTTTGGAAGGTCCATCTATAAGGATTCGAATAGCAAAGTAACGTTATAAGTCAATGGGAGGAGATAACCCAAAGGCAATTATGTAGGGTGGTGTGGACTAAATTTTGAATGAAATTTTGGCCCAGTGGGGCGGTGTTGTAGTGGTAGGAGTCAGTCACCACAACCATGGAGAAATACCATGAATAATAAGGAATTTAGGGTGCAATTTGACCATAAATCTTTGCATCAGCCGTTTAAACCGGTAGGAAAAGGAGATTTCAGTACTTACTTCAGAAGGGTCGGACAGTGGTCGGACATAAGGGATAGTTGAATTATATAGCAAACTTCGTACCCAACGAGGTGGATGCGGAGGTCAAGAAGGGGTCTATGAGTTAATAATAGACTTGTGGGTAATACACAAACGTGGATGGAAAACTCCGGCTAGGATGATTATCACCCGCGTGAAATGCGTGCTCGCGTAAGGGCATAGTCGTTGTTTTTATTTCACTGCGATAATACAAACAAACAAACCTAAATTACGACTACACTTGCGAGGCAAGCACAGCGGTAAGTCGGGTATCGAAAATCCACAGGGACGAGATGCTAGAATTTATAGGATCTAATACTCCGAAATAAAAGTGTAAAAGATGAATTACAAACTAAAAGAAAAGATGCATGAAAGGGAAATGATTAACTAGGCGAGGGAATTGAAGTTAGACTAACAAAGCGAGTAAAACTATAAATTGCGTCGAATATCCCTCACCCGAATTAATTTGTATAAAATGGATACATGGGTCGACGAGTTATTACGAATGCGTCTCGTTTCGACAGCTAATTGAATCAAGGGTTGTCACGCCCTTAAATCTGCATAAAAGCCTAATAAGATTTTGGCGTCAATAAATACCCCTGAAATTGCGCACGAAAGGTCGTAAACACGGTACATACATGATATGCCCCGTCAAATCTCCTAGGCGCAATAACTAGGACAATGCATCCGAAATAGACCCGTAAACGCCATCACTAAAGCCAAGCAACACGTCAACCCGAGTGAGTTCCATTCAAACACAACCTAATTTAAATTAGCTAGAAACCATGTTGAAAATGCGATAAATGAAATGCGATAAATAAACGCGATAAAGCTACCTAGAAAGCAAGTAAAGAAAGCATGTGAATCTAATTAACAATGCATGTAAATTAATCTAGAAAGCAAGAATAAAGGAAATGCAAGCTATATTAATGGAGAGGAAGATGAAAGTACAATCTTACAAACCCAAATGTTGTCACACCATATGAGGAAGAAGAAAAGAGCTCTCAACTCCCAAACCCTAATCTATCCTACCTAAAATGAATTATATCTGTTTTTACATCAAAAATCCTTTATATAGTAAAACGAATTAAATTAGAAAAGAAAAGAAAAGCTAAAATATCGACAGAAAATAGGGGAACGATCGATCGACCCCTTTGGTCGATCGATCGATCATTGAAATCGTGGTAAAAATCTGAAGGATCGATCGATCGATCCTTTTGATCGATCGATCGATCAAGCAAGACTCAGCCAAGGCAGCCACTGCATTTCCTTTTCCTCCTCTTCTCCTCCTCTTTTGGTTTCATTGTTTTTCCTTCCGCTAGAAATCCCGTAATTTCTTCGTTCTGAATCGGAATCGCGCACCGTTCGCGGCCATGCGAAGCTTGAGAGGAGGGATACAACTTCCATGAAGATGTTAGGCCAGGTGACCAATTTATGAAATGACTAAATTACCCTTGAACGTGCGATCGGGTACGAAAATCGAGCGGAATGCGTCTGAACTTCACACTTAGTATCCAAATACCTATAAAAGCTCAATTAACCCCTGCAAAACATGTTAGCGTAGAAATTCGAGGTTGTCTGATTAACGAGCATAAATATAGGGAATAAGATACCCGAGGGGGCTAAAATGCTAGGTTCGGAGGATGAAATACGCAATATTTGGGTATCATCACACCCCCTAATTTACACATTGCTAGTCCCTAGCAATGAAATAGGATGCAATAAGAACTACAAGAAAACCAAAAGCAGGAGATAGTACAAAAGTATGGTATAAAAGAAAAAGGTCACTTTCACGGGCGATTCGATTGCATTTAGCATATGCAATAAGCCATTAAACCCCTAGGTCACCCTAGTGGACGAGTGTCGTCTCGTGAGGGTTTTTAGGGATGGTACCCACAAACATCACATGGTTTCCTCAAAATATGCCCAATCCAACATGCGACAAGCCCAACAATAGCGAACAAGATTTCATACGCATTATTAGCAAAGTGAACGAATTCAAACAAAAGTCTGAATCATTAACATTATAGAATGCACCTCATAGAATTGAAACCTTAAAATGTGGGAGGGGGAGAGAGCACATGCAAAGTATGATTTGGCGAAAAACTTATATAAACCGGATAAACGTTAAAGCAAGCGTATATTCAATCCTCACGGGCATTACACTCATCAAGTAAATTCACTCGAAACAGGGAGGTAACATACGGAACATGTGGGCATAAAGAGTAAATTTAAATGGAAACGAGGCCTCACACATGTCACAAATGAAGAACGCTATATATAAACTGAAAAACCATAATCTCAATGAAAGATACCACACACTAAAAGAGGCGAAATGCATTTTCACAGATTATCAAAACTATTATGACTTTTAAATTACATCAACTAAAGATCACATAGGACTTTACTAGGGTTGTAATGTAGGCTAGGCTAGGGTATGAAACGAAGGAATGTATGTACGGATTCAAAGTGTTCGGAATGAAAACTCGGGATAATGGGAAAATGCGGGCAATATCAAAATTGGAAGACAAGTTCCAAACAAGCATTAAATATATCATCGGGGAGAGCAATCAAAGCTTATTGAACAATATACAACATTTACAACTTTCTCTTTATTTTCTTTTATTCTTTTTCTCATCTTTCTTTTGTTTTCTTTTGCTTTTTACTTTCTCTTTTTCATCACTTTTTCTTTGCTTTTCAAACTCTCATATGCCTAAATTGCAACCGACATCACAACAACATCATTCAATCCCATGCAACATTCCAAACAAAGGTATGGAAGGTGTATGTAGGGGATAAAACTCCAATGTAGAGTTAGTTATGGGAGTGGGTTTAAGAAACGAAAGGCTATATTTAGGCTCAAAGGGGTTAACGAGGGTAAACATATAAGGGTGAGGTCAAGGCTAATATGGGTGATATAACAAAGAATGCCTATAATCGTTTCCAAAAGTTTACGCAATTCTCGAATCAAAACAATATATGAAAATCATGATCAAGTAACACATTTCAGGTATGAAATTAATTAATGAATGATCAAATGAAAGAATAGTGAGATTACCAACGAATTCAACGCTTTCAATGAGAAAAGAGAAGTGTATGCACTCATAAACGACAATAGGTACAAAACTTACTCGGTGTAAGTATATACAATGCAACAAAAGATTACCGAGTTATAAAAATCTTAAACCAAATCAATAGAATGATAAAAGTGCGTGTGCTCATGGGATTAAAGTTTAATTCATGAAGTTATTCATAATATCAATAATGGAGACTAAAGTCTAATAACTTCTAAAATCGAGAACATGCATCATTGTGTTGTCTATTGAATCAGGCAATTATTGAAATTTATCATCGGAAACAAAGGCAAAATACCCCCAAAAAAAGAAA
Organism: Sambucus nigra; assembly: GCA_949130495.1. Lineage (NCBI taxonomy): Eukaryota > Viridiplantae > Streptophyta > Magnoliopsida > Dipsacales > Adoxaceae > Sambucus > Sambucus nigra. The sequence continues at coordinate 231,938,733 of OX422224.1, forward strand.
AAGAAAGAAAATCTTTTTGAAATTTTTGAATTTTTCTAAGAAAAGCATACTAAGTAACTAACATGTGAGCAAAAACATGGACTAAATAAAGAAATGGATAGAATATCCCACACCCCCTAACTTAAAACTTGGCATTGTCCTCAATGCTAATTAAGAACCAAGTTAAAGAGAGGAAAAGAGCGATATTACCCAAAAGTGGAGCGATCCCCATAAGAACAAGCCCAAAGAATCTACAAAACAAGTTAGTACCGAGCATAGCAAAAACAAATAACAAAAAGTTAACTAATTACAATAGACTAAATTAAAAAGGAAAGAAAAAAAATAAAAAGAATAAAAAGATAACTATATACAACCTACTATTTAGGCTTAACACTAACTATACACTAGAAGTCTAAATAGTTGAGGGTCCACCATAAGAACGATTTGACTTTGGAGGATAACCGGTGTACCCTCACATACAATCATGCCCTCCGAAAAATATGAATTCCGTTTTAACAACGGAACGCCTATTAAAATTTTTGGAGGGACGATGGGGGGGTTGGATTGAACAGGTGACAAAAACATGTGGGGACCGAGAAAAGCCGAATATCCTCCAAATGATTTTGAAATTGGAATGAGAGGCGACGACACGAAGGCACGAATGCGATCATGGAAGGCGACTCAAGTAAGTACTCATCATCGGTGAAAAGGTTTAAAACATTAAAGTTTGAAACCGAATCATCGGGTACTTGTGATGGTGTGATAATAGAGGATGAAAATGGGGATGAAAGAAATCCAAACTCATGAGATGAATCATCATCGCATGAAGATTGAGTTTCGAAGGAAATAATATCATTTTCAATGTTATGTTCTTATTTGGGGGCCAAAGAAGAAATCATTTCATTGCAAATAGATATTACGTCATTTTCATCCTCGCTTTCAATATCTATTACGCAATGGGCAAAGTCTAGAATGGTTTGTTCCAAAGTAGGTAAAAGTACCTCATTTGGTTCAAAACATTCCTCGACTTCGAAAGTCTCGAAAGCAAAATCGTCGTCGAACTCAAACAATAAATCCAATTCATGTTCCCAACAACGATTTTCTTCCCGATAACGAGTTTCAATTTTCTCATTCTCATACATACGCAAGCCCTCACTGAAAATTACGATCGGACTTAAACGAAAACTCATTATTATAGGAATTTTGAAAACTATTTCAATTCGTTTCAAAGTTCCTATTATAAGGAGGTAAAGGCCCAAAATCATTGTCATCATCATCAAAATTCCAATAACCCAAATTTTGACTTTCGTTATACTCGCCCAAAGTCATATTTGAATTTTGAAATTCTTTGGGATTCTAAGTATTCACCGAAAGTCATAGGTTTGCGAGAATTGTGAGAATTATAACAAGGATTATCGAAAGAATTGGAATAAGACATGCTTACCCCAAAAATGGCTTGAAATGGTGAATTCCACAAAGTAAGTGCACGCGGGAAAAATTCGAGCGGTTCTAAGTGCTCAAATGTGGAAGTCCTGCAAAAAGGTTAGCAAATAATACAAATAGAAAGAAAATACTATGAAATATTAAATCAAATAAAGTCTAAAACAAACTCCTCTCGGAAACGACGCCATTTTGATCACCCGCGTGAAATGCGTGCTCGCGTAAGGGCACAGTCGTTGTTTTCGTTTCCCCGCAATAATACAAATAAACCTAAATTACGACTTCACTTGTGAGGCAAACACAGCGGTAAGTCGAGTATCAAAAATTCACAGGGACAAGATGCTAGAATTTATAGGATCTAATACTCCGAAATAAAAGTGTAAAAGATGAATTACAAACTAAAAGAAAAGATGCATGAAAGGGAAATGATTAACTAGGGGAGGGAATTAAAGTTAGACTAACAAAGCGAGTAAAACTATAAGTTGCGTCGAATATCCCTCACCAGAGTTAATTTGTATAAAATGGATACATGGGTCGACGAGTTATTACGAATGCGTCTCGTTTCGACAGTTAATTGAATCAAGGGTTGTCACGCCCTTAAATCGGCATAAAAGCCTAATAAGATTTTGGCGTCAATAAATACCCCTGAAATTGCGCACGAAAGGTCGTAAACACGGTACATACATGATATGCCCCGTCAAATCTCCTAGGCGCAATAACTAGGACAATGCATCCGAAATAGACCCGTAAACGCCATCACTAAAGCCAAGCAACACGTCAACCCGAGTGAGTTCCATTCAAACACAACCTAATTTAAATTAGCTATAAAGCATGTTAAAAACGCGATAAATGAAATGCGATAAAGCAACCTAGAAAGAAAGTAAAGAAAGCATGTGAATCTAATTAACAAAGCATGTAAATTAATCTAGAAAGAAAGAATAATGGAAATGAAAGCTATATTAATGGAGAGGAAGATGAAAGTACAATCTTACAAACCTAAATTCTGTCACACCATATGAGGAAGAAGAAAAGAGATCTCAACTCCCAAACCCTAACCTATCCTACCTAAAATGAATTATATATGTTTTTACATCAAAAATCCTTTATATAGTAAAAGGAATTAAATTAGAAAAGAAAAGAAAGGCCAAAATATCTGCAGAAAATAGGGTATCGATCGATCGACCCCTTTGGTCGATCGATTGATCATTGAAATCGTGGCAAAAATATGAAGGATCGATCGATCGATCAAGCAGGACTCAGCCAAGGTAGCCACTGCATTTCCTTTTCCTCCTCTTGTCATCTTCTTTTGGTTTCATTATTTTTCTTTTCGCTAGAAATCCCGTAACTTCTTCGTTCTGAATCGGAATCGCGCACCATTCACGGCCACGCGAAGCTTGCGAGGAAGGCCACAACTTCCGTGAAGATTTTGGGCTAGGTGCCCAATCTGTGAAATGACTAAATTGACCTTTAACGTGCGCTTCTAAATATGATGTGTGATAGTATATATATGGTGTGTGCTTATAAATATCAGTGATTAGATATTATTAAATATACTCTAGTGCTATCAAGGGAGGTTGCGCGAAGTGGATGAATCCCCTAGCTTGAGGAGTAGGGCGAGTATATCCCCAGGTCATAGCGTCCGTTATATGGGTGAGGGGCTTATCTCACTTTCAGGGAAGGAATGTGACCGCCTCCATTATGTTTATATTTTTGGCCAAGTTAGTGAGTGATTCTAACTTGGGGTAACTAGGTTATGTGAGTACTCCTAGTGTGATAGCACTTTAGAGAAATCATCCGGTGAGTTATTACTCGAGAGGATGGGTTATATTTATATTCAACATATGTGTGAATGTTGTAATATGGTTCTACGTATATAATGGAATAAATAGTTATATACAGGTAATTAAATACATGAAGTGAATTATATTAATTATATATGGGTTATATTAATATTCAACATATGCGTAATTATTGTAAGATACTTTACATATATAATGGGGTGAATAATTATATACAGGTAATTTAAATATAATGGGGAAAATTATATTATTTATATAACTAGTGAATGTTATATGGCTTTCAAGGAAAGGTGATTAACTAACTTGAGGTGATAAATAACTTATAAATCATGCATTAGAAATACTCGAGATGGAGTAGGGCGGTTGACAAGAGATATATCAAGTATCTAGTTCGGGGTAGAGGACTAGGTGGGATATAAAGGAAGCGTCAGGTGTGCACATTAGTTGAAGGGTGAGTATGTCCTCAAGAGAGTGCGACAGTAACTTAAATATGAAGTGCATTCATGCATTTTTATATTACTTCAAGTTAATCATTTGCTAAATGTTTTCAAAATGTTTTGGGTTCTAACCCTTGGTATGAAATATTTTTAAAACCTTTTAGGTGTCCAGCCATAAGGACGCCAGACTTAATTCATTCCATGGATTCGCTACTGCAACACATGTGGATGTTGCATGATTTGGATAGGCGACTCTGTCTTTTCTATTCATAGTGTAGGGACTCGGTTCAGTTCACTTCGAGCATGTTCCTCTCGGATTCATTTAGTATTTAATTCAGTTTGTTTGGGATTTATTATTTCTGTTATTTACATTGGTGTTGGATTTTAGCCGATAGTTTATTCGGCCAGACGTTTTTATTATAAGTCATTATTGATTCTTTCAGCATTGGATGTGTTATTTTTATTTTCGCACTCATTTTGTTTGGATTAATAAAGTAAAAAAATTGACACCCGCTTTTGAATACTATGCGGTTAGTAAGTTTTAAAAAGTTTTTCGAGAATGATGCTAAGAATGAACCAAATGAGACTCCTGTTTTAATTTGAGATAGACTGATCACCCGGTATTTTATTTAGAGGGGTGTCAAAATATAGGTTATGATTAAGAATATATATGTGCATGAATATTATATTTATGGGTAGTATAGCCCTCTAGTGCTATCATGGGAGGTTGCACCATGTCGGTGAATCCCCTAGCTTAAGGAAAAGGGCGAGTATAACCCCAGGTCATAGTCGTCCAAATGTTGTACACTGTGATTTTTATTAGGGGTGAGACGTGGTGGGTATAATTCGTTCTCATTTTCGGTGAGGAACTATGACCGCTTCCCATACACTGTGATTTGATTTTTACCAAGTCGGTGTGTGTGTCCGATCGCTGGTTCCCAGGATGATAATGTGAGTGATTCCTTCGAAGATGTTAGCATTTTTGAGACTGCATCCAATGAGTTGTAGCTCTAAGGGATGGTTATTTTACTTATACAGTGTGATATATATATATATATATATATATATATATATATATATATATATATATATATAGAGAGAGAGAGAGAGAGAGAGAGAGAGATGTAAGAGTGGTGATCGCTTAAATAAGCTCTTATACCAATTTGACAACGTCAGAATTCAAATTGTATCAAGAAAAAAATAAATTCCTGAAAAATCAGGATCACATGATAAATTAGCGTAACACGCTCTGATATTAATTTGTAAAGCATGTGATACCGATTAAAACTAACTTGTAAGTTTCCAATCAAACCTTATTTAATTTAGCCCCTAAACAAGCATCTAAAGTGCATGTGTCAACCCATAAATAAATATAAAGCATGTGACACAATAAATATGCTGAGACACAGATATCAGGAGAAAAATCCTTTCGGGTAAAACCTTTATTTCACTATGAATTCATAAATCGCAACTTACAACTACATAGAGAAATATGCAATGGATCAATGCGCATCCAACCCACAAAGACTCGCAGTCTTGAACTCAGCAAGAGAATACACGCAGAACCCTCCAAGGACTCGCAACCCAACCTTCAGCGAAGAATCTTCATGCAGCAAGATCCTCAATGACATGCAGATATACGGTGTAGAGACGCACTCCACGAAATATGAACAAAAGAAAAGTGTTCTTGAAAACCAAAACAATTCACTAAAGCATATGGGAGTTTTGTGGATTGAAAAACAAAAAGGGATTAAAACCCGAAAGGAAGAAGCCTAAAGAATTCTGCTTTCGCAGTTTTTCTGTTCTGTAAAAGGCTGGGACTTCTTCAACAAAACGAAACCAATCGTGCCACCTCGAAAATAGTGCTCGTTCGAATGAGATAGCAATCTCACGCGAACAAAGGACAGATGTCGTTCAAATAACATCTCGCGATAACCCTATGTCGCTCGAACGAGATTGCTATCTCGCTTTAATGACATGGGCGTCAAAACCGAGGTACGCTCCAACACTTCAAAAAATTACTCATTCTAAAATTTGACGACAAGGTCTGCTCCAACACTTAAAAAACATTTTATAAAAATATTCTAAATGCTCTAAGTGAAAAGTTAAGGTATTAAAAATATAACCTTAACAAACTAAACTTTGCGAAGTCTTGAATGATGAAGAAGTTGAGTAATTCGGATCCGTCTTTGATGTAGATGACTCTTGAATGCTCTTCGACGGTGTAGCGGTATATGACATAATAAATTGCTAACGGACCTATAAAAAATATGTCCTTACAAATCTCCCCCTATGTCTATGCCGGTACATACATAAAAAATCCGAATTATCAAAAACCAAAATGCCTATACAAATCTACCCTACCATGAATAAATTTGCAAGACCTCAAAACAGTTCTTCAAACATCTTCGTCAATTCTCAAAGCTTTTCTCATCAGGGTGCGCAACATCATGATCTTCAATCTTTGTACCTACACACATGAGATAAAGCAAAAACTTTCGTGATGCATCGAGTTTGAAATGATATAAGAGTAAATCATTAGAAAATAAAAAATCAAATCTCTCCCATAATGCAAAAACTCCCCCATAGACATGATAATTCTGTCTCCCCCTTTTTATGATGTCCCCAAATAGACAGGTAAGAAGAAACAATCAAAACATGGAGTGTCACGATAAAATGCATAGCAAACATGGATCAAGCTACGCGCATGCAAAGGAATATCTCATAAATTTCACAAAATATTTTTTATTTTTCAATTTTTTCATACAAAAATAAGATACTAAAAATCACACCATGGATTAAACTTAAGCAACCAAGTCATGGAAATGGAATGTACGGTTGTGAACACAATTGATAGGTAAATAAACTCAATCAATCATATGTGCACAATGAATACGAGTATTCCTAACGAATGAGAATCAAAAGTATCCTTAGGTGTAAAATTTGTTGAATTTAGACGACATCGTCTTATGCAAATCAACAAATCAAAGTCAAAGTGATTTCCACACCAATAACGTCCAAAACTATGTAGCGATGTTTCAAGACTTTCAAGGACGTGCAAACCCATTATAAAAATCTCCAACCAAACTCCCTCATATATATTTTCTTTTAGAGGTGTTAAACTAAATTCTCAAACTTTGGAGAATTGGTGCAAAAACCTAATTGGCCCATAATTGGAATGAATTTCTTTTAATTGCATTTAAATTTTTTCGGACTCTTTTAAACCTCTTTGGACCTCGGATAATAAAATTCCTCAATTTTCTAGGTCCAATTTAAACGGTGGCTTAGTATTCGCAAAGGCCAAATGAACCTTTCGCATCCCTTCCCCATTTTTAAATAAAGAACACAAACTCACAAACGGCTCTTAGATGCACAACTATTTTATCAAGTTTTATCACGCTTGGTTCGTTTTAAGGATAGGATTGAGATGAAAAACCCAACCAACATGTGATACGACAAGCACAATAATCAAATAACTTCGTGTATGTGTGCAATAAAGGAAATCACGAGTCAAACATGTAGGAAGTATCACTTAATTACATCTTAATGATTCCAAACATTATAAAGCACAAAGGTGACATGATGTATTGTCTCAAAACACTATCAAATGGTCACATGGATAAATGGAATGAAATTGTGACTCAGCCATCCTAAGTGTTTATCCGTAAATAGTGCAAACAAAATACAAAAATCTTTTTGGATTTTCAAATTTTTTATCAAAATAAATTCTTTTTGTATTTTTCAAAATTGTTCAAAAACAAAAATTTATACAAAAATTACATGTCACAACGCTAGCAAAAATATATCAAAAAGCATAACTATCGTATGACAAACATGCAAACACAATCATATATGTGATATGGCAAGAGAAGAATCATGTGCAAGCAAATGAGAATCAACTTGTCTAAAATCTAGTGCCTCTAAAAGTGATTTTCTAACCCAAATAGATGTGAAACATCGTGTAGGGGCTTTGGGAACCACGGGAACACTAGACATAAACTTCGTAGGACATTTTCCAAGATCAAAACAAAAACGCCTGAGGTGACCTTTCCTACCACAATATGAACATGTGTAAATGGGTGGACCGACACTTATGGGTTGACCTTTTCTAACATCCTTGGAATTATTTGGCCCTCTAAAATAAATAATGGTTTGGGCTTTAGCATTAGAACCATGAGAACACTATGAGCCGTTACCATCACTATCAAACCTACTTGAGTATGTCAAATCATTTTTTAACTTCAAATTTTTTTTACTCAAGCGAAGATTTAGACTGTTCCAAAGACAGGGATTTCTTTTTCAAATTTTCAATTAAATTTAACAGTTTATCACGCTCCCCCTCATTAAAACAAACGTATCCCTAAGAGTCTTTTCACGTGACATAAAATCATCGATTAATTTTTTATCCTCGACGGCACAAACGGGAACCCTATAATTTTTTAAATCCTCTAATTCCTTCTCTAAAACAAGGAATCTCTCATCACTCTTCTGGTTGGCAATTTTCAAAGAATCAAAATCAATACACAAATTACCAAAATGCTCACGATAAATATCACTTTGAGTTTGAAACGCTTGCAAATATTCAATCTTACTTTTAAAGAGATAATTTTCTTTTTCCAAAACTTTAATTCTTTTGCAAAGTTTCAAATTCAAACTTTTTAATTTTTCAGCACGGTCGTAAACTTTTTCAAAAATAGGCTCCTCATTAAATGGGCGTTCCATTGAAAAATTGCGATTTTTCATAAAACTGATTTTTTTTTAAAATCAATATCACACAATTTCGCAAAAAATAGGAATACGTAATAAATTAGTGCAACCGGCTCTGATACTAATTTATAATAGTGGTGATCACTTAAATAAGCTCTGATACCAATTTGATAACGTGAGAAGTCAAATTGTATCAAGAAAAAAATAAATCCGTGAAAAATCAGGATCACGCGATAACTTAGCCTAACCCGCTCTGATATCAATTTGTAAAGCATGTGATACCGATTAAAACTAACTCGTAAGTTTTCAATCAAACCTTATTTAATTCAGCCCCTAAACAAGCATCCAAAGTGCGTGTGTCAACCCATAAATAAATAAAAAGCATGCGACACAATAAATATGCTGAGGCACATATTTCAGTCAAAAAAAAAACTTTCGGGTAAAATCTTTATTTCACTATGAATTCATAAATCGCAACTTACAACTACATAGAGAAATATGCAATGGATTAACGCGCAGCCAACCCACAAAGACACACAGTCTTAAACTCAGCAAGAGAATACACGCAGCACCCTCCAAGGACTCGCAGCCCAACCTTTAGTAAAGAATCTTCACGCAGCAAGATCCTCAATGACACGCAGCCATACGGTGTAGAGATGCACTCCTCGAAAGATGAACAAAAGCAAAGTGTTCTTGAAAACCAAAATAATTCACTAAAGCATATGGGAGTTTTGTGAATTGAAAAACAAAAAGGGATTAAAACCCTAAAGGAAGAAGCCTAAAGAATTCTGCTTTCGCAATTTTTCTATTCTACAAAATGTTGGGACTTCTTCAACAAAACGAAACCACTGAATGAGATTTTATAGAAAATTGTGCCGCCTCGAAAACAGTGCTCGTTCGAACGAGATAGCAATCCCGCACGAACAAAGGACAGATGTCATTCAAACGACATCTAGCGATAACCCTATGTCGCTCGAACGAGATAGCTGATCGCTTGAATGACCTGGACATCAAAATCGAGGTACGCTCCAACACTTAGAAAAAATTACTCATTCTAAAATTTGACGGAAAGGTCCGCTCCAACACTTAGAAAATATTTTATAAAAATATCCCAAATTCTCTAAGTTAAAAGTTAAGGTATTAAAAACATAAATTTACCAAAGTAAACTTCGCGGAGTCTTGAATGATGAAGAACTTGATTAATTCGGATCCGTCTTTGATGTAGATGACTCTTGGATGCACTTCGACGGTGTAGCGGCATATGACATAATAGACCTATAAAAAATATGTCCTTACAATATATGTATATGTGTGTGTGTGTGTGTGTGTGTGTGTGTGTGTGTGTGTGTGTGTGTGTGATGAGAATACATATATATGAACTAAAACAAGGAAATAAATGTGAGTTAATTTTTGATGTACTGGGAGTATAAAATTCGGAATAAAAATATGTGAAAAGTATATATAGTTGAAAATATTATATACGAAATAATAACCCTAAAATTAGAATGGAGTAATAACTAGTGAAGGTTATTTGTTATAAATGGTCATGATAAGAAAGAAATTATAATTGTATAAGCTTGGGCGAATGCTGAGAAGATTATATACGCAGGGCATGAGATAGTGTATGTGGATTTAGGAGCTCGATGTGGTGCCAGTTGGGTGGGGTAGCTAACTAGGGTGATTTAATATACATGCGTTAGGTGTGCACTGTAAGATGAGAGGTGAGGGGTATCTCATGTGAGCACGACACAAATTTAAATATGAAGAGTATCATATTTTACATACTAAAGTAAATTATGCACATGCTATAATATTTTTAAAACTCGGGCTCTGACCCGTATTTATTTTTCTTTTTCTTCCCTTTTGTATACTTTTTAGGTGTCCAGACACAGAGACGCCTGGATGACTATTCCTTCGAGTCAGACGTGTTGACGCAGCTGTGGATGTTGCAAGGAAATTATTTTAGACGCTTATATTCTTGTGATCTAGATAGGAGGTACTGTTGTAATAATCGGGCATGTTTCCCAATTGATGTCATTTATTTTATTTTCAACGATTTTTATTTTACGCGCACTCGACTTGGTTGTGTAAATGTTTTACCGTGAGTTATCGATTATTTTTTATATATATATATCATTTGTTGTGTATGTATTGTATGTTTGGATTTTTATTATGCGCTTTAGTTAAAGAGATTAGAAAGTTTAAAATTTGACGCCAGGCCTAATAGGTTATTAGTAATTAATATAGTTTTTGACAGTGATGATAAGAATGAAACCATTTGAGATTTATTTTTAATTTTATATAGGACTGATCACCCGGTATTTTACTGGACGGGGTGTTACATGTGGTATCAGAGCATCAGGTTCCAGAGTCCTTAGGAACCTGTACGGACGTATTACGCTTTTAGCGTTGCCTTCTATTTGATTTAGAGCGTTGTGTTTAGAATTGTTTATTTCTATGGTGAGATTTTTTTCTCCTACTATAGTGCATATATATTAGTGAATCTTATTTGTGTTCGGGTGTGCTTTGTATGCCTATGACTTAGGGGACGACCAGTGAGGGCCGTTATGAAGACAGCAGGAGGATGGGCTCAGTTGAAGTGGTAAAATATTTTGGGGACGATGACCGTAGTTGAGGTCACCCCTGTTGTTGCTCAGGAAGTTAGGAGTTGTAAGGACTGCTAGGGTGCAGTGTATACATCTTCAAGTACCGATATAGCAGAGAGTGGTTCCGAATTTGTTTTATCTAGTGTGGTCAAAATGAAAAAGAGTCAGAGGGGTCTTTGAAGAGGATCGCCCGTTGGAATGTTTGTGAATGCGGTGATCGTGTGTGTTAGCCAATGGATGTAAGATACCCAAAGGGCTTTGGTATACGGCAGAGCGTGGTATACCCGGAGGTGAAATATTATGCCAATTGAAAGATCTTAAGTACGGTTGGGCTGCAAGTTCTTTCATCTTTTGTTCAAAAGGAGGGTGAACAGTGTTCTAAACTTATTACAGGAAAGGTCGGACTGAGATCCATCTGTGAAAATGAATTTTGTACCGGATGAATTAGATACAACGGAGAAGAAAATTCTTAGGAGGGTAATGGACTCGCGAGAGGAGTTGCCAGCACTTAATGGAAATTCTGCTTGGATGATTGATACAGATGACGATAATGTCATGTTGTGTTCGGGAACCATTTGAGAAGCCAGGGTGATTGACAATTTGGAAATGTGAGTTTTATTCTCGAATGAATCTGGTATGCTTTGTGTGACACGATCGAGTCACAGTATTTTGATTAACGCTAGATTCGCGTGTGAAACGAGTTTAGTGGTTATATCGATAACATTATTATGTGTATGTATTTCCTGTTATTTAGCGATTGTAAACAGAGAGTATAATTTTATTGTGATTACTCGTTTTAGTGATGTGTTATACGAGTATGATGTTATCCTGGTTATGATTTATATTGCTAAGTATCACCTGTAGTAAGTAGACCGACGGAACCATATAAATTGATTTAAAAACAATATTAGACCTAGGTCCTGGATCGACAGATCTCAATAACCGACAGAGTTGCATAGTAGTGTATCAGGAGGGTTTCTTGTTTGGATTTCTCTTTGCGAGACCTCCCACACACGAAAGTAGCAAATGTCAGGAGTTGGGAGATGTTAGACCCTAGGACATTGTGTAATATTGTTCTTAGTATAATTAAATGGATCAATTGTTGGGATTCGGTGTATCCCTTTGACGAGATAAGCTTATATATATATATATATATATATATATATATATATATATATATATATATATATATATATATGTGTGTGTGTGTGTGTGTGTGTGTGTGTGTGTGTGTGTGTGTGCATGTGTATGTGTGTGTGTGTATGTGTGTGTGTGTGTGTATTTGTGTGTGTTATGATATATTGTGTAGCAGACGTTTGTGTATATGTTGTCTGGTTATATTTTATCCCGGTGAATAGGGATGTTTACTGATGTGATTCAGGGTATGTTGGCTTTTATCGAGCAAAGAGACATAGCTCATGATTTATTTACGCTAAAAACTAGTGATAGTAAGAGCGATGTGATATACGTCATCTTGTGTAACATATAGTGGACGAGTATACTACTATATTAAAAGACAGGAGTTTGAGGGTACGTGCTATGGATTGAGGTCTTAACGGATTTTGATGTTCCAACAATGCTAGGCAGTAGTGTATCGGGGGGGTTCCTTGTTTGAATTTCGCTTTGCGAGACGTCCTACGCATGAAGCTCAACGCATAGTCGGACGTGGGGAGATATTTAGTCAGTAGTTCACGAGTCTGGTACCTCAGTTATTATACAATTATATAGTTATAACTATGAGTTGAAAGTTATACTAAGATATAAGTCCAGTAAAGCCGGTAGTGCCATGAGAGAGCACTAAAAAATTTCTTCTTTTCACCACAAGTTGAAGGGTGGAACGATGTTAATAAGAATAAAAAAAAATTTATTTATGGGATGATTGAGAATACCTAAGTATTATAGCCATGTTGTGAATGCGAGGGCAATGGGATATGTGTGTTACATGTGAAACGCATGTGATGTTTACTTAAATATGCGCGGATTATAGGGTTTATGGTTATGGGCGCCCTGGTTAGCTAATTTCAAACCGTCCGAGATTAGAGGACATGATAATAAATGTGAGGAATGTATGCCTGTGCAGCAGTTATAAATAAACTAGAATGGCATGAGGGATATAACATCGTGTGTGAATGATGATAATCCAAGTATAGGCATGCAATAAGAGTTAACACACCCGAGATGGGTTGAAAGGCTGTGAGAAGCCATTTATAAGGATGTCTCTTGAGAAGAGGAAAAGTCAAATTATTGTGGAAATTTGGAGCGGAGTCTAACTAAGTCAAATATTGAGAGTGACTTATGCGTAAATAGAATGGTGATGTCAATGAGGTATGAAGAGCCCAGAAGTGCACGTTGTGGCGAAATAGTGCACGGGCCGAGACTCTTGGTATACCCCTGAGAAGAAGGGGAGTATAAGGTACCACTTTATACGAGACGTTATAAGTGAAAGTTGGTGTTTGGTGAGACGTAGTGAGACTGTCTCCGGGCACACCACTTATAGATGGAAATAGGTCGATTCGGGATGGCCAACCAGAACTTTGGTATCAATTCAATGACCCCAGTGATGGAATGGGCAGACAGGCTAATAAAGAAGGATTGCACAAGTGCAAGGTGCTGCCCAATATTGTTGTGAATCAAAATGAGGTCCCTGAACCCCACCTCCGATAGGGATTTTCGAGAAGTAGTGGGGATGATGTTTTGTTTTGGGCAAGTTGTGTCACCTAAGACCCGATGAGTAGACGAAAGGTGATTAACGACTAGTAGCAGTACGAATACAATTCTGGAGTCATGGTAGTTAGTTTACTTCCGCAACAGACCTAACTTATAATTGAAGTAAAATATAGTAAGGTACTTGTGAAAGGAAATTAGCGATTGGTAGAGTTATGTATGGTCACTCGTACCTGTTTGTAGTGGACAAGGTGCCTATTAAGGTTTGTTGGGGGAAAGCCTGGTCATTCTCCCTCTGGTTGTTTAGAAGTGAGAGAATAACTATACTTTTGGACCGGATGTGATTTAGAGTCCATTGTTGAGAGGGGCATTGACCACAAACTATTTTGGAGTGACTTTTGAGCGTCGTAAGAGTTACATCGCCGTGAAACGAAACTTGAAGGACTAACAGGAGTAGTCAGATGTTCGTATGGTTTATCTCAGGATGGGAGATTTGTGTTGGGATGGATGCGGGAAGTTGTTACTTTGTGATGTGAGGCGATAGAGCCAGTGATTTATAGGCTCGTCTTATTTGGATGTCATTTTTAGAGAACAATGTGTTATATGTCGTTATTAATGTGAAGAGTTTTTGACTGATAGAGTATATCGGTACGAAGATAATTGAACAAGCTTGTTGTAAAGCTGGAGCTATTGTGGTTAAGCCTTTATACAGTTGGGACCCACTAGAGGGTGCGTGCTGGAGTGACCGTACCATTACTGAGGTGTGATTTGATTTTGGGTACGAGATCAAGTACTATGGTTGTGATCCAAAGTCTTTGGATCGATTTTATTCTAATTTCGAAGACGAAATTCTCTTGTAAGGGGGGGAGAATGTAATTGATGATGCTGGAAATAACACCACCCTTCAAGATGTTTGTGAGCTCAATTCAATGTTAACAATGGCAGAATATTAGTAAAAGTATTCACACAGTAGAAGGAGATGAGGAGAGGAAGAAGAACATAGTCATGTAAGTGGTTCAGCCAAACAGGCCTACGTCCACTGTGCAAGTGTATGATGTGTATCACTGTATGAGGGCTCTAATGGACATAGATAAAAAACTCTCAGCTTTCTCTCTCTACTGTGTGAAATGACAGAGTTTCAGTTAGGGTTGCTAATTTTGGATCCTTTTCAAGGTAGAGGATGACCTCTATATATAATGCCCGGGGTGTAAATGATGATGCTGGAAACAGCACCACCCTTCAAGGTGTTTGTGAGCTCAATTCGATGTTAACAATGGTAGAATATTAGTAAAAGTATTCACACAGTAGAAGGAGATGAGGAGAGGAAGAAGAACATAGTCATGTAAGTGGTTCAGCCAAACAGGCCTACGTCCACTGTGCAAGTGTATGATGTGTATCACTGTATGAGGGCTCTAATGGCCATAGATACAAAACTCTCAGCTTTCTCTCTCTACTGTGTAAAATGACAGAGTTTCAGCTAGGGTTACTAATTTTGGATCCTTTTCAAGGTAGAGGATGACCTCTATATATAATGACTGGGGGGTGTAGTGTACCCCCTAAGCATGCAATGTCTATGTGCATAAGGATCGAACCATTATAAGAATGACACTTGGATGATCTCATGTAGATAATGATGAGCTCAATATTCCCTCACGTGGGGGGAATGATTCGGTTATAACTGATTTGTGTACACGTGTTCCTACCCCCACATATGCGCAGAAGAGCTTGGCCATCTGTGATTGGTCACAACCTCGGCCTGGAAGAGGACGAAGTGGCGACCTTGGCCCAGCGGGAGAGCCGAGGTAAAGCATGTTGAGCTATAACGCCGGCCTAAGCCGAGGTAGTGATGGCAAAGCAGGAACATCGGCCGATCCCTAACCGAGATTGATGTTGATAATGGGATGGCGACCTCTTCTTCTTTTGAGCCGAGGTTGAAATTCATGGAAGACCATGCAGATAAACGCCCCTGGATCATGGTGACCTCACCTGCCGAGATAGTTAGCAACGTCGATCGTGGCCGACCTTGCCTAGGACGAGACTGCTAGTGATGAATCCAGGGTCCCTCTAACATCGGCCATCTCCATGGCCGAGGTTGATGTCTCTGAGCCGAGGGGGTACATTAAGGGCACATCAATCACCCCCCAGCCCTTAGTTACATGTGAGAGCAGGCGACTATGGGGTCTACAACTCCGAGGTCCTTCTTTCTTGTGCCAATGTTTATTTGACACTTGTCAATTGCTGAAGTGTGAGGCGTGCCTGGCAAGCATGTGATGTCAGCCGTCCTTTGGGGCTCCCAAGGCAATGATGGGCCTTGGGACGCGTGCATTGGGTGTTGAGGGTTATACCCCCCCCCCCCCCTTTCTTCTCTTTTTTCTTCATTTTTACACTCCCTCGCCTGCAACTATTTCCCTCTCTGCAAGGGCTTGTTTAAGGAGCTTGTTGGTGGCCTTTTCCTGCATCTCTCTCTTTCTCTTCTTCTCAAATCTTCTCAGGTATCATTTATCTCCCCCTTCTCTCCTTTTGCTGCATTTTTCGGCCTTATTCTTCCCTATGTTGTATTTTCCGTCTAGACTAACCATATTTCGGTGAACCTATGAGTTTTTCGGTTGACTGTTCATACATTGTTCTTGCTCAATAACCCAACTTTGATCCTTTATCAAATTGCCAGCATTGTTTGTTATTTAGGAGAGTTGAGTGTAAGGTCTACCTCATATGCTCAGACCCCTGTACCAACTCTTAGAGGAATTCTCATCACTTAGAGAGAAGACCTTAGAGAAAATTAGGCAAATAGAAAGAGCGCAAGAAGAATATCGTAGGGCAGAGGAATTCCCCCTCAGACCTATATTTCCACCACCTCTGAAGGTCATATACCCGGAACCAGCAGAACCAGTTAACCAAGTAGAGGTCCCAGCTGAACCCTATCCAATGTCGAAGTCTGAGTCATCTACCTCAGACCCTATGTCCGTGGACTCCTTCCGAGAGGCCATGGACTTCTCAAATAAACAAGATCAGGTCCCTAATCAAGCAGAGGTTTCCAGTCGTGCCTCGTCTCACAAAAGTTTGAGCACATCAACCTCTTCCTAAGAGGTTAAAATTGTTGGACCAAGTGTCGTTGTTCCTCCGATTCTTGAAGCCATTCCCCTGTCGGTTGTCACAGGAGCTGAGTTCGCTCAGAGGTTCCCAAGTGGTGCCCCGTCGTCTGCTCCGACCGACGTTGAGCTAGATGACGACGACGGTGCTGAGAGTGATGTGGACACCTCTGAAGCGGCCGAGATTGAGAGTACAGTCAGGGAGGTTGACCTTCTGGCATTTAGACATATTTATTCCATAAGTCCTTCTATAAAACTCAGGAGACCTCTGAGGGAGGAGAGGGCTTATGACGGCCGAGATGGTGAGATCTGCTTATATGAGCAGATGATCAAGTTGGGATTTCGTCTGCCCATCCATCCCATCATCAGCGCCATATTAGCCTACATTAACTTGGCTCCTTCCCAGTTGTCACGCAATGCTTGGAGCGTGATAATTGGAGCCATTATCTTTTGGAAGGTTGTCCATCACTCAGACCTTACAGTCCAGGTCTTTACGGGGTGCTATGTCCCTTCATCTGCCAAAAATCATCCGAGCTATTATCATTTCTTAGCTCGGAAGTCGAACAAAAAGATGATTCAAATTACCCAAACCTCAAACCATAACTGGAAGCCACGTTACTTCTTCGTATCAGGGCCAAGGGAATTTGGTCCGAGTGCCCCCTCTTCCTCGTTAGAGCCGAGGATACCCCTGAGATGGGGAAAGGTAATAATGGCTGCCAGGGCCGACCCCGGGCTAAGCCTAAATAATCTTCAAAAGGTCAAACACCTTCAGGATCAGGGAGAGCATGGTCTGCTTGTCAAATTTGAAGACCTGATGACCCACCATTATCTCTCTGAGACCGGTCTTGGGGGAAGCCCTCTGAGAGAGCTTCGTAAGTGCTTTTTATTTTAACAAGTAAAACCACTGAATTTATATACATCTGACTCTCTAACTCAGACCTTTCTATCTTGCAGAGCGTCCAAAGGGGATATCGGGCGAGTTGTGGGAGATGGCGTCACTAAGTCTAACAAAGCTCGTTAAAAAAGTAGGTATGAATGCTCCTTCTCCTCCTCCCTCAACCTCGAGGGCTGAGGCCACCAAGAAGAGAAAAGTTGTCGATCCTGCCCCTGAGGATCAGAGGCAGAAGAAGAAGAAGGGGGGGATCGTGTTATCCCTATTTCTTCTGAGGATGCATTGGTTATTCGTATAGAGCAACTGAAAATTAATGATAGTATCATAGGCCATAGTTTGCAGGCGTTTGATGCCATCGGCTCTGTTATGACCGATGCTGACAAACGCTTTTGTCGATCCATGGACACCCCTCTGCTGGTTGAGTTTGGCCTTCACAGGTCTATTCAGGTATGACTTAGGATTTTATTTTAGCTTTGAAGTGTAACCTCTGTTTTTGAATTTCAACTTATATATATGACCACATGATCTGCAGGGCCTCGTTGCTATGCATCATCTTGCCAACTGAACTCTAAAGAAATTTCCCCTCATCCAGAAAGGCCAAGAGGCCGAGAAGGTGCAAAGCTCTTTAAATGCTGAGGTAGACCGTTTGAAGTCTGCCTTGGACGGGTCTGATAAGAAGGTTAAGGAGTTGGAGAAAGAAATCTCCAAGCTTAAAAAGGACCACACCATTGCTCTGAAGGCCAAGGACGACGTTCTGCAGCAGAAGGTTGACGCTGCAGTGAAGGCAGCCCTTGAGGATGCTTCTGAAGGGATTCTAGCTGATTACAAAGTCTCCGATGAATTCATCAGCTTTGGCTTTGAGTACCTCGAAAGAGGTATTAAGGCTACTGGCAAATAGGTGGTTGCTAAGGAGAAGGAGTCAGGGAGCTTGAAAGCCTCTGACTTCATAGGCCTGGGTTTTGCTAATCCTCAATTCGCCCAAACCCTTCAAGAGGTTGAAGAGGAAGATGCTTCCCCTGCAGAGACCACACCACAGGATGTTACAAAGACTGAGGGAGCCAACCCCAAAGATGATGGGGTCGAGGTGACCAACGTCAGCCCAAGGAATCAGGCTGAGGATGCCAGCACTGTCCCGGCAAATCCTTAGGCCATTTTAGTTGTGAAGCTTTTGTAATTTTTCACTGTATTGGAATTGTAACCTCTGATGAACATTTTTACTTTATGTTTTTGTCATTTGTAACTTAATCTGTCAACCTCTGAGGAGGGCTATTATTTCTTCTCTTGCTGAATCGTTTGTTGGATTTTCTTTACCATGCAATATTTTTTACCAAACTAATGATGTTAAGGGTCTGAGATCATCTAAGCATGATGTCTGACCTCAGACCTTGTCACCAAATCATGATGTTATAAGGTCTGAGGTCATCAACTAAGATGTTATCCTCATAAATAATTTCACCAAATTAGTGATGTTAAGGGTCTGGGGTCATCCAAGTATGATGTCTGACCTCAGACCTTATCACCAAATCATGATGTTATAAGGTCTGAAGTCATCAACTAAGATGTTATCCTCATAAATAATTTCACCAAATTAATGATGTTAAGGGTCTGAGGTCATCCGAGTATGATGTCTGACCTCAGACCTTGTCACCAAATCATGATGTTATAAGGTCTGAGGTCATCAACTAAGATGTTATCCTTATAAATAATTTCACAAAATTAATGATGTTAAGGGTCTGAGGTCATCCGAGTATGATGTCTGACCTCAGACCTTGTCACCAAATCATGATGTTATAAGGTCTGAGGTCATCAACTAAGATGTTATCCTCATAAATAATTTCACAAAATTAATGATGTTAAGGGTCTGAGGTCATCCGAGTATGATGTCTGACCTCAGACCTTGTCACCAAATCATGATGTTATAAGGTCTGAGGTCATCAACTAAGATGTTATCCTCATAAATAATTTCACCAAATTAATGATGTTAAGGGTCTGAGGTCATCCGAGTATGATGTCTGACCTCAGACCTTGTCACCAAATCATGATGTTATAAGGTCTGAGGTCATCAACTAAGATGTTATCCTCATAAATAATTTTACTAAACTAATGATGTTAAGGGTCTGAGGTCATCCAAGTATGATGTCTGACCTCAGAACTTGTCACCAAATCATGATGTTATAAGGTCTGAGGTCATCAACTAAGATGTTATCCTCATAAATAATTTCACCAAATTAATGATGTTAAGGGTCTGAGGTCATCCGAGTATGATGTCTGACCTCGGACCTTATCACCAAATCATGATGTTATAAGGTCTGAGGTCATCAACTAAGATGTTATCCTCATAAATAATTTTACCAAACTAATGATGTTAAGGGTCTGAGATCATCTAAGCATGATGTCTGACCTCAGACCTTGTCACCAAATCATGATGTTATAAGGTCTGAGGTCATCAACTAAGATGTTATCCTCATAAATAATTTCACCAAATTAGTGATGTTAAGGGTCTGGGGTCATCCAAGTATGATGTCTGACCTCAGACCTTATCACCAAATCATGATGTTATAAGGTCTGAAGTCATCAACTAAGATGTTATCCTCATAAATAATTTCACCAAATTAATGATGTTAAGGGTCTGAGGTCATCCGAGTATGATGTCTGACCTCAGACCTTGTCACCAAATCATGATGTTATAAGGTCTGAGGTCATCAACTATCCTTATAAATAATTTCACAAAATTAATGATGTTAAGGGTCTGAGGTCATCCGAGTATGATGTCTGACCTCAGACCTTGTCACCAAATCATGATGTTATAAGGTCTGAGGTCATCAACTAAGATGTTATCCTCATAAATAATTTCACAAAATTAATGATGTTAAGGGTCTGAGGTCATCCGAGTATGATGTCTGACCTCAGACCTTGTCACCAAATCATGATGTTATAAGGTCTGAGGTCATCAACTAAGATGTTATCCTCATAAATAATTTCACCAAATTAATGATGTTAAGGGTCTGAGGTCATCCGAGTATGATGTCTGACCTCAGACCTTGTCACCAAATCATGATGTTATAAGGTCTGAGGTCATCAACTAAGATGTTATCCCCATAGTTTTCCAATCGAGCATAATGAATCAAGAACTGACACAGGAATTTGATCTTCTCATTAATAATCTCTTCATAAGATGATACATTTATATGAAAGCTCTTACAACATTATATGTAATACTTTTTAGATGATCAGCGTTCCAAGGATTGGAAAAAGGTTCCCCCTCTAGGTTTTCTAGCCTGTAGGTCCCGGGTATAACCTCTTCGATCACTTTGTAGGGACCGTGCCAATTTAGGTGAAGCTTGTTTGCCTTCTGCAGTGTCTTCTTCAGTGCTAAGTCTCCCATGGCAATGGGTCTTGACTTCACCCTTTAGTAGTAGAACTTTGCTGCCCTTTGCTGGTAAGCTGCTTGCCTAACTTCTGCGTCTTCCTTTCTCTCTTCAATCAGGTTTAGGTCGAGTCTTCTCTCCTCCCAATTCTTTTCAGGGTCATAGGTCTGCACTCTATGAGTAGGAAGTTCAACTTCTTTTGGTATGACGGTCTCTGAGCCATGTGATAACATAAATGGGGTCTCCCATGTTGGCGTCCTAGTCGTTGTTCTGTAGGCCTATAACACAGCATAAACTTCTTCGGTCCACCTTCCCTTAGCCTCCTCCAACCTCTTCTTGATCCCATCAAGGATCATTCTATTTATGACTTCGGTCTGACCATTTGCTTGAGGTCGTCTAGGAGAAGAGAAAAATTGCTTTATCCTAACTCTTTCATAGTATTTTTCCAGGGAAGAGTTCTTGAACTGTGTTTCGTTGTCCAAAATGAGGATGTTTGGGAGGCCATATCTGCATATGATGTTCTTCTAAATAAATTGGAAGGTATTTTGCTCTGTAATCGTGATCATCGGCTCTGCCTCTACCCACTTGGAGAAGTAATCAATGGCAACTATCAAAAATCTATAATTATTTGTAGCCCTTGGTAGGGGACCTACCAAGTCAATCCCCCATACTGCGAATGGTCAAGGAGAACTGATAGACGTCATAAACTGATGAGGTTGATGTGGGACTGTGGAGAATCTCTGACATTTGTCGCACCTCTTTACATAAGCTGAAGCGTCCTTTGCCAAGGTTGGCCACCAATATCCTTGCGTGACAATCATCTTCGCCAAAGGTCTTCCTCCTATGTGACTGGAGCAAGAACCCTCGTGTACCTCCAGTAGGACGTGGGGAACTTCGGTTGGATGGACGCATCTGAGCAGAGGTAATAGGAATCCCTTCCTATATAGGACATCTTCTACTATTAAGAACTTTGCTTCCCTGTACCTCAATTTCCTCCTTTCTAATTTTGACTTCGGTAATACCCCATCTCTGATGTATCTGTCCTCGTCGCCGAAGCTAGTCTTGCTAATGCATCTGCATGACTGTTGTTTTGTCGAGGTATTCTCTTCATCTTTACCTCCTCGAGGCCTTCAAGTATCGTTCTCACCCTCTTCAGGCATTTGGCCATCCTTTCGTCCTTGGCTTCATAGACTCCTAATACTTGATTAACAACCAACCTTGAGTCACTGTGAAGGAGTAGTTATCTTATACCAACGGTTCTGGCCAATGAGAGGCTTGCTATCATGGCCTCATATTCTGACTCATTGTTTGACGCCATGAAGTTGAACCTTAGGGCATACTCGATGTTGGTACCATCCGGGCTTGAAAGTATCAGGCCTGCACCGCTCCCACTTTCGCAAGAGGACCCATCGACAAAGAGGTTCTATATGTCCTTATCTGATGAGAAACCCTCTTTTAACATAATTCCCTGCCTGAAGAGCTACCGGTCTTCCTCATTCTTGGTTATCCCATCTCTGACTCTCTTGGGCATAACCTCTTCCGGGTGTCGGAAGACGTTGTTGTTTGACCCTTCTGTGGCCTCTAGGCTATTCTCACCCCCGACCTCTTCCCATGTAAACTCTGCGACAAAATCTTCTAGTGCCTACCCTTTGATGGTTGTCCTAGGCAGATAGGTAAGGTCATACTCCCCTAGCTCAATGGCCCATGCCATCAATCTTCCTAACTTCTCAGGTTTATGGAGGACCTATCTTAGTGGGGAGTCAGTGAGGACGACCATAGAATGGGCTTGAAAGTAGGGCTTCATCTTCCTAGAGGCATGTATCAAGGCGTATGCTAACTTTTCTACGCGAGGGTAATTCTGTTCAGATCCCTAAAGGGCCTTACTGTTGAAGTATACAGGCCTTTGAACCCCAACGTCTGAAAAATGTTACTAAAGCCGTTTATTAAAAATAAACTATTTAAGTAACTCCGATCTGTTTTTTTAAGAAACTCTTTTCGTAAAAACCAAACTATTTGAACACAAGATGTGTTTAACAAATCAGTATGTACGAGATCTATTCAAGAATTGAATAACAGGTTTATAAAGTAGTTTAAAAAACTTAAACTCATCACAACCAAGAGTGAGATGAGGAGATGTAGAAAGATTTTGTTCACGATGTTTTTTACGTGGTAAAACCTCGCCAATTGAGGAAACATCCACGACTCCCTCTACGGAGTAAAATGAAAAATCCACTAAAACAAATATATGAGTTACAAACTATACAACTAACATGCAAACAACTCAGACCTATATAAGTTTAGGAATTTACCCTCTGGTGTCCTTAAAACTTCTCTGCAGTTCTGATTGTAGATGTAGTTCTCCCAGTTTGTTAGCTTCTCATTTGTTCCAGCACTTTACGTCGACTCTTTGTTCACAAGATCTTATTACCAACACTTTTCGTGTTGTAGGGTGAAAGTGTTTGTGGAGGTGATTTCTAAGACATGCATGCACACACACACACTTATTAAGAACAAACAGTCCTAACAAATTACAGTAATACTATATGCTGTGATCTTTTCTTTTTCTTTCTTCTTACAAAACTTTTCACCTTATTTGACCTTTAAATCATTCCCAGAATCCACCGATACCTTGCTAGGAAGACAGACAAGGTCTTAATCAATCTCAGAATATAGAAAAGCTTTTCGAGATTGAAAACCTCCAAGTGAGATTCCAACTAGGTCAAAGGTTTAGTTTTACAAGAACTAGAAACAGAAAACATTTATTGTTGATTTCAAAGTAAGCAAACGTTTTATGAAAATAATCAACAATATATTTCTCAAGATGAGAAATAAAGAATGAAACTAAGTGTAATGTAACATGAATAACTCAGATCTGAAATTTCTATGAAATCAGAAAGTAGATCTGAGTAAAGGTTTAAGTTGAAAACAAGATCTAACGAACAAGAGGTTACAGCAACAAAAACTCAACTCAAACTCTCAAACTCTCAAGAACACTCAGAGTAGTGTTTTGGATATGAAGGTGTTTTGAAGAAGTGTTTGAGTTTAGTTGAAAGAGGTTTAGACGAATAGGGTTAGGATTTCTAACTCTCTCTCTTCTCTCTGTTTTCTCCCTTCTCTCTCTTCTCTCTTCTCTCTCAATTTCTCAGAGGAAATGAAAATGGCAAAAGTCTTCGAATTCTGTGAATAGGGTCCCTTTTATAGGGTGAGGAGAAGGTTCGAGAGGCTGGCTCAAAACCAAGGGCCAGGATTAAGTCAAGTCAAATTGACTTAGATCGAAGGGTTCTAATAAAGCGGTGCTTAAATGATTTCTGATTGGTTTAGAAAGTTGTACTGGGATTCACCAAGACAGCATGCAGATCGTCGATAGCTAATGATCCAAGGGTTAGTAACAAACGCGATTTCAACTCAGTAAACAAACACAGTTCCAGCCAATCAGACGAAGACAGGTGTTGGATGATAACAGGATCTGAAACGCGCGTCTGAAACTAATTAAAACCACACCCTCAAGTTTACTCCGCTTTCGGATTCTACCCAAGGTAACATTAGTCCAAAATACCCAACAAATAATATTTACAAATTGACCACAAAACTTTTAAAACAAGTTTTAATTAAGAAAACCTTATTTTAAAAATGTTTAAAAAATCCCAAAAAATTATTAAAATTCCAACTTAGGGATTTAAACACACTCAACATATGTTCACACATTATTATGCAGTATGATATGTAATAAATGAATTCTACTGTGTGTGAGTGTTGGCAATTTGATCTTGATCAAAATAAGATAGAGAGATGAAGTAGCAAACCAACTTCTGAGGTTCTTTGGATTCTAGGGAGGACACAATTTTGTCACAATTTCCAAACTAGATGAGCACTTATACAATATAGACTCAAGTGAGTCAAAAGTATAAGGGCTTCAATCTCCCCCATTGGAAATATGAGACAAAATCTCCTTCGAGTCATCTAGGACTCGTAGGGCAACAAGAAAATAAGAAAAACTTATTCCTATCAAAATTCTATCCACCCAGTACCTAGAAACCAAAAAGTATATAACTCAACTAAGTACATTTGAATACCCTATTACAACTGTTGAGAGTAACTGTACAAAAAGAACCTGCAATAAATCACTAAGATCAAGCGGTTTAGCATATGAAAGAATTGAATAGACTCAAATTTCTCTCCCATTTTGTCTCAAATGGACAAAGGGAAAAACTTGGATAAACAGCAAAATGATTAGTCAGCATAAACCATACCAATAGATTTTCGTAATGAAATGAATCTATTATAATCTAGAGGTTTGGTAAATATATCTGCGAGTTGTAGATCAGTAGGAAGATAATTGATTTCTAATTCCTTAGATTCAACCAATTCGCGTATAAATTGATGTCTTATTTCAATATGCTTTGTTCGCGAGTGTTGAACAGGGTTTTTAGAAAATTGAAAATCCAACGTGTGCCAACAACCTTTTTGTGATCAGGACGTGGAACAAGATACCAAACATCATGAATGAAAAATTGTAAAAGTTCATCCTGCATAGCAGAAATCCAGTGAGAGTCATTCAATGCCTCATTTACATTCTTTGGTTTCACAAGGGAAACAAAACATGCATAATGTGCATAATTTCTGAGTTGGGATCTTGTACGCACTGGCTCACTAGGGTTACCAACTACGTTATTTATGGGATGATCTTTAGAAACCCAGTTAGGTACCTCAGGTGTCTCAATAGGTAATGAAGTATCCATTGTAGAGGAGTCATTTTCTAAAATATTTGTAGACTCTTCCTCAATAGTAAATTCACCAGTTTTGCTTTCTATAGTAGTGTCACTAACAATTACATTTATGGATTCCATCAAAGTTTTAGTGCGAAGATTATACACTCTATAAGCTCTACTGTTAGGTGAATATCCTAGAAATATGGCTTTATCTCCTCGGCTCTCAAATTTGGATAAGTGTTCCCTATCTTTGCACACATAACAAGTACTGCCAAAGGTTCTAAGGTATTTGAGATTAGGTTTTTTATTGTACCAAAGTTCATAGGGGGTTTGTTTGGAATTCTTTCTAAGATAGACCCTATTTATAATGTGACAAGCAGTACGAATGGACTCTACCCAAAAATATTTAGGTAAATTCTTGGCATGTAACATAACACGTGTACGATTCTTTCTTTCCGCAATACCATTTTGTTGAGGGGTTTTAGGAGCACTGAACTCGTGTTTATAACCATTATAGTCACAGTATTCTATAATACCAGTGTCTTTGAATTCACCACCTCTATCACTTCGAATTCTATTCACTTGAGTATCCTTCTCATTTTCAATCCTAAGAAGAATTTTTAGGAAGGTTTGGAATGTTTCATACTTTTGTTTTAAGAAGGCTACCCAGGTAAATCTAGTGAAGTCATCAACCATAACTAGGATGTAACTGTGTCCACAGAGACTAACAGTTTTGGAGGGACCCATTAGGTCCATATGGATGAGTTCTAAGGGATTAGAGGTAAGAATATCTTTGACTTTCTTATGAGGTGCCTTAACAATTTTACCTTCTTGACAGGAACCACAGATAAGGTTGGGTATAAGTTTGATTTTAGGTACTCCTCTAACTATTTCTTGAGAGGTCAGTATACTAAGGTTATCGTAATTTATATGACCCATTCTGTTATGCCATATCTCATTGTCATCCATTCTGGCAACATTACAGATTTCAGAGTTGTTCATGACAGTGTAGCAATTGTCAGGAGTTCTGAATCCAGTAATTATGCATTCACCTTTTTCATTTAAAATTTTGCAATTGTTCTTTGAAAAGGTAACAGTATGATCTGAGTCACAAAATTGCGATATGCTAAGTAGATTTGCCTTAAGACCTTTAACTAGAAGAACATCTTGTAGAATAGGAAGCCCATCTTCTTGGAGAGTTCCTTTGCCTATTATTTGAGATGAAACTCCATCACCAAAAATGACTTTACCACCAGCAAAGCTGGTTTTGTTTAAAAGTTTAGTTTCATCACCAGTCATATGCTTAGAACATCCAGAGTCTAAATACCAACCAGATGATGTGTGTTCAGCTTTTAAAGCAGTAACAACAACATTACACTTAATCTGAGGTAATAGATCATCTTTTCTAACCCAAATTGCCTTAGTTTTCATCTTGCGCTTATTAGCTCTTAATTGACAAAGTTTGCGAGCTTTGGATTTTTGCTGAAAAACATTTTGCGCATGATTTTGAATTTTGTGAAAGACTTGAGCATTTGGCTTAGGAAAGTGCTTAGGATTCCTTCTAATAAATGTTCTTTTAGGTTTGGTCTTTCTCTTTCTATAATTAGAGTTTCTATCTGGCTGTCTAGGAAGTATATAATCGTTACGGCTCTTCCTAGAATAGTTAAAGTTCTGATAGATATAAGGATTATAGGTAGGTTTAACGAGTCTCATAGCATAACAATCATCAAAAGAGTGACCATATGTGTCGCAGTAGGAGCAATAAAGATTGCTCAGAATAGGGGTCTCCTTAGGAAAGTCTCAAAACAAAGGTTTTGAAGAGTTTTGAGGCTGAACTCTATTCCTAGGTGTGACAGTCTTGAATGCAGACTCACTCTTCCTAATAGAAGGGCAGACGTATTTAGCCTTAAGTGAACTTTCATGTTTAGAGCAACTTTATTCTCCAATGTTTAAATTTTGATTTTTTGAATCAAACTCAGTTTTTAAAGAATGAAAGTCTGGGCATGTTTCAATAGGTCTTTTGCCTCCTGACACAAACTTGATAAGTTCAAAAGATTTTGTTTGTGTTTTCAAAGTGGGGCAAAACCCTATTCCAGTTCGATCATCAGAATTGGTTTTTGATTCAACAACAAATTCATCAAAACATTTTGAATTATTTTCAAATTTTGTAAATTTTTTGAAAACAGTTGCTGTCTTTTCTTTAGTTTGCTCCAATTCTAATAATGTCCCTTTGTATTTTTTCTCCAGAGTTTCATTTGTTTCTTTTAAATCTCTGAGTTTTTCATCAAACATTTTGATTTCGCTTTTATGAGTCAAACATTGGGTAGTATACTCTTCAGCATTTAGTTTAACCATTAGGCTTAGATCTTCTAACTTCTTAGTGAGATCTTTCACAATCTTTTCTGGTCTAGTGCTTTTCTTGAGAGTTTTAGCATAAAGTGTGTGAATGTCAGGGAGGTCTTCATTGTTCGAGTCACTAAGTGTGGTGTGTGGAGTGACCACTAAAGATTCATTTGTTAAACTCACACACCCACTGACATCGTCATTATCGCTATCCCTTTGACTCACACACCCCGAGGTAGAACATGCAACATTCTCAGTAATCAAAGCATCTAAACCAGTATAAACATGATTCTCAATAGCAGGAGTAGAGTTACTAGAAGCATTCTCATACACAGGCATAAGCACATCATCATTATATATGATCTTGGCAAAGAAGGACATGCAAGGATCAAAAACATCAGATGACTCAGGTTCCTCCTTTTCAGAATCACTTGAATCATCCCATGTTTTGCAAATGTTAGCTCTAGTGTGTTTGTTTTGAGTGTTCAAGTTAACTCTACAGTCTTGTGCAATGTGCCCCAGTTTACCACATTTATAGCATTCAGTCTTCTTAAGGTCTCTATTAGGTCTAATGTGAGAGTCCTTGTGATTTTTGTCATGGTTTTTCTCACGAGGCCTGTGATTAGAGGAAGTTGGATAATTCGAATTGCCTTGTTTATTTGCCACTTTGTTTTTAAACTTAATAATTTTCTTAAACTGTTTAGTAATTAAGGCAATCTGATTGTCCAAACTCTCTATATTGCATTCCTCATCAGAATCATAAGTGGGGAATATAAGTTCAGGCTTAGTTAACTTAGAAGAGAAGCTAAGATTGGAACTAGTCTGTTTCCTATGGGTTTGTGTCAATTGTTTCTTAAATTCTATTTCCATTTCCACAGTTCTTAGTTTACTACTGAGTAATTCAGGAGTGAGATTTTGATCACACATTTCCTCAATAGCATATCTTTTGTTATCAAATTTCTGTGGTAATGATCTTAGAATTTTAGATACGATTTCATGTCTATCATAAGTCACCCCATTAGCATGCAGTTTGGTCACAATATCTGTCAGGTTCATATAGAAGCCATCAAATGACTCAGTCTCAGACATAATTAAGGAGTTATACTGCTGAATAAGCATTTGGGTTTTAGCAGCCTTAACTCTAGTGTCTCCTTCATGAGCAGTAACCAAAGTGTCCCAAGCTTCCTTAGAAGTGGTAAAGGATGAGATTCTTTTGAACTCATGTTCATTTATAGACATAAATATGGCATTCTTTCCTTTATTATTATTTCGAGAAACTTATTTCTCTTCTTGAGTGAACTCACTTAGAGCTTTCTTAACCCTCTTATTACTTCCTTCGTTGGCTGGTTTAGTAGGAAAAATGTAACCATTTTCAACTATGTCCCAGACATCATCTCCCAGAGTTCCTTGAATGAAGGCAATCGTCCTTACTTTCCAGTAAGCAAAATTGGTTCCATCAAAGATTGGAGGTCTGGTCAAGTTACCAAATCTTTCATTTTTCTCGTCCATATTTGATTTTCAGAAAATAATTTCAGAAACATAGGATCTCTTTTGAAAGCAAGTTTACAAAGCTCTGATATCAATTGAAAAATGTTACTAAAGCCGTTTATTAAAAATAAACTATTTAAGTAACTCCGATCTGTTTTTTTAAGAAACTCTTTTCGTAAAAACCAAACTATTTGAACACAAGATGTGTTTAACAAATCAGTATGTACGAGATCTATTCAAGAATTGAATAACAGGTTTATAAAGTAGTTTAAAAAACTTAAACTCATCACAACCAAGAGTGAGATGAGGAGATGTAGAAATATTTTGTTCACGATGTTTTTTACGTGGTAAAACCTCGCCAATTGAGGAAACATCCACGACTCCCTCTACGGAGTAAAATGAAAAATCCACTAAAACAAATATATGAGTTACAAACTATACAACTAACATGCAAACAACTCAGACCTATATTAGTTTAGGAATGTACCCTCTAGTGTCCTTAAAACTTCTCTGCAGTTCTGATTGTAGATGTAGTTCTCCCAGTTTGTTAGCTTCTGATTTGTTCCAGCACTTTACGTCGACTCTTTGTTCACAAGATCTTATTACCAACACTTTTCGTGTTGTAGGGTGAAAGTGTTTGTGGAGGTGCTTTCTAACACATGCATGCACACACACACACTTATTAAGTACAAACAGTCCTAACAAATTACAGTAATACTATATGCTGTGATCTTTTCTTTTTCTTTCTTCTTACAAAACTTTTCACCTTATTTGACCTTTAAATCATTCCCAGAATCCACTGATACCTTGCTAGGAAGACAGACAAGGTCTTAATCAATCTCAGAATATAGAAAAGCTTTTCGAGATTGAAAACCTCCAAGTGAGATTCCAACTAGGTCAAAGGTTTAGTTTTACAAGAACTAGAAACAGAAAACATTTATTGTTGATTTCAAAGTAAGCAAACGTTTTATGAAAATAATCAACAATATATTTCTCAAGATGAGAAATAAAGAATGAAACTAAGTGTAATGTAACATGAATAACTCAGATCTGAAATTTCTATGAAATCAGAAAGTAGATCTGAGTAAAGGTTTAAGTTGAAAACAAGATCTAACGAACAAGAGGTTACAGCAACAAAAACTCAACTCAAACTCTCAAACTCTCAAGAACACTCAGAGTAGTGTTTTGGATATGAAGGTGTTTTGAAGAAGTGTTTGAGTTTAGTTGAAAGAGGTTTAGACGAACAGGGTTAGGGTTTCTAACTCTCTCTCTTCTCTCTGTTTTCTCTCTTATCTCTCTTCTCTCTTCTCTCTCAATTTCTCAGAGGAAATGAAAATGGCAAAAGTCTTCGAATTCTGTGAATAGGGTCCCTTTTATAGGGTGAGGAGAAGGTTCGAGAGGCTGGCTCGAAACCAAGGGCCAGGATTAAGTCAAGTCAAATTGACTTAGATCGAAGGGTTCTAATAAAGCGGTGCTTAAATGATTTCTGATTGGTTTAGAAAGTTGTACTGGGATTCACCAAGATAGCATGCAGATCGTCGATAGCTAATGATCCAAGGGTTAGGAACAAACGCGATTTTAACTCAGTAAACAAACACAGTTCCAGCCAATCAGACGAAGACAGGTGTTAGATGATAACAGGATCTGAAACGCGCGTCTGAAACTAATTAAAGCCACACCCTCAAGTTTACTCCGCTTTCGGATTCTACCCAAGGTAACATTAGACCAAAATACCCAACAAATAATATTTACAAATTGACCACAAAACTTTTAAAACAAGTTTTAATTAAGAAAACCTTATTTTAAAAATGTTTAAAAAATCCCAAAAAATTATTAAAATTCCAACTTAGGGATTTAAACACACTCAACATATGTTCACACATTATTATGCAGTATGATATGTAATAAATGAATTCTACTGTGTATGAGTGTTGGCAATTTGATCTTGATCAAAATAAGATAGAGAGATGAAGTAGCAAACCAACTTCTGAGGTTCTTTGGATTCTAGGGAGGACACAATTTTGTCATAATTTCCAAACTAGATGAGCGCTTATACAATATAAACTCAAGTGAGTCAAAAGTATAAGGGCTTCAACGTCCTCTCGTACAATAGCCGAACTTATAGCCGATTCAGAGACCGATAAGTAAACAAATAGCCTCCCTCCCGTTATTGGCCGAGATAGGATCAAGGGAGACCCAAGGTATGATTTGAGTTGATCAAAAGCCTCATCACACTCTTTGTCCCACTCGAAAGCCTTTCTAAGCACCTTGAAGAACGGAAAACACTTGTCGGTATCCCTGTAAACAAATATGTTGAGCGCAGCCACTCTTCCTGTGAGCTTCTGAACGTCCTTGATACTCCTAGGTGTCTTCATGTCTAGCAAAGCCTTGATTTTCTCAGGGGTCGCCTCTATTCCTCTTTGATTAACGATGAATCCGAGAAACTTGCCAGCTCCTACTCCGAAGACACATTTTGTTGGGTTGAGTTTCATCATGTACAGGTCCATGGTATCGAAGGTCTTTTCCAGGTCTGCCACATGAGTGTGGGCCTTTAAGCTCTTCGTCAGCATATCGTCTACATACACCTCCATGGTCTTGCCTATTTGGTCTTCTAACATCTTATTCACCAGACGTTGATATGTTGCCCCTGCATTTTTCAATCCGAAGGGCATCACTTTGTAGCAATATGTCCCTTTGTCAGTAATGAAGGTTGTCTTTTTTGAGTCTTCGGCATCCATGAAGATTTGGTTATAGCTTGAATACGCGTCTATGAAGCTCATGCCCTGCAGTTGCATCTACCATCTAATCGATCCGAGGTAAGGGGTAACTATCTTTCGGGCAAGACTTGTTTAGGTTAGTAAAATCTACGCACATTCTCCATTTTCCATTGGATTTGGGCATAATGACTGCGTTTGATAGCCACTATGGATATATCACTTCCCTGATGAATTCAGCCTCTTCTAACTTTCGAACCTCTTCTCGGATAACGTCATACTTCTCCCTGGAGTATACTCTTTGTCTCTGTTTGATTGGCTTAGCATCCTTAGTCCAATTCATCTTGTGGCACATAACTTCAAGGCTGATGCCTGGCATGTCCGTGTAGCTCCATGCGAAGACACTCTGCCTCTTCCTCAGGAAGTTTATCAGCTCTTCCTTGATCTCTGCTTTTAAGGCTTTGCCCACCTGAACGGTTTTTTCTGGTTCGTCCTCATTGAGGAGGACGGATTCTACCTCTTCCGCGGCCTCTCCCTTCTTCAACTTTGTTTCATCTCTTGGGTCAAGTGTATCAATGTTATAAGTGGTAGTAGCTCTTTTATAGGCCTCTCTCTCTTCAACCGAATTAAAGTAACATTCTCGTGCTATGGTCTAGTCACCCTGCACTTCCCCTACCCCATAGGGGGTCGAGAATTTTAGCATCTGGTGGACCGTCGACGGCACGACTTCAAACTCCTTAAGGGCTACTCTTCCTATGATGAGGTTATAGGCCGAGAAGACGTTTTCCTCCATAACGAAAAAATTGATCTTCCGGGTTAACCTCTTAGGCCACTTATCACCCATTCGCACGTCCATCTCATACATGCCCAATGGATGGACCTTTTCACCGCTGAAGCCCACTAACGGATGATGATAGGGTACCAACCTAGCTATGCTAAAACCTAGGCTCTTGAAGCAAGGCTAAAACATCACATCTGCTGAGCTTACTCCGTCTACAACAATTCTCTGTACCTCACATCCATGAACTCTTGTTGTGATCACCAAAGGGTCATCATGTGGATCCAGGATGCCCTTGAAATCGAGTCGGGAGAACCCAACTACGAGAGTATCCATGTCTACCTTCTTTCTCTTCTGCATAGTATCAGAAGACGTCAGGTTTACCACTACAAGTTTGGCCACTGATTTGGCCTATGCCACATGAGCTTTTCTGTCAGCCACTTCAGAGCCACCCCCGCGAGTCCTCCGTATATTGTGTTAACGCCAAAGGAGATCATCCCAACCCCCTTAACTGGGCTGTTGTCATCTTTTGGCGGGAGGTCTGGATCGTCCTCATCATTGTCATCTGTGCCATTATCTCTTCTTACTATGGTGTCCTCACGACATTTATCGTGTCTCTTCTTTTTGGGGTCTTATCTTCCCCTTTTGGGAGCTTTACCATCAACATATTTCCTCAACTTTCCTAACTTCAACATCTTCTCTATATCATCCTTCAAGGCGAAGCACTTGTCTGTTATATGGCCATGGTCTTGGTGGAACTCACACCATAAGTTCTGGTTCCTCTTATGTGGAGGAGCCTTCAACTTCTATGGCCATCTTAGGGATCGATCATTCTTAATCTCATTGAGGATGTGTTCGCAGCTAACCGTAAGAGGGGTATAACATGCAAACTTATCATCAGCTGACCTCTTTTTTCTATCCTTCTTTCTTTGGAACTTTTCGTTGCCACAGCCATTCTCATCCTCATACTTGGCGACTATGGCCTCTTCAACGTTCATGACCTTTCCCGTAGTTACCAATAGCTCCACCATGGACTTTGGAGGGTCTTTCGCAAGTTTCCATAACAACTTTCCCTTCTGAAGACCTCCTATGAGGGCGATCATTTCAATATTCTCTTCGTAATCTTCAACCTCAAGTTTTTCATTGTTGAACCTGGCAATGTAGTCTCTTAGGCTCTCGTTCTTCCCCTGCCTGACATACAGTAGATGGGTGGTCTTCTTTTGAGGTCTTAACCCAAAGCAGAAGTTGTGGATGAATCGTTCAGCCAGGCCCTTGAAGTTCTCGATTGAATTCTTCGGAAGAGAAGTGAACCATATGTGCGCTACTCCTGTCAAAGTTCCGGAGAAGGCACGACACTTCATCTCATCCGGTATCGAATAGATGTCCACCGCCGACTGATACATCTCAATGTGATGTACAGAGTTGGTGCTACCATCATACTTGGGTGAGACCACGGGCGATTTGAACTTAGCGGGGGTTGGAAAGTTTACTATCTTGGCCACAAAGGGGGAGCCTTCCGAGAAACCTCTTTGCAATGGGTCTCGGCTTTTGATGAGGTCTCCTATCTTTTCTTCAAGACGTTAGATGGAGTCATTCCATAGTCTTGCAACGTCGGCCTGGCCGAGGTTGTCTTCAGCCACCTCCAAGGGGTGGACTGAGGGTTCCCCAGCCGCAGCACAACGTCGGCTGTTGACCTCTTCCTGGTCTCTACCTCTTCCTGCATGGGGTTGGCCTTGATGAGGCCGAGGTTTCCCCTCTTCCCGTTGTGAGCCAGTTGAACTTCTCAACCTTGATAACCTCTGTCTTAGGTCATTTACGGGACCGAGCCTTTCAAAGGCTGACCTTCTGCTCACTCGATCAAAAGTTAATCCTCATTGCCGGGCTTCTCCACCTCTTCTGTGCTCACAACCTTAGCTCCGTTGGATAGGTCGAACTGTATTGTTTAAAACCTCATACGGTTCCCAATAATCTTTCGGGACGTCTTCTGCCTCTAGATCATCATACCTGTCCTCGGGGCAAGGGTTTCCTTACCTCCCCAGGTGCAAGCGCATAGGTTCAGCAACGTCCCTCCTCCATTGGGGCGTAGGTTGGTCTTTTCGCGGTGCCTGGGGTGGTCCCCTGGCGTCAGGATGAGGCTGAACCGCCGCTGGAGTGATCATTTCTGGTGAGACTCCAGGTGGCCTCATCATATTTTGGCTGAGCTGTGCAAATTGCTCCTGCATTTCTTATTGCGTTGCAGCCAAATACCTCAAGGCTGCGGCCACCTTCGCTATTTCGGATTGGGGTGGTGCCTGGCTGGAGCTAGGTCTCCCCGCTACAGGCGGCGGAAGAGGTGGTGGTAGTTCCGATGCCATGTGTTAGTACAAAAGAGTTGGTGTAGTAAATGAGCTTAATACCTTACACGACCTCTTTCATTGGTGAAACAGCTCCGCGCAGTGGGGGAGGCCTGGTTCACCACCAAAGTCTCCGGTGAGGTTAAGCAACGGATGAGGAAGAGATAGCTTCTCGTTCCCACAGACGGCGCCAAAATAATGATGCTGGAAATAACACCACCCTTCACGGTGTTTATGAGCTCAATTTAATGTTAACAATGGCAGAATATTAGTAAAAGTATTCACACAGTAGAAGGAGATGAGGAGAGGAAGAAGAACATAGTCATGTAAGTGGTTCAGCCAAACAGGCCTACGTCCACTCTGCAAGTGTATGGTGTGTATCACTGTATGAGGGCTCTAATGGCCATAGATACAAAACTCTCAGCTTTCTCTCTCTACTGTGTAAAATGACAGAGTTTCAGCTAGGGTTGCTAATTTTGGATCCTTTTCAAGGTAGAGGATGACCTCTATATATAATGCATGGGGGGTGTAGTGTACCCCCCAAGCATGCAATGTGTATGTGCATGAGGATCGAACCATTATGAGAATGACAGCTGGTTGATCTCATATAGATAATGATGAGCTCAATATTCCCTCACGTGAAGGGAATGATTCAGTTATAACTGATTTGTGTACACGTGTTCCTAGCCCCACATATGCGCAGAAGAGCTCGGCCATCTGTGATTGGTCACAACCTCGGCCTGGAAGAGGACGAGGTGGTGACCTTGGCCTAGCGGGAGAGCCAAGGTAAGGCATGTTGAGCTATAACGTCGGCCTGGGCCGAGGTAGTGATGGAAAAGAAGGAACGCCAGCCGATCCCTAGCCGAGATTGATGTTGATGATGGGATGGCGACCTCTTCATCTTTCGAGCCGAGGTTGTAATTCATGGAAGACCATGCGGATAACCGCCCCTGGATCGTGGTGACCTCACTTGTCGAGATAGTTAGCAACGTCAGCCGTGGCCGACCTTGCCTAGGACGAGACTGCTAGTGGTGAATCCAGGGTCCCTCTAACATCGGCCATCTCCATGGGCGAGGTTGATGTCTCTGAGCCGAGGGGGTACATTCAGGGCACATCAGTAATACCCCCGTGCTTTTATGGATGTTTAAATTACATGAGTTTATGTAATTTAATAAGTTGAGAATTTTAAGTAAATGAGACAGACTAATTATATTTCATGTCGCAAATGAATAAAAGCGACGGGTGATGTTATTTTACGCGAAAAACACGTGTGGATATGTGTTGGGTTAAGACGTTAACTTTTGATAAGTGAATCGAATGGAGATTTTGAGTGCACGGTTGGTCTCAAAAGAGCCGAGATAGTTAGAATAGAGTACCCGAATGTAGTGTTTGGGTTCCGGTGACTTTTTGGATCAGTAGAGACTCACATTTGTGTATACGAGTCAATTTTGGGTTTAATAAAGGATAAAACCTCGTTTCTCTCTTATAAGCCCAGAGAGAAAGAGGGAAAGAGAAAGAAAAGAAAGAAAGAAGAGAAAGAAGGAGGAAAAGGGATA
Source organism: Sambucus nigra (assembly GCA_949130495.1). NCBI lineage: Eukaryota > Viridiplantae > Streptophyta > Magnoliopsida > Dipsacales > Adoxaceae > Sambucus > Sambucus nigra. Next base: position 231,975,635 of record OX422224.1, read on the forward strand.
AAATAGGAGACTCGGGCCAAGTTCCGTCGGATTCCGGCACGAGATCGTCAGATTTATCCAATCAGGCAAGTGTTTAACTTGCTTTAATAATTGAAGTGTGTTTATTTTTCATATAATAATTTGTGAGAAGATTATGATTTTGGGTTGGGATTCTCTAATATAAAATGGGTTTTTTGGTAATGATTTCGTATGATTTTGTCGAGATAATAATTCTATATGAAATCTAAGTTTGAATCCATGTTAATGGTAAAATCTTTGCTGAGAAAATTGGAAGAAATGAAAATGGAGGGTTTAATAATAATTAGGGCTTAATTCTTGAAGCAATTGAGGAATCCCATAAATTAATTGGTGTGTTGGTTAAATCATCATGGTATATATATATATATATGCCGAATAGAAATTTGTATAAGTAATATCATAAGGTGCGAATATGATGAGATAAGAATACTAGCTAGAGTGATAAGCTATTCGGGAATAATGAGCGTTAGAATTGTATCATAAGTGAGTAAATACTTATGGGATTAAAATAAGTTATGTGTATACTTATTAATCTACACAAATTGGTATATTCGGAATATAGTCTAATGCCACGAAAGATAGGTATGGATAGTCGGATATGATGATATATATATATATATATATATACGGGTATAGAGACAGTATATATATGTTATGATTATGAATATATTTCTGTGTGAATGATATATTTGTGTGAAGCATACCCCTCTAGTGCTATCATGGGAGGTTTCACGATGTGGGCGAATCCTCTGTCTTGAGGAGCAGGGCGAGTATAGCCTCAGGTCATAGTCGTCCTGATATGTATAGTGTAATTTTTTGTCGGGGGTGAGACGTGGTGGGTATGTTTCGTTCTCATTTTTGGTGAGGAACTATGACCGCTTCCTATATGTTGTGATTTGTTTTTACCAAGTCGGTGTGAGATTCCAACCATTGGTACCCAGAATGATAATGTGAATGATTCCCTAGAAGATGATAGCATTCTAGAGACTGCATCCATTGAGTTATAGCTCTGAGGGATGGTTATTTTACTTATCTAGTATGTGATATATAAGTATAGATATACTAGATGCCTATAGTATGTCATATATATATATATATATATATATATATATATATATATATATATATATATATATATATATATGTGTGTGTGTGTGTGTGTGTGTGTGTGTGTGTGTGCGCGCGCGCGCGCGTGCGATGAGAATACATATATATGAACTAAAACAAGGAAATAAATGTGAGTTAATTTCTGATGTATCCAGGAGTATAAAATTCGGAATAAAAATATATGAAAAGTATATATAGATGAGAATATTACATACGAAATAATAACTCTAAAATGAGAATGGGGTAATAACTAGCGAAGGTTATTTATTATAAATGGTCATAATAAGCGAGAAATTATAATTGTATAAGCTTGGGTGAATGCTGAGAAGATTATATACGCGGGACATGAGATAGTGCATGGGGATTTAGGAGCTCGGTGTGGTGCTAGTTAGGCGGGGTAGCTAACTAGGGTGATTTAATATACATGCGTTAGGTGTGCACTGTTAGATGAGAGGTGAGGGGTATCTCATGTGAGTGCGACACCAATTTAAATATGAAGAGTATCATATTTTACATACTAAAGTAAATTAAGCACTTGCTATAATAGTTTTAAAACCCGGGCTTTGACCCGTATCTATTTTTCTTTTTCTTCCCTTTTGTATACTTTTTAGGTGTCCAGACACAGGGTCACCTGGATGACTATTCCTTCGAGTCAGACGAGCTACCGTAGCTGTGGATGTTAGCAGGAAATTGTTTTAGACGCTTCTATTCTTATGATCTAGATATGAGGTATTATTGTAATAAGCGGGCATGTTGTCCGATTGATGTCATTTATTTTATTTTCAGCGATTTTAATTTTACGCGCACTCGACTTGGTTGTGTAAATGTTTTACCGAGAATTATCAATTATTTTTTTTTATATATCATTTGTTGTGTATATATTGTATGTTTGGATTTTTATTATGCGCTTTAGTTAAAAAGATTAGAAAGTTTAAAATTTGACATCGGGCCTAATAGGTTATTAGTAATCATATAGTTTTTGACGGTGATGCTAAGAATGAAACAATTTAAAATTCCTATTTAATTTGATATAGTACTGATCACCTGGTATTTTATTAGGAGGGGTGCCACATATATATCCCCCCAAAATTTGGTTCACAGCCAACCCGGAATCACTATGGATAAGGTGTTGGCCGACGTTTAGTACCCGGGCAAGCGAGAGACCTGCTAGGAGGGCTTCATATTATGATTCAATATTGGAGGCCGTAAAGATGAACCTCGGTGCATATTCAATATCGGTCCCATCTGGGGCTGACACAATTAATACTGCCTCACTTCCGTTCTCACACAAAGATCCATCAATGAAGAGGCTTTACACAGTACCATTTTGAGAAAAAATACCCTCTTTCAGGGTTCCATTCTTGAAGAGGTATCGCTCATCCTCATTCTCGGACGCCTTATTTCTCATTGAGCTCATCTTAGCCTCGACCGGGGGAGAACACACCCAACTCTCTTTCTCATAAGTTGTCGCTTTAATCTCTTCAGTATCGGCCTTATCCCATGTGAACTTGCCTACGAAGTCAGCTGGAGCCTGCCCCTTAATGGTCATTCTCTGCTCGTAGATGATGTTGAACTCCCCCAACTCAATTGGCTAGACCATCAGCCTTCCTGACTTCTCAAGCTTATGAATGACCTGTCTGAGGGGAGAGTTTGTGAGGACCACTACAGTATATGCCTAAAAATAGGGCTTAATCTTCCTTAAGGCATGGATCAGAGCATAGCCCGACTTCTCCATTTTGGAGTATCTTTACTCGGCCCCCTGGAGGGCATTGTTGTTAAAGTGCACTAATTTCTAAACTCCATCCTCTTCTCTGACAATAGTGGCACTAAAGGCCGATTTTGACACTGTTAAATAAAGATATAACCACTTTCCCTAGATTGGTCTTGACAACAAGAGTGGAGAGTTGAGATAGGACTTTAAATCTTGAAAGGCTCTATCACACTCATCGTTCCATTTAAAATCTTTTCTTAACACTATAAAGAAAGGAATGCATCTATCAGTAGCTATAAACATAAACATGTTTAATGCGACTATTCGTTCAGTTAGTCTCTGCACATCCTTTATTGTTGGAGGATTCTTCATCTCCAATAAGGCCTTGATCTTTTTGGGGTTGGCTTTAATACCCCTTTGATTTACAATGAAGCCTAAGAATTTACCTGCTCCCATGCTGAAGACACACTTGGAGGGGTTGAGTTTCATCATGTATTCATACATCGTATCAAATGTGCGCTCAAGGTCGGCCACGTGAGTGTCGGCCTTGAGGCTTTTCGCCAACACGTCATCGACAAAAACTTCCATCGTCTTCCTAATCTGATCCTCGAACATCTTGTTGACCAGCTTTTGGTATGTTGTCCTTGCATTCTTCAATCCAAGGGGGATGACCTTGTAACAATAGGTCCCCTTGTCAGTTATGAAAGTTGTATTCTCTACATCGATCGAATCCATGAATATTTGATTATAGCCTCAGTAAGCATCTATAAATCTCATTAATTTATGACCAGTATTAGTATCTATCACCTAATCTATCCTTAGTAATGGGAAGTTGTCTTTGGGTAGGCTTTATTTTGATCTATAGAGTCAACACACATCCTCCATTTACCATTGGCTTTGGGGATGTTGCAAGCATTCGTAAGCCATTCGGGATAGATGACCTCCAGAATAAAGTTGGCATTTTCTAACTTTTTTACCTCCTTTCGAATGACATCATACTTTTCTCGCCAATAAACTCTTCTTCTCTATTGGATCGACTTCTCACCATCGGTCACATTAAGCTTATGGCAGAGAACTTTTTGATCAATATCGGGCATATCTTCGTGGCTCCAAGCAAAGATGATATGCCTCCTCTTTAACGACTTGACCAGCTCCTCTTTGACCTCGTTCTTTAGGGCTTTGCCAATTTGTTTTTTTGGCTCGTCCTCATTGAGAAAGATGGATTCTACCTTCTCGATGCTCTCACCGTTCTTTAGCTTATTTTCATCTCTTGGGTCCAAAGTATCAATGTTGTAGGCCGTAGTGGCCCTTTTATGTACCTCCCTCTTCTCGACTGAGTTGAAGAAGCATTCACGTGCCTCAACCTGATCCCACTGAACTTCCCCTACCCACATATGGAGTCAGGAATTTAATCATCTGGTGGAAGGTTAAGGGCGTGGACTCAAACTCCTCGAGGGCTACCCTTTCAAGAATGATATTGTAAGCCGAGTAGACATTTTCATCCATGACGAAGAGGTTGATTTTCTTCCTGAGGCATTTTCGCCAACTATTCACCATTCTCACTTCCATCTCATATATACCCAGGGGCTGCATCTTCTCACCACTAAAATCGATGAGTGGTTGGTGATATGGAATATATCTCTTCTTACTTAGATCCAAACTTTTGTAATAATCCCAAAGCATCACGTCGACTAAGTTTCCGCCATCTACCAGAATCCCTAGCACCTCATATCTATATACCAAAGCAGTGATGACCAAAGTGTCATCATGTGGAGCTAAAATTCCCTTGAAATCTAATCTAAAAAAACCGACAACCAAAGAATTTATATCAACCTTAGTTCTCTTACCTTTGACAGGCAGAACTGTAGCTGAGTTGACAGTCTTAGGCTTTGGTGGAAGAGCTTTCGCCTCAGCCACATGCACCTTTCTGCCCGTAATTTCCTTTCTACCTCCACTAAGTCCCCTATAGATCATCTTGACCTCATGCGAGATCATATTAAGCCACCTTTTTAGATCAACAAACTTAGGAGGGAGGTTAGGGTCATCTTCATCATAATCGTCTGACTCATCATCGTCTCAATCGGCTAGAGCATCTGGCTTACACTTGTTATTTTTCTTCTTCTTTCGGGTATCGTCTCGGCCACCCCTTGAGCCGGTCTTATCTACATACTTTCTCAATTTGTCGGCCTTCAACATTTTCTATATTTCATCTTTTAGAGCAAAATATTTTTCGGTCAGGTGTCCATGGTCCTGGTGGAACTCATACAATAGATTTTTGTTCCTCTTATGGGGAGGAGCTTTCAGCTTTTTAAGCCACCTCAGGGACCGATCATTTTTAATCTCGTTCAGGATTTGTTCACAACTGACTGTGAGAGGTGTGTAGTCGGCGAACTTGTCATCCATCGACCTCTTTTTTCTATTATTGTTCTTTTTTTTAACTTGCCTTCACTATTTGTTCCCTTATCGTCTTCATTCTTTCCTGCTAAAGCCTTTTCGGCATTCACGACTTTGTCGGCCATGGACGTTGGTGGGTCTTCTGCAACTTTCTAAAGTAGCTTTCCCTTCTTCAGACCTCCTATGAGAGTTTTCATTACGATGATCTCCTCATAATATTTGACCCCTAGCTTCTCTTTTTTGAACCTCGTTATATACTCCCTAAGACTCCAATTCTTCCCCTTCTTGTCATAAAGTAGGTGTGCTACCTTCTTTTGAGGTCTCGCCCCAAAGCAGAAGTTATGTATGAATCTCTCTGCAAGCTATTTAAAATTCTCAATTAGGCTCTTAGAGAGTGAGGTGAACTATACATGAGTTGCTCCGGTCAAAGTTCTTGAGAAGGCACGACATCTCATTTGAGACTGAGTAAATGTCTGCAGCCGACTGGTACATCTCTATATGGTGAACTGGATTAGTGCTCCCATTATACTTGGGAGTGACCACTAGTGGTTTGAACTTAGCTGGGGTTGGATAATTGACGATCCTAGCTATAAAGGGGGAGCCCTCAGAATAGCCTCTCTACAAGGAGTCTCGACTTTACAAGATATCCCATCTTTTGTCTTCCAGCCTCTGAATATAATCATTATAAGGTCTTTCGACCGCCGCTACAACATCGACTTGGGCTACATTATCTTCATCACCCTCTCTGACATTCAGACGCACTGAGTGCTCCCTAGGGGTTGTCCTTTGTCAGCTATTAATTTCTCTCTGCTCCTCATCTCGGCCTCTTGAAGGCTGTCGATTATCAACTCTCTTGTTTCTTCTGGAGCCTATAATACTTATAGACCTAGAAAGGCAGTTCCTCGGGACGTTAGTTACTGGGCCGAGCCTATCAAAGGCTGAACCCCTGCTCAATCTATCCAATACTAAAGCTTTGGGCCTGCACTCTTGACTCGACCTAGCACACTCGGTCCGACCGGGTTGAATTGGCCGTACAGTGCCTCTAAAAATTTCATAAGGCTCCTAGCATTCCCTTTCATCCTCAGCATCATACTGGCCATCCTCGTCATCAGGGCATTCATGACCCAGCCTCCCCAAGCGTAAACGCCTAGGGTCGTCCACGTCCCTACGCTTGTGCTGAGGAGGAAGATCCATGTGTGGAGCCTGGGGTGGTCCCCTAGCTGTTTGATCTGCAGCACCATCTCTGGCGATCGAAGTTATTAACTAATATTTGGCATCGACAAGCCTAACCGCTATGTTTTGGCTGAAAGCAGCAAGGGTTGCTTGCATCTGTCATTGACTGTCTACCAAGGAGTGTAGGGTCGTCACTACCTCAGCCCTTTCTGACTGAGGAGGGGCCTGGCTGATATTAGGACCACCTATAATTGGTGGATCTGTTGCCATCGAAAGGATTTCGGTGATCGAAAAAATCAACTAAGGTACTGGTAGTAAGTTGGGAGAGCAAAAAATGAGTTAAAACTCACCCAAAGCTCTTTTAATGGTGGTTCAAGCTCACCAAATGATGAGATAGGACCACCACCAAAGAATCTGGTAGAGTAGATGTAAAAGAAGAGAAGATAATGGCCATCCCGTTCCCACAGAGGGTGCCAAACTAATGATACCAGAATTGGTATCACTAGACCAAAGTAATGAATGAGTTATACCAGTACAACAATGGTGTAAATACAACAGGGTAACAACAATATAACAGTAAAGAGAGATGAGGCAAAGAGAAAGAATACCTGAATTTAAGTGGTTCGGTCGAAGCCTACATCCATTGTGCAGTGTGAATGGTGGTTTTCACTATAACAATGGTACTAATGGCATGTAAATATAACACTCAAGTTTTTTCTCTCACTAAGCAATTTAATAGAGTTCTGCTAGGGTTGTGAATAATCGATCCTTTATAATATATAAGATGAAGTGTATTTATAGTTCCTTAGGGGTGTAATGTACCCCCAAGCATGTAACCAACACGTGCATGTGGGGGCTCCCAATAGCTAGTTGACATCTATCCCTCACACACATATAACTAATCATGATGTAATATTCCCTCACATGAGGGGATAATCTTATTGTAACAGACTTGTCCATGTGGGACTTGCCATCTTGGAACCTTGTACTGTTCGTACTGTAGATGTCGTCTAGAGGGCTCTCACCCTGGCCGAGTACGAGACTGCTGATGTTGGCCTGGCTGAGTATGAGACTACAGATGTAGTGTAGGGTTACATTATAACAAGTGTCAAGTGTGGTATCGACTGAAGGCTCAGGCCGAGACGTGTTATACAAGCCATTACCAGGTGTCGACCGAAATCGAGGACGATACATGTCTTCACTGATGAAATTCTCCCCTAGGATCTCGACTCATAAGAGGGTCGAGACCATGGTGGACGAGGTTGATCTTAATCCGGATGAGTCTTGGGTATGACCTAAGTGGGGTCCTCTTAGAAATCGGCTGTGGATGCTGTTATCCCTCGTCCTATGATGAGATCGCACTTGGTCATATCAATATATAATTACTATAAAGTCTTGATGAACACTTGGTCTAAACACAAGTGTATAGGCGGGGTTGCTTGCTTGAATTTAATTTATAATACATCACACGAATGGAGTCTAAAGAAGGCTGGAAGTTGGAAGTTTAAGATGTTTAATTTTTTATAGAAAGTTATGTTAGGCGTCTCTGTAAGTATTAGTAATGTCAACTGGCTATAGAATATCAAATGTGAGGGCTTATACCAAATGACTACTTTGACGATTATCTGTTGTTTTAAGTTGCTATTGGTGTGAGTCTAGTGTTAACTGGCTATACATATATCGTATGTGCATGACCTATACTATTTGGTGGTAATAATGGTTTAAATGGACATGGTTTACACTAAAGTATGTGCTGGGTCGCGAGTGAGACTAACTGGATATGTTATGAGATTAATACAATTTTGTATGATAGATGTGGTTGTCGATACTCGTAGAATGGTAATTGTGATATACTTTGTGATATTTAAGGCCGTAAGAGAAGTCGATGGAATATAATTGTTAGAGATATAAATGTAACGTGGGGTATTATATGTTATGTTTGGACCGTGGAAGAGGTCGATTAATTATAATAGAGTTGTCAAGATAAAGATGATATAAATAAGGTAAGAAAACAGTAAATGGTTAATGTTTGCTTTAACATAATAATTTATAAAGGTTGCTTGGCTATAATAAAAAATGAAATGATTTAATTACTGGATTATTAAAGTGGAACAGTGGATAAAATACTTATAATTATATTTTTTAGTTGAACATTATGTGTTTGGTTATATTGGTTTATAAATCGATAGTTTTTAAAACCCACCCTTATAAAGATATGTTATTAATACTGGTTAATGAGTAGGTAATTGCGAGTGATCCAGGATTATACGATTGTTTGTTAAACCCTATTAACAACTAGATAGACTTTTTATACTCTAGATATTATATTAAACATCGATAAACCTGCTCTTATTCAAATATTTGATTCCGTTACATGTGAACATTGATAAAGATTCTAAGTTAAAATTTTATTATCATTTAAAAGACTCTACCGTGGTATTTATTTCATTTGGTACTCCTGGTTGGGTTATGTTCCCAATAAAGGAAACTTTGTTAGTATTCTTGTAGTGTGCCTTGGCAAATTACGTTGACTAACACCTAGGGTTGAGATCGAGTTTCTAGGAGTGAATGAATCCTGGAGCACAAGCTGGGACTTTGGAGATTCATTTTATGTACGGTGCAGTTTTTCTTCCCGGTGTGTATTCCATATTAGATAGCTTTTGGATTAATGAGTCGTTCATGACTCCACAGTTGTACCTGGGACATTATTTTGAGACTTTTGTATATTGCTGGATTATTGGAGGTTGTTGTAAGTTATACATTATTGTTGGTGATTATTCATATTATTATCTCTCGCATCTTATATTATTGGAAAATTTTAAATTATCTCATATTTTTGTCACATATAAAGAATGGTATTTAAACTGTAGCAATTTGTATATAATATTATTTAGGCTTGATAACTCTGCTATTAGAATATGTGGGTTATTACACTTATTGGCAAACCTGTCATTTTTATTATTCATCTTCATATTCAAGTAATCCTTGTTGGGATTTTATCATTAAAATCATGTATGGCGTTTATTTTTCAATAAATGTGTGTCAGGTTCATTTGAAATGAGAATTATATTTGTGAGAATGCAGTATATTTGGTTTAAATATATTGTATGCATGTTGGCCAATTAGTCTTAGTAGGAATTCTGGTGGTTTGGGTTCAGCATGATCACTGAAGATGTGAGTGCAATCATAGCAGTTTATCTAAACAGCGTGAACAAGTCTGATGGTTCATGAATTTGTTTGATAGTTCAAAGAGGATCTTGATTGGTTCATCGAGAATGTATTTAACATGACCATAAGTGAGATTAAAGCCTAAGTGATGACTAGACCAGACTTGCAAAATCTCACAAGTTTGCCTATTAATCCCGAGGGTTATGAGTCTTGAAATGCTTGCACAATTATTGATTTGATTATTATGGCTGCGATTCAATTTAGTTGGATTAAAGGTTCCACAAGTTGGGAATTGTTGTGTAAGTATGTTTAAGATCATAATTCGGAGGAATTCGCGTCTAAGAAATATCTTATATTGTGATACTCCCTTGATAGGCCTATAAGTTTTTGTTCTACAAGTAAACTTGGTCAGAGGATTTATATTCAATAGAGTATCAAATAAGTTAAGTCTGGGATCAAGGAAAAAATAAGAAGTTGGTTAAAATTGATTAACGACAATTTGATTTGACCAAGCGGGTATTGTATGCATAACATGGGGAATCATATTATGTACCATATCAACTTTGCAAACAAGACGTAATAATTCGAGTAATTTTGAAATAATTAAATTGGAATGCAGTCTTAATCATTTAATTAAATTAATTACAATTAAATAGAGAAAGGAAATAAATTACGGGGATGTAATTTGGGATTCCCGAGTGCCTATTTGGAAGCCAATTTAATTATTTAGTATTGGGTCCTTAAAATAGCCCATTTATCCAAGTAGCAGGCCCAGACTCTCTAGAAACCCAATTTAGCACATGCACACAACTTATACCTATGTATATTGGTGTACGTTAGGGATTTAAATTTCATGAAACATTACTAAGGGTTAAAGAGGGACAAAAGGTATTATTCATGTTTTTGTGAAGGGGTGTGGAGAGAGAATGTCATATCTCACTCAAAACACCAAGTATTCATCTCCAAGAGGAACCACACAGAGGGATTGTTTGGGGGATCATATACTAAAAGATCACGGGCTTTAGGTTGATTCTAGTAAGATTTTTAGATAACTTAAAAGGACTACAAGTTCAACCTCGTCATCACCTCATTGCCTCCGTATCAAGTCACCTACAAGGTCTGCAAAGGTATTGTGATTTGATCCGTAGATTTGTCCTTCAGATCTAGTTGTTTTATTTTCTTATCCAGAACACAATCATTCAAAGATCGTGGGACAACAAAGTTTTTTTGTAATATCAATCCCCAACAATCCTCATAGTCTTATTCCCTAATTTGATCCCCCTCCACCATCTCAAGATACGATTGCAGTCTCAATCCCACTAACCTACTATGTAGATCAGGTTTATTTATAAAGTTTATTTACCTCCCTAGCCTCGGTGTCAATAGGATATGCATAAAAATGGGATAGCTCTACAAACTTAGCCACAAACATGGTTCTTCGGGTTAACTAAATGAATCCCACATCTTTATTGTTCCTGACTGCGATTGGAAATTATTTATTATAGAAGAGTTGTTTAAGTCTTGTATACTCAATAAACATAACCTAATATCCATGTTGTGTCCTCACCATAATCTTCTACCACTGGCCAACCTCTCCCTCGAGTATAAATGTGGAAAAGTCCACCATTTTTCTCTCTATAACACGTCAAAACTCCAAATATTTTCTTGTTCCTATTTAACCAACCCTAAACCTCTAGATTGTAAGGGTTGTGGTCATAACTTCTTGAGTTTTTCAATAGTTCATCGTATCTCTTCGTCCATGGATGACCTTGTAGTCATTGCCCTAACAAAAACCTCAGCAAACCCAAGGTTACCTGGGCACTTTCTCACCCCTCTTTCTCAGCTCTAACTCCCACATGTTTTTTCGTGGCCTCATCCAACTCTAGTCCATCTATTGATATTGGTTTTCTCCTCAATAATCTTATTGTACATTCCATTGCTCACTCGATAAAGATCCCAACCATATTAGTTTGAGTCATAATATTTATTTTAAGCAATAGTCTACCTAATAAAAGTCTACAAAATTTAACAATGTAACGCTCTAACCTCTATATCATCCCCATCCACTGCCCTGTAGGACATAATTGACCATCTCAAAATGCACATACACTTAGCCAAGTTATCATATTATTATTAGGTCAATTCTTAATTAAGTCCAACATCTATAAGACCTTAGTTTGACACCAACAATTAACTTACATTCACCTATTAAACTTATAAATCGACATTTAACCATAAATGACTAGTTATTCATCAATATTAACTATAACATTAAGATAACTTAAGTAATCCTAAAACTTTAACAACTAAAGTACAAGAGTGAAATACCCCATAACTGTTTTTATTCACATATACAACTCGTATAATAATTCGTGGCATACATATTTGGCTTTAATCACAAAACTAAATATCTTTATATTTGCCAAACTACAACTACTATATAGACCTCGACCTTTAAGTGATCCAAGACATTTGTGGCCTTCTAAGAGTCCCCGAATCCTATCATGATGAATCAAGGGATATAAATGGGATGAAAATTCAAATCGCTCTTTTAGGGATGAACTAAGTCTCCTAGTGAAGAACCTTTCATATTAACATATTTAATAATCCGATATATTAGGGGTGTTCATGGTCCGGTCTGGTTCGGTTTTAAGTTTTTTTTTTACCGGACCGATTTGGTGGGCCCCTAAAAAAATAGACCGGACCGATAATGTCGGTTCGATTTTTTATAGGGTCGCCTGGTCTAACCCGTCGGTCCTCATATTAATGAATTACATCATTTATAATAATAAAAATATACTCGAGCCTATTATTTCCAAACATTAAATTCTAAAAAATACCAAAATTTGCAATTAAAACAAAACTAGTATTGGATTAAACTATAATTTAAACTAATCAAATATTAAAATAAATATTTTCAATATTTGTGTGACAACCCGAATATAATTATGATAAATCATGATTAGCTTATGTGATATGAATAATATGTTATTAGTATATATATAATGTAAGTAATTGTGTTTAGTTTAATCCTACCTTCATAAAGCTTGAAATATTGAATTAGTTACAAATGTGAAATTTTAAAGTTTTCAGTAGGAATGTTCCTGTTGGAGGCTAGTTTTGACCTTTATGACATAACAATGAACTTGATGTGTAAACTAGATATTTGTATATATATGAGTTAGGTTTATAACAAAATAAATGGTTCATCTAACGGACATCCGAGTGGGAAGATATTACCTTTTTACGAACATGGGGTAAAGTAGTCATTTAGCCTTTAAATGATATTTTGTTTTATATAATGCCACATGCTATATTTTGATTGGTTGGGAAGGGTGGTGGCTTTGGCCGACTTCAAACCCTTAGAATTACCTCCTTATTCATCTAAATTCAGCCATGAGATATTTGAAGATTAAAGAAAGAGAGTTTTGAAGTTTAGGAAGAAAGTGTGAGGAGAAATTGAAGAAAAATTCATAGAAAAATTACGTAAAAGCCCCTAAGGTATTTCCATCCATAAATCTTGTTTATTTTGTTTGTATTACTTATTTAAATGATTGAAATAATAATTTGTTTACTGAAATTCCATGTCTTGATATGTACTTATGGATAGATGCAAGTTTAAGCAAACTTGAATGTGTAAACCCTTGAGATTGTTTTGTTTAGGAACCTTGTTTATTCAAACTTCCATATATTTTTCTATACTTACTGGAATTGATTTATTCCAATTGGAGATTAACCTAGACTCGTATATGTATGACATATCCAAAAATTATATGAAAATACCAATAAATGAGTCTTTGGTGAGAGTTTGAATTTCGGGTATGAAATCTGCCCTAAGGGTAAAAATATGCCCGCCATGTGTTCGATGTTTTGTTTGACATAGCAAATGAAGTCTGAAAATTATGAAATTTTAATCTTGTATTATCCAATATGTTTACTGATGTTGGGTGAAATATCATATAAATTTATAATGTAGAAAAATTATGGAAATTCCTGGAAGTTGAATGAACGATAAAAGAGCCTATAGGGCAGATTTGCTATGTGGTAAAGAAATGGGGATATCTTACTCTAGGAGACTTGAAATGATGTACCGTCTTTTGTATTGGAATACTAATATGATAAGAATTTAATTACCAAGAATAAATGAATATATGTTTGGTTTATGATTTGGATATGACAATTATATTAACATGAATTTGGATGAAACTTCATTTGTGACAAATGATTTGAATAGAATCATGTGATGCTTATGGATTGAATTATGTTTAAATCATTCTTTGGATTATTGATATTCTTATGATGATACTAATATTTTAAGAATGATAGTAAGGGAAGAAGATCTGATTGAACAAGTACCGGATAAAGGCAAGGGAAAAGCCACTTAAACTGTCAAGGTGAGTGTACTTATGATTTGTTTCATATATAAATATGAATATAGCTCTAAGAGCGGATTTGTTTGAATACTTCGGTATTCAGGATTTGTTTGGATATTAAAATATCCAGGATTTATTTGGGTCTCATGATCCAGGATTGGTTTGAATACTTTGGTATTCAGGATTTGTTTGGATATTAAAATATCCAGGATTTGTTTGGGTCTTATGATCTAGGATTGGAATTGGACAAAGATCCAATGATTTGTTGGAACTTATGTTCCAAGGATTTGTTATTGCCAATGGGCAGACTTATTATTGCCAATGGGCATCATTACTATTGCTAATGGGCAGACTTATTATTGCCAATGGGCAAAATTACTATTGCCAATGGGCAAACATACTATTGCCGATGGGCAGAATTATCATTGCCAATGGGAAGAATTATTTGGGCCTTATGGTCCAGGATTTGTTAGTTCCAACGAGCAGGATTGATTGGATTTAATATCCACAGATTTGATATATAACTGTTAATTCATTGTATGGCAGGATTCGTTGGATTTAATATCCACATATTTGATATATAACTGTTAATTCATTATATGGCAGGATTGGTTTGATTAATATCCACATATTTGATATATAACTGTTAATTCATTGTATGGTAGGATTGGTTGGATTAATATCCACAGATTTGATATAGAACTGTTATTTCATTTCATGGAAGGAGTACCTCACTAAGTTTAATGCTTATGGTTTATATTTTGACATTTTCAGGGTTGTAAGCAGCCGGCTAGGATGTCATATGATCAGTGATTTGAGAGTTGCACCGTTAGAAAAGATCTAGGGATTAGACATGGGGGTTTTGTCATTGTCACACTGAGATTTTAATACACTCACATATTGTATATATTGAGTTAACATGGATTGAGTTGATCATAGTTAATCACATTATTGTATGCCTGCTTAATTACGACTCTGATATTGATTTCGGTATGGAATAAGAATAATATTATGTTCATTGTGCACATTATGTAGGAAAATATTGATAAATGAATTATATTTCCAATGGGCTCAAGATTATGATCTCAGTATTCTAATAAGAAATGATTAGTATGGAAATCGGGTTTTGGGTGTGACAATTAGTGGTATCAGAGCATTTGGGTTATTCATTCTGGACGTGTGTGACGGTTAGATGGCAGTGTTTGAGTTGATTTGATATTTAAGAATTATTTATGTACTAACCAATAATTTAGTATTATAAACTGTTTGTGTTGGTTGTTATAACTCGGTTATTATAGATGAAACTTGAGGCATGAGACAAGCTAGTGGTTCCAGGCCAGGTGGATGAGTCTTTACTATGAAAGAAGCTCAGGTTACTTCGGATGTGGTGACAGGTACACTTTCTATTACTAATAGAAGTGCTTATGTTTTGATTGATCCCAGTTCCACACATTCTTTTGTGTCATATGCATTTGCTATATATCTGAATAGACCATGTACTCGTTTAGATGTGGGGTTGGGTATTTATATGCCTATAGGGGATATGGATGTAGTTGAATATGTTTTCGTGATTGTGTTTTCACTGTGGGGTTTAGAGATACAGTTATAGATTTACTTCCATGGGATATTTCTGATTTTGATATAATTCTGGGAATGGATTGGTTATCTAAATCTCATGCATCTATAGATTGTTTTCGCAAAGAAGTTGTTTTTAAAATGCCTGGTGAGTTTGAATTGTGAGGGGGGAAAGGAAAGTTGTTCCTAGTTGCGTTATTTCTTCTATTTAGACGAGGAAATTATCAAGTAAGGGTTATGAAGGTTTTATTGCATATGTTATTAACACTTAGATGGGGGAGTTACAATTAGTCGATGTTCCTATTGTACGGGATTTTCCAGGAGTGTTTCCTAGTGAGTTGCCTGGGTTACCACCAGAGAGAGAAGTTGAATTTAATATTGGATTAGCACTGGGGACAGACCTTATTTCTACGGCACCGTATATAATGGCACGTATTGATTTGAAAGAACTCAAGGTTCAGTTGTAGGATTTACTTGATAGGGGGTTCATACAACCTAGTGTATCTCCATGGGGCGCACCAGTTTTATTTTTGAAAAGGGAGATGGTACTATGCGCTTGTGTATTGATTATAGGCAACTGAATAGAGCTACAATTAAGAACAAGTATCCTTTACCTCGTATAGATGATTTGTTTGATCAGTTATAGGGTGCTAAAGTGTTTTCAAAGATAGACTTACGATCAGGTTATCATCAGTTGAAGGTGAAAGAGAGTGATATTTTTAAAACTGATTTTTGCACTCGGTATAGTCATTTCAAATTTCTTGTGATGCCTTTTGGAGTGACTAATGCTCCAGCTGTATTTATGGATCTTATGAATCAGGTACTGCATCCTTTTGTTGATTCATTTATGATAGTTTTTATTAATGATATTCTGATCTACTCACGTGATATGGTTGAACATGAAAAGCATCTTAAAACTGTTTTGAATGTGTTGAAAGATAATCAGTTGTATGCTAAGTTTAGCAAATGTGAATTCTGGCTATCAAAAGTTGCATTTTTAGGCCATGTTATTTTTGGAGATGATATATGTGTTGATCCTAAAAAGGTGAAAACTATTATGAAATCGGAGAGGCCCAATAATGTGACTGAGGTGTCGAGTTTTTTGGGTTTAGCTGGGTATTATAGAAGGTTTATTAAGGGATTTTCTTCAATTGCCTTGCCAATGACTAAATTGACTCGGAAAGATATCAAGTTTGAATGGAATTCTGATTGTGAAAATGGTTTTGAAGAATTGAAGAAGAGATTGCTAACGGCACCTGTTCTCACTATTCCACACAGTGGAGATGATTTTGTTATTTATACCGATGCTTCACATCAGGGGTTGGGTTGTGTTTTTATGCAGCATGGTAAAGTTATTGCTTATGCTTCTAGGCAGTTGCGTACACATGAACGTAATTATCCTACACATGATTTGGAACTTGCTGCTATTGTGTTTGCTTTGAAATTATGGCGTCATTATCTATATGGTGAGGTATGTGAAATTTTTACTGACCATCAAAGCCTTAAGTATTTATTTACTCAAAAGGAGTTGAATTTGAGGCAGAGGCGATGGATGGAGTTAATTAAAGACTATGATTGTACAATTCACTACCACCCAGGGAAGGCAAATGTAGTTGCAGATGCTCTGAGTAGAAAGGCTTCGGGCAGGTTATCTTGTATTCCGTGTGCTAGAATTTCCCACAACATGGAGTTGAGATTGATGGGAGTAGAATTGAAGCTAGCCGATGGGGACAGGTTCTTTGCTCATGTAAGCGTGAGGCCTTTGTTAGCTACCTGTATTCGTGATTTGCAAAGTCAAGATCCTTTTCTTGAGAAGAAACGACAAGATGTCCGGGATGGTAAGTCTAAAGATTTTTGTATTGTGAATGATGGAACTTTATTGTATAAGCAGCGATTATGCGTGCCTAATGTGTGTGGATTGAAAGAGGAAATTTTAGATGAGGCTCATAATTCCATTTATACTATGCATCTTGGTAGTACTAAAATGTATAGGGATTTAAAGGAGCATTATTGGTGGAATAATATGAAAAAGGAAATAGTTGATTTTGTTGCTAGGTGCCTTATATGTCAGCAAGTGAAAGTGGAGCATCAGAAGCCTACTGGTCTGCTTCAGCCATTGCCAATACCGGAATGGAAATGGGATCATGTAACGATGGATTTTGTGGTTGGGCTTCCTCGATCTCAGAAGGGGTCAGATTCGATTTGGGTAGTGGTGGATAGATTGACGAAGTCCGCTCATTTTCTAGTAGTCAAGACTACGTATACAGTTGATAGGTATGCTAGATTGTATGTTAATGAAATTATTCGATTGCATGGAGCACCGGTATATATTATTTCGGATAGAGACCCTACTTTTACATCCATATTTTGGGATAGCTTGTAGTGTGCTATGGGTACTAACTTGAAGTTTAGTACGGCTTTTCATCCTCAGACAGATGGGCAGTCTGAAAGGACAATACATATTTTGGAAGATATGCTTAGAGCTTGTGTGCTTGATTTCAAAGGTAATTGGGATGAATATTTTCCTTTGATAGAATTTGCATATAACAATAGTTTTTAGTCTACTATTGGTATGGCTCCATATGAAGCATTGTACGGTAGACGATATCGTACACCAATATGTTAGGGTGAAGTTGGTGAAAGGAAGATAGAGGGTCCAGAATTGATTGAAGTCACCACTGAAAAAGTGAAGATTATTCAAGATAGAATGAGAACAGCTCAAAGCAGACATAAAAGTTATGTAGATCAACGATGAAAAGATTTGGAATTCTAGAAAGGGGATTATGTGTTTCTTCGGATATCCCCATGGAAAGGAGTTATGAGGTTTGGAAAGAAAGGGAAATTAAGTCCATGCTACATTGGACCTTATGAAATCCTTAAGAAAGTCGGGATGGTTGCCTATAAGTTAGCGTTAACACCAGAATTATCTCGGTTACATGATGTTTTCCATGTTTCTATGTTAAGAAAGTATGTAGAGGATCCTTCACATGTGTGGGTGGAACAACCTATTGAGTTAAACGAAGACTTGAGTTATGTGGAAGAACCACTTGCTATCGTGGATAGGAATGAACAAATATTGAGATCAAAAGTAATCCCACTAGTGAAAGTTGTGTGGAGGAGGCATTCCATGGAAGAGGATACATGGGAGATAGAGGATACCATGAAGATTAGTTATTCGTATTTGTTTGATTCGGACAACCAAGGTATGTCAATTTCGGGGACGAAATTTCCTAACGGGGGGAGAATTGTGACAACCCGAATATAATTATGATAAATCATGATTATCTTATGTGATATGAATAATATGTTATTAGTATATATATATAATGTAAGTAATTATGTTTAGTTTAATCCTACCTTCATAAAGCTTAAAATATCGAATTAGTTACAAATGTGAAATTTTAAAGTTTTCAGTAGGTATGTTCCTGTTGGAGGCTAGTTTTGACCTTTATGACGTAACAATAAACTTGAGGTGTAAACTAGATATTTGTATATATATGAGTTAGGTTTATAACAAAATAAACGGTTCAACGAATGGACATCCGAGTGGGAAGATATTGTCTTTTTACGAACAGGGGGTAAAGTAGTCATTTAGCCTTAAATGATATTTTGTTTTGTATAATGCCACATGTTATATTTTGATTGGTTGGGAAGGGTGGTGGATTTGGCCGACTTCAAACCCTTAGAATTACCTCCTTATTCATCTAAATTCAGCCATGAGATATTTGAAGCTTAAAGAAAGAGAGTTTTGAAGTTTAGGAAGAAAGTGTGAGGAGAAATTGAAGAAAAATTCATAGAAAAATTACGTAAAAGCCCCTAAGGTATTTCCATCCATAAATCTTGTTTATTTTTTTATATTACTTATTTAAATGACTAAAATAATCATTTTTTTACTAAAATTCCATGTCTTGATATGTACTTATGGATAGATGCAAGTTTAAGCAAACTTGAATGTGTAAACCCTTGAGATTGTTTTGTTTAGGAACCTTGTTTATTCAAACTTCCATATATTTCTCTATACTTATTGGAATTTATTGATTCCAATTGGAGATTAAACTAGACTCATATATGTATGACATACCCGAAAATTATGTGAAAATACCAATAAATGGGTCTTTGGTGAGAGTTTGAATTTCGGGTATGAAATCTGCCCTAAGGGTAAAAATATGCCCGCTATGTGTTCGATATTTTGTTTGACATAGCAAATGAACTCTGAAAATTATGAAATTTTAATCTTGTATTTTACAATATGTTTACTGATGTTGGGTGAAATATCATATAAATTTATAATGTAGAAAAATTATGGAAATTCCTGGAAGTTGAAAGAACGATAAAAGAGCCTATAGGGCAGATTTGCTATGTGGTAAAGAAATGGGGATATCTTACTCTAGGAGACTTGAAATGATGTACCGTCTTTTGTATTGAAATACTAATATGATAAGAATTTAATTACTAAGAATAAATTAATATATGTTTGGTTTATGATTTGGATATGACAATTATATTATCATGAATTTGGATGAAACTTCATTTGTGACAAATGATTTGAATAGAATCATGTGATGCTTATGGATTGAATTATGTTTAAATCATTATTTGGATTATTGATATTCTTATGATGATACTAATATTTTAAGAATGATAGGAAGGGAAGAAGATCTGATTGAACAAGTACCGGATAAAGGCAAGGGAAAAGCCAGTTAAATTGTCAACGTGAGTGTACTTATGATTTGTTTCATATATAAATATGAATATAGCTCTAGGATTTGTTTGGATATTAAAATATCCAGGATTTGTTTGGGTCTCATGATCCAGGATTGGTTTGAATACTTTGGTATTCAGGATTTGTTTGAATATTAAAATATCCAGGATTTGTTTGGGTCTTATGATCTAGGATTGGAATTGGACAAAGATCCAATGATTTGTTGGAACTTATGTTCCACGATTTGTTATTGCCAATGGGCAGACTTATTATTGCCAATGGGCAGAATTACTATTGCTAATGGGTAGACTTATTATTGCCAATGGGCAAAATTACTATTGCCAATGGGCAGACATACTATTGCCGATGGGCAGAATTATCATTGCCAATTGGGAAGAATTATTTGGGCCTTATGGTCCAAGATTTGTGTGACAACCCGCTCACCAAAATAAGGGGTGGCCAGCCCAATACTCCAATATAACGGAATCATGGATGGAATCATTCTCAGCATCATAACAAAAATATAGAGTATCTAGGATAACCACCCAATATTTCAGAAAACGGGTTGCCAAAAATTTTGATTTGAAAGTAAATAAATGAAAACAAACAACCCAATTCCTGAAAGATAAGGGAAACCCCAAGACATATATAAATAATACAACAAGAATACGATAAAAAGACCGAATAGGTAACCGGTCACTAACTGATACACCAATAATACGCAAGTACAATAAGTTACTTATTACATTACATTAGACATTTACAAAAGCTTGGGCCTCTCGCCCGAATAAAAGACTTGATCTTAACTAGAATAAAAAGTGAAAACGTCTATACCAAATGTATCCCGTAATACCCGCAATGCATCACGGCTCATCGAAAACATCGAAATCGGAATTCAAATCAGGCATCCTTGCGGCGGAGTACCTGAGCAGAGACAAGATGAATATGCAACAAGAAAAGTAACCAGGTCAGGGCCCGGTTCTATATGATTACCAGATGAATAAAGAGTATGACAGTTATGTATAATAAATCGTGAAGAAAGAGAAATAAAAAGCAACCTATACAATTTAAAACATAAGCTAAGCAGGAACAAAAATAAGAAGCATTAAACTAAAGACTTCACCAAAGGTGCCAATTATTTCATATATCTTTTCCTTAGCAGGAAGTATATATATATAATCAAAATCTTTTACTCTTTAAGGAGATTTTATCTCAATTTTACCTTTTGTAAAAATCCTTTCCTTATCAGGAAAATAATCATTTTCAAATGCTCTTTGTGGCATTTACATGTGCTCTTTGTGGCACTCCATCATGCTCTTATGGCATATCAAATACATCAAGTCCCACTTGATTATGAACTGTTATAATTATATACATATAACGAATTCTAAGACCGCCCGTCCGGGTTTCCCCACTGTGCGCGACCCTAAATGACCATCATCTTTCAGGGCCTATCATTAGACAACATGGGCACCTATATCGCGAGACGTCGAGAAGCGGCCATGAGCCTGCGGAGTAGTCAAGACCACACCCGGAATCTCCTACCCATCGCAGAAAAATATACAACAATAAGCGCTCCCATGGCCTAGGACTATATCCACCCTGCATTCATTAGCCAGGGGGCTTCACCTCGCGTGCGGACTTCCCTTATGATGTCATTTAGAGAGGTGTGTTTAAGCCATTTTATTTATCATATCGAAAATCAAGTAAACCATTATTTACCGGTTTCATGATTAAGTAAATTATCATTTACTACTATCAATACCACTTCCATTTATATGTTTCATCTTATCCGAAACCCTTACCATTTACTTTTGTAAATAATCTAACTTACTATCCATAGTCATACGATAGCTTATATCAACACTCCAACCTCAAAGGAGTAAATAAACTCTTCATTATCTCCAAGCATTCTAGGAGGTTATTTTAGAACCCCAAGGTTATCATCTTTCGAAGGAATGAAATGACTTTCAATTTATTCTCCAAACTCACCTTTATGGCGTTATTATGAACCACCAAGGTTAACATAGTTCAATCGAACTTTTAAAATCTCCAAACATTCTTTTGGGGTGGTAATATAAACCATCAAAACTAGTATAGCTTAATTAAGCTCCTAAGGTCTCCCGAACATAACACTACATCTCCTAGTTTTATAATAATTAACTAGAAGAAAAGAATGCCTTATCATTAATAGGCCTAACCCCGGAAAAATGCCCACATAACCCATTCCTAATGTAGGGTAGACATCTAACTCATCTCACACTCTAGGACTCTAAGTTTACTTCATTCAAGAAGGATCCTAGTCCCTATATTTAAAGAAAAGGATTGAAATTGAGTTATAAAATTAACTCAAAAACAGCAGGAAAACGAATCGATTCGCCCAAAAAGCGAATCGGTTCGGACTACTAAACCAACATTCTGCAATTGGCCGAATCGATTCGGTCTTAACCCGAATCGATTCGGGTTATGCAGACCTGCCAATTTCCCTTAGCGAATCGATTCGCCCAAAGGGCCGAATCGATTCGGACCTGCAAATTTGCCAAAAATGGCTACGAAGGGTTATGAACCCTAAATCCTCCAAACTTCAAATCTCTTCCTTTTCATACACATCCAACAACAAAAATCTACCCCAAACTAATCTACATGATTATTAACCATCAAAACCCACAATTTCTTCAACATAAATCAAGACTAGGGTTTAAATCCCACAAATTCTACATTTAAGCCATAAATGTAAATACACAACTATCATACAATTTATGCATCTTAAATCACATATTAGCAAGTAGAAAACTTGCCTTGATGTAGGGAATATCAGATTTCTTTGAGTAGGAGCATCAATCCATCTTCAATCTTCATTTTCTCTTCTTTCTCCATTCTCTTCTTCTTTCTTTCTCTCTTTGTCTCTCTATGCTCAAGACATAAAATGGGGAAAAAATAAGGGATTTTGGATACTAAAATCGTGGCTTAAGTTAAAACTCCCAACTCAAATGGTTAATACCACATTAAAATGACTCCCAAATACGCGTATAAGCTAAAACCAGGTAAAAGTGCCCGAAACACAAAAATACAATATGGCACTTATTTTGACTGTCTCGCACCTTCCGAGACTAACTACACCCTCTAAACTGGCATCCGGATATTTTATAAATTATTTCGAGTTCCAAAATCATTTAAACAAAAAGGCCATTTAAAATACATGACACTACAGACATGCAACCTGATGTTATTTACTTTCACATGCAATAAATATGCATCAATCTAGTAAATATTAACTTTCAATTCATTAAATTAATATTTACTCCAGTCCCCACATTTTATATAATTACCTTATGCGGTAAAATCAGTATAAAATGAGCCTCCCAGAATCGAGGGTTGTTACAATTTGTTAGTGCCAACGAGCAGGATTGATTGGATTTAATATCCACAGATTTGATATATAACTGTTAATTCATTGTATGGCAGGATTCGTTGGATTTAATATCCACATATTTGATATATAACTGTTAATTCATTATATGGCAGGATTGGTCGGATTAATATCCACATATTTGATATATAACTGTTAATTCATTATATGGAAGGATTGGTTTGATTAATATCCAGATATTTGATATATAACTGTTAATTCATTGTATGGTAGGATTGGTTCGATTAATATCCACAGATTTGATATATAACTGTTATTTCATTTCAGGGAAGGAGTACCTCACTAATTTTAATGCTTATGGTTTATATTTTGACATTTTCAGGGTTGTAAGCTGCCGGCTAGGATGTCATATGATCAGTGATTTGAGAGTTGCACCATTAGAAAAGAGCTGGGGCTTAGGCATGGGGGTTTTGTCATTGTCACACTGAGGTTTTAATACACTCACATATTGTATATATTGAGTTAACATGGATTGAGTTGATCATAGTTAATCACATTATTGTATGTCTGCTTAATCACGACTCTGATATTGATTTTGGTATGGAATAAGAATAATATTATGTTCATTGTGCACATTATGTAGAAAAATATTGATAAATGAATTATATTTTCAATGGGCTTAAGATTATGATCTAATTATTCTAATAAGAAATGATTAGTATGGATATTGGGTTTGGGGTGTGACAATTTGTTTATCATATATATATACATGTATATGATAAAATATATTATTTTATATATAGTCGGTCCAAACAGGGTTTTTGAATATATAAACCGTGGATCGGACCGACTAAGTCAGTCCTCCAAAAAAATAAACCGAGACCGAACTGATTTAAAAAAGACCAAAAATAGTCGGTTCGGTTCGGTCCAGTCGATTTTTTGAACACCCCTACAATATATGTATAACTCAATGGAATGGTAAATGTAACTTAAGATAACATGCTATAACACAAGCAATACAATATAGAGATAACTAAAAATAAGAGAAGAAAACATCCTTACCTTCAAACACCAAATCCCAATTTATTTAAATAAATCTGCAACTAAGGGGGAAGGTGTTAGCCCATAAGGGGATATTCAATCATGACCTCGAACTCTTCCAAGGCTTTCAAACCTCATTTAATATATATACTTATCGTTCTCAAGGTCTTAATAAAGCCTATACTCATCACGACTTATTGGGATAAACCTTCCAATGACCATCTTGTCCTGCCCCGATATTTCCTCATGATTCAAGATCCAAGCTAGTCCAACCCGTCATCCTAGCTCCAAAGACTAGTACACTTATGAATTAACTTGTCAGCCCATATCCCTAACCTCAAGCATCAAGCAGGAGGTAAAAGTCAAGCCCAAAGCCGTTACCCAACGATTCAATGTCAGGACCACGACACCCTCAGGAATACAACTGGGCCTAGGAATGAAGTTAAGGAACAATATTATATTAACTTTGCCCATGACCTTAATAAATAGTTAAAATAAAGTATCAATAACCATCATGGGGTGGATATGCAAATTAGTATATTTATCCCACAAATATTTTTTTTTTAGTATTTTAAACATAAAAAATCCAAACCCTTTTAGTCACAAACATTATGAACATACTAAGAACCCCAAAACACCCCAACCTTAAACACTCCTTTAAGCGAGAACAACATATGTAATCTTGATGGTTTGAACTAACTAATAGTCACAAGAGATGGACAATAAAATTCCATGGCCTAAACTAGAAAAATAGTGCAGGAAATTAAATTAAACACCAAGGGGCTCATGTCATTCAATAAGAACATAGAAACCAGGGTTTATATGAAAGGGAAATAGGATGAGGAGGAGAATCCCTTACCAAAAATGGATTAAGTTCGAAGTCCGATCATACAGAGTGAATTGTGCAATTCCAATATGGCTTCGGCCTCCTTGCACTACCTCTGGTCCTAGGTCATAACCCACTTACAACAATAGCACCTCTAAGCTCTCTCTCTCACTCTCCCTCTCTATCTCTCTATCTCTCTCAATCAAATGGGTATTCAATTTTTAGTAAATGTGCCCAAATTCTTATTTATATGAGACAGTGGGAACCTAAGGGTTTCTAAAATATCATTAAGTTTCCCTAATGTCCTCACTCAAAACTTTATAGTTAACTCAAGCTCCATCCTCCGGTTATAACCCGGCTAGTCCATGTCATTAATCCATGTGGCGCGTCTTTCTAGCACAAGGTCCTTGTCCTAACTACGGTTTCGATCAAAAGTCCATAATACTTCTACTAACTCCTCCAAGTGTGAAAGATAAGCCACGATCTACAAGTTGTCATTCCGCCCAATGGCATCCTAGCCGCAACCTCTATAAAAAAAACTACTAAGTTTTCTTAAAGGCGATGTCATACGTGTTACAGATTAAACTGAAATTTATTCATAGTCATGATTAATATGTTAATTATTAATAATTTTAATTGACACGTACTTAATATGTTATTCCGACTATAACGGAAACCATCAACATGATATTTAAAGTGTCTCACATATTTAAGAGTTGCCACACCTTAGCCAAAAATCGAAAAACATTTTGTTCTTAAATTTATTACTTTTAATGTTAAATGATGTTTTATTTAATATTCCTGAATGTCATTTCTAAATAAAACTCGTGCTATATAACATTAAATTCAAAAATGAAAATCAAATGTTATTTTACATCGTGATTTATAAATATGTAACTACATACTAGCCACTAAATATTGAACGTTTCCTCATTTTTTAGGCAGCGCTAAGGCCCCCCTACTATTTACTCCAACATACCAAAAGACAATTTTAACTCTAAAATATCACACAAACCCATTATTTACTTCATTACACCACCCTAAGGGCTACCCACTACTTAAAGTTCAAAATTTTCATTTTCATTTTTCCCTTTCCCTTCTTCTCTCTAAACACAAAAATCTCTCAACTTCTAACATGAAAACATCAACAATCAAGGTTTCAACTTCAAAGACCAGCAAATCATCATCAACGCCCATTCAATCCGGTGGGTACTCAGCACCATTAATGTTATCCACACCTAAAAACTGGAGTTTTTACATTTTTTATAATGTTTAAAACCTCGTTAACAGTGAACATAAAACCCTAATAATGTTTAAAACCCTAATAAAGTTTAAAACGTTCTTATCAATGAAAAACGAACCATTAAAACCAGAGTAATGCTTGACATATTGAAATCATTGGTTTGAGAACCATTAAAACCCCAGAATCGCAATTTTCATCTGCTAGCCCTAGAAATTAGTTTCATTCGGTATGAACCCAATGAACCATTACATTTTATTTTATAGGGTTTAAATTGATATGAAACCAATGATTTTTTGGGTTTAATTCGTGTTATTTCCAATTAATAAAAAAGGCATGCCAACTTGGTATCATTTGGCGTTATGATCCTGAATTGTTATCCCTTAATCGTTAGGAATATAACTATTTAAACTACGCACTGAGGTGATTGGTTCGGCATATATATCACGAACAAGACCAAAATTTCTCGGTGTAGAGGCCCCGAACCCTTCACAACAATGTTTGGTCTGGGGCATTCACCCCTAATAAACACATTCAGTCACTATATGAGGCAGTTTCATTCGTGATATATGCACCAAATCAGGGTGACCTGTTTCGACATATATATCTTAAATTAAGTTTAATTTCCACAACATGATATTTATATTGATATTCATGTCCACAACATGACATATATATGATTTTCACAACATGATATTTATATTGATACTCATTTCCACTACATATAAGATAAATGATATTCATATGTGTTTAGTTATCCATATATGTTTTTTTATCTACCTATGACTCATGTTAGATATTCATGTATGTTAACTTTGTATGTTTATTTAACTATGACTTATGTTCGTTATTTGCCTAGTTACTAATATTATATATTATGTTTAATGCAGATTACTAGTGGATAAACTTGTAACCTACTCTCTTTTAAAAAGGAAGTCAGTTACTGCTTTTGAGAAAAAGCACCAAGAAGAGATTTAGATGTTATCATGTATCGTCAGTCCAAACGCGACCCGTGATGTTGTAATTTAAGCACATTATAGTGATGTTGTACATCATCATTACTCTTAGGATGATATTGTACATGATGATGAGGCTGAGCGTAGCCACAGGATGACGTGGAGGGAGAGGTCAATGTTGAGGTTGAGTGCAGACATATGGATGCTTGCCTATCGAGTAATCTTGTAAGAAGACAAAAGAAGTCAGTTATTCAATACAGTAAGAAAAAGCTAGAAGATGTTGGTCCATCGATCGATGATTATGAGGGCCTGAAAGAACTTAGACTCCTAAAGCATTTAAAGGACCATATTTCTTTATGGTGTGTGGATTGAATCAGTGGTAATCATATTTGTAAATTTCACTCATTATACAAATTTATGATATTTGTAAATTTAACTTATAAAATATATGATATTTTATCGAGTTGTAATGATTTTTATAGTTTTGTATTGTAGGTTGAAAAAGGTCGTTGTTATGTGTAAATCACTAGACAAAGATAAATGAAAGACCTCTAATAGAGTTGAGTAAAGGTGCATGGGAAAGGGTGGAGAGGATAAATCTAATTGAATTGATCAAATATAGTCATTGATATATTGATTATTCCTTGATTTGGGCTTTCGTAGAGCGATGGCATCCAGAGACAAGTAGCTTTCATATGCTATTTGGGGAGATGACCATCACTTGGATGATGTAGCACAAATATTACAAGTGCCTTTAGTTAGTGATTATCTATGTAGCATGTTTATTGTTATTCCTCATGATGATGATGATAATGAATTGCCTAGCACTGCTGACTTAGTTACTGATGGCTTGGGAGTGTGCAAGGTTGATGCTGAAATACAATGCACTAACTCCTATGTGGCGTGGTTGAATTGGATCACCGACAATTAAAAAAAGCAAAAGGTTATAATGCCACCGACGATGAGAAAGACCAAAAATAAGATCTCGGTTTATTTCTTGCAAGTATTTAAGGATGTGAATAATGTGGTCCGACTTATGTGAGGGATGGGAATACCTGATCACTTGTACATACAACTTGGCCCTGCATCAAGGTGTCTTTCACTCTTGCAGGTAACAAATAATCAATATTACTTAATATTTATATATATCTCAATCCATGTCTTTAATCACCAATTTGGTACGATTTTGTAGTCCTGAATTTATGATCACTTCAAATGCTCAGGGGAATGCCACAATATGTAATTCGACAATACAATGCCTATAATTAGGCATTGCAATCATCCTCGTAAAAGAATGCCTTATCACAACTCATTAAATACAGAGAACAACTTGACGATCTGTCAACAGGCAATGTAAGTTCTTTATATTATTTTTCCAAGTACCTTTGGGATTATTTGAACCCGAATTATAAGTTTGTGTGTAGGTGATTTAGGATCTTTATAATGATGTGAAGGATGCAGGCCCATTCCCAGAGGTTGATTTTTATAATGGCATCATCCTTTGCTTCAACGTTATCGAACCCTACTATCCTAAAAGAGTTCTTAGATAACTCAGACGTATTCAAATCATTCTCTGGGACACAGTGGCCCCATTAAGAGATGAAAGGGGAAATAAAGCTTCAAGATACAATGAATGCAAGCTTGGAAAGAAGGGTACCTAGTTCGTTAAAATTGGTATGCAAAAATGGCATCAAGAAAATTGGGAGGACCACATATTATTAGAGAAGTCACAATCAATACCGATCACGTGCCAATAGGACTCTAACGAGGATTACATGAAGTGGTTCTTGACCTATTCCCACCCGATTGCCTAGACCCCCGCATATCGTTAGTCCGAATCAAGAAAAACATCACTAGTAAGGATTACATTTCTTATAATTTTCATAATTTCATGAATTCTCATACATAAATGATGTTCAATAGGCAGACGAAGTGCGTAAAGTGATGGAGTTGTAGGGGAAGAACATTAAAGAAGGCGTTACAACGGATGTCGTCTACATTGCTTGGGCGGGATCAATAAGCATACTAAATACTTGTGGCAACAATCGCGGGGGGAGGGGTGTATTATAAGTTGATTGAAATATTGTACTTTGGAACTATGAGTTTGAGAACACACTATATACTTAACTTACTTGAGTCTACATTATATAGGAGTTCCAACTAGTTTGGATATTGATACAAAGTAGGATTAGATTTTATGAGTTGCTCCATACCCAAAGGTTCAAGAAGAAAGAAGAGGAAGAAGTAATCAAGTCCAAGCAATCCTTGTAGGGAAGA
Source organism: Sambucus nigra (assembly GCA_949130495.1). Classification (NCBI taxonomy): domain Eukaryota; kingdom Viridiplantae; phylum Streptophyta; class Magnoliopsida; order Dipsacales; family Adoxaceae; genus Sambucus; species Sambucus nigra. The sequence continues at coordinate 232,005,566 of OX422224.1, forward strand.
TATTTCTAACCTTAAAACCACTAATAGGACACTCTCACTACATCATATATTTCTCCTATTTGCATTTATGGTTTTACAATACTTTAAGATTTAAAAAAAAAATCAAATTAATTCAGTTCAAAACATTTTATACAAATTTAAAAGTAATTTTGAATTAATTAAAACTTGATTTTAAAAGTGTTGTGGTTGAAATTTGAATTTCAGAAAGCAATTTTGTTCACTGAAAGTTAGCCTGGATAGAATATAAAAGCGCTATAGACTATAAGGTGTCTTTGTAATTATTTTTATAACATGCGTTTTACTTTCATCTTGTCCATACACGTGTTGGTAACTAAACGGGTAGATGATGATACGAGAAATCGGCCATAGGGCGTTCTCATACCAGCAAGTCAAGAGAAAAGTGTGTAAATAACAAGTAAAGCAAATAAACAGAGAAAAGACAAGATATAGAGTGGTTCAGCCTTTAAAATAGGCCTACGTCCACTGTGTTGCTCCCTTCTCATTATATGCGTTGCATTGTACAATATAATCATGCCTAAAGTGGCATACAAATATGAGAATAAAGGAAAGTACATGGCAGTACTGAGGATTCCGGAGTGCCGGATTAGGTGGCTGCGATGTAGATGTGTGGCCTCCACGTTGTGCGTTAAGGTTGTGTAGTGAGAATCTGTATTGTAGAGCCTCAGGTGTGTCTGGAACCGATCCCACCAAAAGATTCCCTTTATCTCGAGGTGTGGACCCTTATTTATAGGAGGTCTGTGTGTTGAATCACGTGCCCTGAGCACGTGGCGTAAACCAAGTCTGCAGTAGATGTGGATGAGGGCATGCGCCCAGGTCAGCAGTGCTGCGCTATCGAGGGGGATCCGCGGAACCTGAGCTGGGGTTGGGGTGCCGCGGCCTCTTATGGAGAGGCCGCACCCTACGGGAGTTCTGGCCGCGCCTTACATGAGTTACAGGCCGCGGCATATATGACTTGAATGCGATTATAGAAGTACTGCCATGACAGGGTGCTATACTTGTACAATCAATAAGCCCCCAAGCCGTAGTGTCAAGGGAGACATATTGGGACTGCGGCTAAGTGGCCAAGGTGCCGCGGTGCTTCCAAAGCGACGATTCGTCTTCCGCGCACCCTTATATAAATTGTTTCTGGCCGTGGACTTCATTACGTTTCCAAATCTTTTGAGAGCAAATCGAGGGCGAAACTCTGCACATTTCTTCCTGCATATTTCGGCGACCCTCCGAGGCGGTGTGTGGCTGTTCAAGGTGGTTTGTAGCTGATCTTCTCGATCCTTTTCATTCCCAGGTGATTTTTCAACCTCTGTTTACAATTTTCTTCCGTTTGTATGCCTTTCCTGATTCATTTGCCAGAAATCTAGGCTTTTACTTGTTCGTTTTGCTTTTCGTCACATATGCTGCATATGAAATACACATCACTGTTCTTGATGTTCATAGCTGAAACCTCCACATTATGTGAATTTGATCTTAGGATAGTTAAATTTTTTGTTAATCAACTGTTTAGGATAGAGGCCGCGGCAACATAAGATTATAATCGTCTGAACTTGAAATTCTGCGTCAAATCGTGCTAAACGGCCGCGGACCCCCAAGCCGCCATCCGCGGCAACAAATCAACTTAATCCCACCTAGTCATCACGAAACAGCCTTAAAACTTTCATGAGCCTTAAAACATCCATGTAAAATAACTGTTGTTGCTACTGGAGCATATCGAGTTGTCTGAAGAATTAAGAATGGCCGTGGTCAGGAATGCTTTGAAGCAATTCTGTCTTATTTTCGTGGCAGCACATGTTCCATAACTATGGATGTGGCCGCGGCCAGTTGGGACCATTTAGTCCCATAAGCACACGTATTAGGGAAGTAATTCCAGCTTGTAAGACCTAAAAAATAACCTTCTGCGGCTTTTTGAAGTCTTACAAGTCATACTGGCTGCGGCGCCTAACTGCGAATTCTGCCTTTCAGGTACTGCTGCAGCGATATGAGCTTTGACCCAGAAGAGTTCCTCAGAGGCTTTTGGGACTTCTCCCCCAGAACTTACTTCCGTGCCCCCTCTGAGATCAGTTGGGCCCTGCAAACTGAAAGATTGCCCGAACTGCGTGATAATTGACTCAACCTCCGCGGATTCTGCATCTGGGAAGGATTCCCCATCTCAGTCGATGGAAGAGGAAGCCAACTCAAGTACCCATCCCATGGGAGAAGGAGATATTGCCGCGGCTGCCAGAAATAAGCCTGGAGGTACATCAGGGAGGGCTGCAAAACCATTGGCCGCGCTTGACATCCGCGGCTCGATGACCCAAGAATGGGTTGAGCAGGTTGCTGAGGCTTTCGAGTTTCCAGAAAACTTGACTTGTTCAGCCCCTGCCGCGAACCAAAGACCGTGCACGGATCTTTCTGACGATGGGATTTGCTTCCCTTTGCACGCGTTCATCTACGGACTACGGCTGCCTGTTCCTGTTCCCATCCGTCGCATTTTCCAGACCATGAAACTGGCTCCAGCTCAGTTAGACCCCAACGGTTGGAGAGCTGTTCTTGCTGCAGTTGTCCTTTGGGAGAAGTTGTTCAAAAAGAACATTACTCCCACGGAGTTCTTTCACTTCTACCGCCCAAAGTAGAACTCAGTAAAGTTCGCGGGATACTATTATTTTTCTAGCCGCGGCAGGGACGAGACCCTATACACTGGGAGACCGACCAGTGTGAAAAACTGGAAGGGGAAATATTTTTACATCTCCGGTGAAGGCTGGGAGATGCACCCCGAGGAGAATGAGAGAGAGAGATCATATAAAATACCGCGGCAATGGGGTTCACCCTCAAAACTAGGTATAAGATTATAGCCGCGTCTTTTAATTTCTCTTGACCTCTACTAACTTAAATTGTATTTTCTTTCTGCAGCTCTTGACAATCTGCACTTGAACCCGCGGCAGGAAAAAAGAGTTGCCGAGGCCGCGGAATTTCCTGCTGAACATAAGAAGTTCAGCATACTTGTAACATTGGCCACTATATTTGAGGCGGGATTCTTCCCAAACAAATCAATTCCTCAACAAATGGGCGCAGAAGGTAATTAACTGTGCCATTGTTTTCATTCCGCGGTCGTTTTATTCTATTGGTACTTGTTGAACTCATGCCATTCTTTTTCAGGCGAAGAGGTTGATAGGGAGCTGCTGGCTGCGCAGCTGGCAGAGATGGATGAGGACGCGGTCGTTCTGAATAACACCGCGAGAAGCAGAAAAAAGAAGCGGTCTAGAGCCAAGGTACAGGCCGCGGCCTCTGCTGGTGATAAAACCACAGATCCTGCCGCGGATCAGGTGGTTCATGATGAAACCCCTGTGCATCATGAACACTTTGATGATGACATAGGGGAAAATCTTGTCGCGGCAGGACTGATGTCAGCGAAAATCCCCCACCAACCGTCTTCTCCTCCCCCACCAAATGTAGTGGCCGTCAATGCAAATTTGCCGCCTCCCCAATTCCGCGGAGAGTCCGGGACAGACGGTAGGCCAAGGCCCCAACTTAGGCAGCCTGACCCAAATTCCTCCTGGGACACTACTGCAAAGGATGCACGGAGAATGAAGCGAGCCTTGGATGTCGCGGACCTCGACAGACTTGTTGGGGAGGATCACGAAGATCTGGAGGATTGTGGCCTCCACAGCCTTCTCAGGGTACGTACCAGTCATCGAATCTTTGCATCTCATATTTTTCTGTAATTTTACTAACGTCTCTTATTTCATATACAGGCCGCGGACGTGATTGTGGTCCAAAAAAGAAAGTACGAGGTCTTGTACAGGCTGAAAGAGGTCGAGAAGAGTGCACATGCCGCGGACCTACAGTCTGCCCGGACTTCTTCTTTTGAGGCCGGGAAAGCGTCATCTGCCGCGGCCCTCCAGGCAGCCCATATGGACCTGGAGAGGGCCAATAAGGCCAGAGAGGAAGCGAAAGAGAATTTCAATCAGGCCGCGGAATCTCTGAAATCATCGCAGGCCCAAACAGCCGAAGCCGCCCGTGTTGCAGAAATTGCAACTTCCAAGCTTGCCCTCCTCCAGCAAAAATACCAAGATCTTGAAGCCAAGTCTGCTCAGAAGGACGAAGCCCATGCCGCGGCCATAAAAAAGATGGAAGAAGATCATGGCGACGCCCTCCAGCTAGCCATAGATCATGCCGTGGAGTCCTTCAAAGGCTCCAAGGATTTCTTCCTTACTAATAACAGGGCATACCTCCGCGGCTATCAGGAGTTGCGGCAGAGAATCATTAAAAAATTTCCTGATGCCAAGGAGACGGTCCTCGCTTGGAAATTAAGTGATGCAGAACATCAGGAGTGCATTGCTGAGCTGAGGGCCATGGCCGAAGAGAGAGCAAGGCTGATAGCCCAAGCAGAGGCAGAGGCAGCAGCTGAGGATGGGGAGACGGAGACTGCCGCGGGCGGTGATGAGGCTGATGATGATGATGATGCGGCCTCTTAGATTTTAAATTTCTTGCATCTTTGTAATTTTGAACTTTGTTGTGGCTGCGGCCCTCATTTCTGTAATCCAAGTTTATTAATACAAGGGCTGCGGCCATATTTTTATCACTGCTTAATATTCCTTTCTTTTCTGCATTGCATGTTTTACTCTGCCTGCTATAATGAATGGTTGCATGTTACTGCCTCGTATTTGCAACTTGCTTTCTGTATTGAACGAACTTGTAGAACTTATAACTAGGTCCGCGACAGCATAGCATAATTCTATGCAATCTTGCTCTCGTTAATCATCCGCGGTGCCCTTGTCACCTTGGCCCTTTTTTGCTTTACCTTAGTATCACGGCCAATAAAGTTTGGAGGCCGCGGCTTGATTTCTTCAATTTTCTGTAGAGGCCGCGGCGATTTGAACGCGACAGTCGTTTTTTCCATTTAGTTGTGGCAGGTTGCCACCCAGCACTTGGGTAGTAGTGGATGAGGATGCCGCAGCACCTATTTGACTGCTGACAAGGCAATGGGGCTGCAGAAGCTTGCCCCTGGGAAACTGAGGCCACCTTCTGTGGGTTTGACATGCCTCATTGTCATGATGACCGAGCCTCCAATATCCGATTCGATTGTCTTTCATGGCTTTCCTTTAGTCGATCTTGGGACACTATGAAGCCTCCCCAGGCTGGGTTACATTGTTAAGCCTCCCACAGCTAATATGCGAGACATTATCAAGCCTCTCCAGGTTGGGTCATGTTATTAAGCCACCCACGGCTAATATGCGAGATACTATCAAGCCTCTCCAGGCTGGGTTATGTTGTTAAGCCACCCACAGCTAATATGCGAGATACTATCAAGCCTCTCCAGGTTGGGTTATGTTGTTAAGCCACCCACAGCTAATAATACATACAAAGCCATCCCTGGCTCGATGACGAGACCCAAAAGCTAAGAGTGGGCGTTATAAGCCCCCGTGGCTGACGTTGCACTTCGAGAGCAGAGAATTGGCGTTGTAGGCCCTGGTGGTTGATAAAAGCTCCTTTAATCCTCAGATGCCTCCGCGGATATAGCCATCATGTGACAAGATGTAGTTGCACATTGCGAGGGAAACCTTAGAGCTAACGAAGGTCGTATACCATCCATGAGCGCACTCTGAAGTATAATAATCCTTCAAGATAATTTCGTTATATTTCCTCTGAAATCTGTTTGAGACAACAAGTCTTTTTGTGAGGTAGTAGGTTATGAAACGAAGAAAAATATCAGATATAGCTAAACTTGCCAGTTCATATACTTATATATGTATGCTGCCAATGACTTTGTTAATAAAACATAAAGTCTTGAGTATTTAAGGCTACAATGAGCTTCATAAAACATAAACAGAAATAGTTGAAAATAGAAAGACTAAGGATGAGATGCGGTAGGCAGCCTCGGCTGGGTCTGGCTGAATCCCCTATGCATTCTTTAGGAATCGCTGCAGCATCCCTTGCCCGATTAGCCTTTCCATTTCATCCTTCAGAGCATAGCATTGCTCCGTGTCGTGGCCATGGTCCTGATGGAATTTGCACCAGGTAGCTTTGTTCCTCTTGTGGGGTGGAGCTCTCAATTTTTCTGGCCACCTCAAAATCTTGTCCCCTTTGATGGCTTCCAAGATCTCTTCAATTGGGAGGCTCAACGGGGTATAGGCACCAGACTTGTTCTGCCTTTTTTGACCTCTGATGGTTGATTCCGCAGCTTCATTTACTGCCGCGGCAAGCATGGCTGGCCTTGCCAATTCCTCCACTTCCGTGCCTATGTTTTTAGATGTCGCGGCCTCAATCATTAGCACCCTTTGAGTGAGAAAGTTGATATGGGTCTGAAGCGAGGTGTGGCTGTCATAGAGGTGATTAAGGTGATTGTATAGTTGCACAATCTCATCCTTGACTTCTGCACTCCGGCTGGATTCTCCCTCCATCTCTGCTTTTGTTAGTCTTTACAATGTATATATATAATCTGAGAACAAACTAACAGAAGTGAGCATTCCCAAAGATACTGAACTAAGTAGGTAATGGAGGCCGCAGACGCTTCTACGTGACCCCGAGGCTGCGGCCATGAGGCGCGTAGCAAGATGCACTGTCGCGGCCCCGTATGATTCACCATGGTAAAGCAAGAGCCCGACTGATTATGCTCCTACTAGGGTTTGTTCATGAGTTAATAACCTCTGGATGCACACAAGGCGCAGTTTCAATGATAACCCTAGATCATAGGCCAAGAACAGCAGAGAAGGAGTAGAAACAATCCCTCCCTAATCATTCATCTTTTTGAGGCAAAAGCCCGTCATGCCTTTCGATACCAGCTAGATAGAATGATATCACAGGGGTATGTAAGATGGATCTAAAGCCATAAGATGGAGTATATCTGGATGTAAGAAATACCCATCTATGGGTATGAATATGATGTGGAGTCCAATAACCAGTAACCGACCCGCGAGGAGATGATCCAAAGGACCCCTCGAGATCGAATAAGGTGTTTGAAGGACCCATATATACAGAGAAACAAGATTGTAATGTCTCGTTTCCCACAGACGGCGCCAAATTGATGATACGAGAAATCGGCCATAGGGCGTTCTCATACCAGCAAGTCAAGAGAAAAGTGTGTAAATAACAAGTAAAGCAAATAAACAGAGAGAAGACAAGATATAGAGTGGTTCAGCCTTTAAAATAGGCCTACGTCCACTGTGTTGCTCCCTTCTCATTATATGCGTTGCATTGTACAATATAATCATGCCTAAAGTGGCATACAAATATGAGAATAAAGGAAAGTACATGGCAGTACTGAGGATTCCGGAGTGCCGGATTAGGTGGCTGCGATGTAGATGTGTGGCCTCTACGTTGTGCGTTAAGGTTGTGTAGTGAGAATCTGTATTGTAGAGCCTCGGGTGTGTCTGGAATCGATCCCACCAAAAGATTCCCTTTATCTCGAGGTGTGGACCCTTATTTATAGGAGGTCTGTGTGTTGAATCACGTGCCCTCAGCACGTGGCGTAAACCAAGTCTGCAGTAGATGTGGATGAGGGCATGCGCCCAGGTCAGCAGTGCTGCGCTATCGAGGGGGATCCGCGGAACCTGAGCTGGGGTTGGGGTGCCGCGGCCTCTTATGGAGAGGCCGCACCTTACGGGAGTTCTGGCCGCGCCATACATGAGTTACAGGCCGCGGCATATATGACTTGAATGCGATTATAGAAGTACTGCCACGGCAGGGTGCTATACTTGTACTATCAGTAGATTTGTGTTTTCTCATAGACTCAACTTCGATCACCAATCCCAACCCTTGAATTAGTTTTATCAACGACCTGCATGTGTTGTGTTATAATCCCAGTGTTTACCTTTCATCCAATAAGATTATTTTATTTCACCGGTTAGTTATAAACCCTTGGATCATTAGTCAACTTTGTGGACTAAATCTCAGCCATTGATTGCAAAAGAAGTTCCAGATCCTTCCTTCACCTACTATAAAATCGAACTTACCCTCAGCATTTTGAGACTTTTGTTCAAATCGTCCCAGAGAGAAAATAAAAGAGAGAAAAGAGAGATGAGGGAGAAGAGAGAGAGGGAGGAAATTTGAGAGAAAAGTAGAGAGAAAGGGAAGAAGATAAATCCATCTTCGTCCTTCATCACCTCTGAGTGAATCCCTTTAACCCAAACAGTTTAAACTTCAAACACCTTTACCAGAAACCAAAAATTACGAGAGATAGAGCCAATCTAGGGTTTCTATGTGTTTGGTAGTTGGGTTGGCGTCTGTTAGAAGACCTCTTTCGTTTTAAGTCTTTCTCAAAACACCTCTCTGAGAAAATAACAAGTTTCATATATTAAAACTTGAGATTTTCTAAAGAGAACGTCACACGCCTATTTTTGCAGTTCTCTTTTTGGATCTCTGTCTTCAAATCCATTTAATTCCAAAGTTTTTAAAAAACAAACTTCTAGGGTTTCAAGAAAAAAAAAACAGATCCTTAAGAGCGTTCGTGTTTCTTGGTTTCTATTTCACATTTTGTGAAATAAACGCGTTCAAAAATAAAAAGGAGATATATAGGACCTTGGCTATTTTTTGAAAGCAAGGTTGTTCTTCTAGATCTGATCTTGAGTTAGAAGTTTCTTTTACAAAAACATTTGAACCAGTTTCTGCATGTTATTTCTGATTCTATTTTTATGATATAGACTTTTAGTCTAGTTGGATCTCAATTGGTGGTTTAAAATTTGGAAAATCTTTTTAAAATACTGAAATTGTATAGGACCTTGGCCGTCTTCTGAGCAAGATAACCTTGAGATCCGTGGATTAATAGAAAGATCAAGAAGTCTTGATTCGTAAAATACAGACTTATAAATATCCTATTCATTTTAGAACTGTTTGTAATTTGATAGGAATGTCTGTATAAATAATATTGAGAGGGTGAGTTACATATCTACATATAGTGCACATCACAAACACTTCTCACACGAACACTTAAACACAGTGGTTTGTTTGAGACTTAAAAGTTGAATGAGTTGCTCGAGTTTGAATTCAAAGAAAATGAGGTCAAGGAAAAAGGGAAATGAGCAATAAAGAAGAGACCAGTTCTAGTCAGAAACATTTGGAGTGGAGTAGCTCATGTAGGTATAATTCTGAACTTAGATTTAAGATCCTTGTGTGTTTGCTTAAGTGATGTAATTTGATTCTTTATTCTAGTGAATTTTTGTTTTGTGACGTAGAGGGCATCGTGTTTCCCTTGATTAAGGGTTTTACCACGTTAAAAATTCCTGTGTCTATTCCTTTGAATATTCTTAACTGTTATTTGTGATTGGGACTGCATGGTAACTTTAATAGATGTTTCTTAAATTTTAAAAAGAAGGCAATCAACTATCGAATCTAAACCATGCATTCAAAAAGTTTGTACAACACATCTTGTGTTTTTTTCTTTTTTCGAAAAGAGTTTTGCCCAGAAAGTTTATTCGGAGTTTACATAATTCATACCATTTTGTTATTAACCTTGCAAACAAGCTTTTAGCATTAAAGCTTTTCTTCAGAGTTATTCTAGTTGATTAATGTTTTCAATGATGGTGTAATCTTCCATTGGGTTGAATTTTTGTACTTTTGTAATTTACTATGACGGTGTAATTTACTATGATTATGTAATCTTGCATGTTTAGTATGTCCCTTTATAACCTTGCATGTGTATGATTGGTGTAATTTGTTTTTGTACTTTTATAATGCCCCTTCACAATCTTTTGCTTTTGTAATTTACTTTTATTCTTGTGTATTATTCGGTATATATATCACGAGCTGGAATGCTTTATTTGGTGTTGAGACCCCGATATACTCATAACAATGTTTGGTTCGGGGCATTCATCCCTAACAGACACCTTTTCCATTATAGGAGGCAGTTTCATTCGTGATATATATACCGAATAAGGGCCACACAGTTTGACATATATATCCCGAATTAAGGTTGATACCAGTTCTTTTTATAAAAAAAACTTTGATATCAGTTATTTCATTCCATATGGATTATGAATTTTCAAACCACACAAGACGTACACTACAAAAGTAAACATCAACTAACTAGAACAACTACTGTAGTAAATATGATATTAAAATCCACATAAGCTATCTGCCAAAAAATAGATATACATTAGTGCACATGATACTGAAATACAAGCAAGTAAGTTAAATATTGATATTGATACATAGTTTTAACAAATTTACAGATGATATTGATATACAATTTAGTGTTTTTATTGATATAACCATCACTACCTACCCTAGATTGATGTGTATAGAAAATATAATATATCCCTCACAAGATACCTACACGTTTAGATACATGAGTAAAAAATGACAATATATCCCTCACTAGTTAATTTCTATATGATGATCACTTGTCGCTACATCCTTCAAGAAAATCTTGCGAAACTCAACTATCTTATCAAAATGTTTGTCGATCTGAGACTTGGCTTCAGGCAAGGAACATCTATGACAGTTAATTATAATTGGTGGCAGTGAGCAACTTTGTTTCAACTTCAGTATGACAAAATAAATTTAGCATACATGGGCAATCTCCACGAACATTAGAAATTTTGGCAATTAATATCTCATGGGTAGAAATGGAAGGCAATTTCTTGGTGATATGAGGTCACACACATGGTTGTAATCCTCGATCACAAGGTAACCCAACTTTGGTATGACCATCCAAGACTTAAGATGACACGGGCTAGTGGAATCGTCTAATAGATTTAGCACAGTCTTCGACTCCCCAAAGGTGTATGTAATAATCATTATTTTCAAGGATTTCGTCCATCAAATCCGCATTCACACTTCTTTATCCATCGCTTTTAGACTCCATCCTTAGATAGCTAAACACGTATCTAAATCCGCAATTGCCATATGCTTCCACACCCATAATATCTTCTACAAAATCTCTATAAAACTCGAGTATCTCCTTTAAGTACTTAGTGTACGTGGGTTTATACTTAGGGAAACACGGGGCTGGGCGTATGAACTTCATAAATTCAATATTCTTTTTAGGTCTCTAGACAACACGTTGTTCCCTCTCGACCGATTTCGTGGCGTGTTTGAAGTTAGAGGGATCCCTTTTCGTTGACTTTTTGTGTTTTTGCTCACGAGTGGTTAGTCTTCGACCCCACAACCAACTTTTCCCTTGCTTTAGCATGAATGATTCAAATAGCCTCGTAGAGGTGGGACACTGTATATTTTTCAACTTACATAACATGGCCCTTTGCTTATCTACAGTTGACCTTCCCACCTCTGTTTAAATAATATCATTTCTGGCTCATAATCAGTGATATGGTACTTAGCTAAATCAGGCACCATAGATAATTTACGCCAGTGACCATCTAAATCCCCCAAAGTATAACCCGAACCTCCATTTAGTAGATGACTGATTCACGAGCACAAGAAATGGCATAAACATTGCGCACGGTATGGTAACATGATTTAAAATACATGTCAACAATGTCACGTGTATTTAGCTCATCAAGAGTTAAGTCAATTGCATAATGTGAAATCCGACTTATGAGTTTACGCGCCACATAATTGTGCATACCGACAAACACACTGTCAAAAGGTAGTTGAAAACTCTTAAAGTGTTTCTTAAGCTTGCCGTAAGCACCTTTACACCGATTTGTAGTTCGATTGTAACAATGTTAATATCATATTAGTCCATGCACGAATGAAGGTTTCCTTCAAGTCATACCATGTACAGTCAATATAGTTTAGAGTGTTGGGGTATGCCACCTAGTCCATATAGAATAACAATAAAGATTCGTTGAAATCACTATCTGTTAGGAATTCAACCAAATGAACCCAGTCTCTCAAGATTTTTTTTAGTGAATCCTCATTGTGAATATATTTACGAGCATGGTTTTCCACATTGCAGTAGATGTGGAAAGTGCACACCATGTATCTAGCCTCGAGGAATACCACTCGCAATGCATTGATGGACGTGTACTCTCAATTGGTGATGAAGGGGGCATGCAAATGGATCGAATAACATTTTTAACCATCCCAAAGCCCACTGGTAGTTCTTTTCTTTCACAGTAACTAAAAAGGAAAACACAATGTTGAACGTACGTCCGCAAGAGGTTACACATACCATCTCAAACAATGGCATATTGTAACAGTTTGTCTAGTAAGTGCAATCGACAATGACAACTAAGGAAAAACAGTTTTGCCAATTGAATGGAGTTCAGATGGGCCAAAAATATGTCTTCCACATGCACCTTAGACTTATTCATGTGATACTAATACACATAATGGTTGTTGCCAATCAATTTCATTAACTGTTGCATTGCTGCTTTACCCTCCCGCTTTGTAATCCTTAGTTTTTCCTTGGCATTGTAGATTGTCTTCATTGTTAACCCATTACTTACATTTCGACATTTTAAAGTCATTAGAATGGCGAATGGATTCACCCCACTGAACTACATCTTTTCAACGATGGTTCTCTCCTTTAAAATAAAACGCCCGACGTATGGATGCCTAATTAATATTACGGGACATGTAATTGGTGGATGTGAACTCCACTTACAACCTGTAACATTTAGCTCCCACTATTAAGTGGAACTCCACTTGCACTTTTTAGTTGCCATATATTTTTTTTATATTCTTCTCCCCCCGAGTTCCTGATTCGTTCTCACACTTATTTCCATGATGGTCCCGGTACACCCCCCTCTCACAACCCAAATGTAAACGTCTCTTTCACGTCGCCGAAGGTGCATCGGACTTGGTGCTATAATTACTATTCTAACCGATCGCACTTGTTCTTAAGCCCAGCAGACTAACGCTTGACGAATGGAAAATACCTGAGAATATAGACATCAATTAGTCAATACATTTTAATACATAAGTTTAACACCCCGGATGAGTTTAATACATTTAAAACAATTCCAAAGGTTGTGTGTAATCAATATATCTGGTTGGTAAAGAAATTTGCTCTAACGTCGACTCTTAAAGAACCATCAACACCTTTGTTCTCATCGTCAATGTTGACTAACGCTTTGTCAAACAATACGGAGTTGAAAATCCATGAAAGCATCTTACATAAGTAAAATCATGTTTGCGCTATCAAATATGGTTGAAAAAAATACAACCAAAACGAATGAATAAACATAGGACACACTGAGACACAATATAAACACCTCGTCCATAATAAATAGTTGTTCCCCATTCGATGTCATCATGAAGAATAGTGGCCTCTACCTCGGCTTACTGAATTAATGCGTTCCCATTCGTTAGCATCAAGCCGAACAAGCTATCTACTTATGAGAGTGAAGTTTGCCGTGGTTTGAGATGTTTCGAACGATTTATAAATGTATACTTGTGATAAAACCCCCGAACCAATCTCCGCCTTTAGAAAAATTAAACTGACAATGGTTCGGTAGGATCATCCCGAAACAGATCATCTTACTTGGAGCCCGATACCGAACCACTAAAAGTTTATTAGCTTGTGATTAATTTTTTCAATCGTTAAAAACACATAATTTTTTTGGGCAGCAAAACTTACCTAAAACATTTTATTTGGGGTAGTTTCATTTGTTTTAATGGTGGCATGACCATTGTTAATGTTCTAACTTTGATGACTTCAAACTCTAGTTATTATTTTGTTGGTGAAGTTTAGCTTTAATGATATCTTATTGATGAAGTTTAACTTTAATGGTAAATCGTTGGTGAGATAATAGTTGAGAGCAACTTGGGTCGAGAGAGAATGTTTGGGAGGAAAAATAAAAATGGAGACCAAAATGATGTTTAAAAAATGAGTAGTGCCACGAGTCCCAAAAAATTTCCCAAAATTCTTCCCCAAATGGTATTGAAGTGTCGATCCTTGACGGGATCCATACTACATGATACAACACTTAATGCTATTTGGAAAAATATTTGAGATTTTTTTTTAGAATTAAAAGTATTATTTAAAAAATAAATAAATATATATTGTACAATGATTCTCAGTAAAAATATGTTTAAACTGTGTTATAGTGTTTTGAATAAACATTCGGAGCCATGGGGGCACTTTTTTTATTTTATATTTATATTCTAGATTCATTAAATTGGAATCTTCCATGTAGCTTTTCTAGAAGTCCGATTCTCTAGCTCTATCACGGGTTCATTTATAAATTTTCTGCACTCTGGCTCTCGCTCTTCCTTGCCCCTAGGGCTTAGTAACTTGAGCTCATCCTCTTAACAACAAACTTTCAAGGCATTTACATTTCCTAATATTTCTTTTTCAATCTTTTATAGTTTCCAAGCTTCAGTTTATTTCTCGCTTATGGTGGATTGAAGCTTACATTAACAAATTGAGGTTTAAACTCTTCGTCATTTTTTTATTTGCCTAATTACACATGCTATCTTGTTTATCTTCTTGCAATCAAATATTCACTCACAACAATGCTACTTTTCACTGTAATTCGTTAGTGATGAAATGGTCTTGCCCTATGCAATTAATACTTTCCACGTCAACCTAGGCTAAACGAATTATTTGGTAGATCTTAGTATTGATATTCATGCTAGTGTTTCGGAGTTTGTGTCGTGGTGCTTTGGGTTCACATACTAATTTAGTAGTAATATATGTAAAACGGGCTTAATTAATGAATTGCGTTGCGCGTGTCATAATAGGGTTGTCGTAACCATAATTGTATTGTTTAGAAAACCGTGGTGCGTCCTAAAAAAATTCCACCCTGGCGTTGCCTTTCTCATTTGATTTGGATTGTTTTGTGTAAAATTGCTTATTTATTTTTGTTTGTAAGGCATTTGTGGTATATCACATTACGTGTGATTATGCATCCTGGGAGCTCGAGTAGTTGATATGCATCATAATGTTTGTTGGCGTGTTAGTATTACATGATCAATAATACTATTTGTGACGGAAACTAAGCTAAAGTGTCTAAAACACACACAGTATCAAGAATCGAAAAGAGTATTTTAAATGAAAGTTAGGAATTACAATTAATTTATAGGATAAGCTATATATAGTCCTTGTCGAGAAAAGATTCTTGTACAAGGAAATATAGATAATCAAGAAAACTAATTGACTAATCCTAGTAATACATATAATAATTATCTCCTAAAACAACAAATGCATCCTTTCCCTTATCTATCTCTAACCCCCGATCCCTTTTTTCCCTAATCCCCTGCGTACATCAACCTTTCCCCTTTGCAAAAGGTTGGTCTCGAGTTGTAAAGGGGGTGCCATTATTTCCCTGACGCATGCACGAGACTTGAGGGCTTCTTCATTCGTAGCTTCACTCTTCGTCCACTTCCACACTATCCATAATAAGCACTCTTATGACCAAAAGCAACACGGTCATAGCATTATAATTAGTAGTCGTGCACTTTGGGTGTCTTGGTCATAGTCGACGTCATTGTGTTACTTTTGCGGAGCGAGATTTATTCCTCACAAATCGAAGTACTTGCCGACCTTCCTTGCTTACTCAATCGCTTTATCGTGTCTAATCTCTCACAAATGCAACTTGAATTTATTCGCAACTACAAACCATTGGTTTATCTGTTAATTCTTTGCTCTCCTCACTCATTTAAATTAGATTGAGAGGAGATGATAGCACTCTGTGTAGTCGGTGAACGATGAGAGGTTTTGATGCAAGGATTGTACCCCGGTAAACAAATCAACTAATAAGCACATACACAACTCCAAGGTACTTCTTCATATTTGACCACATTCGACTCCCTTGAAGCCCTTAATAATCAAAATCTTTTTTACGGAAATAGGCAACACAAAAATGTATTTGAGTTTTTCCTTCAAATTTTGCTACCATCCCTCGAATATCCTCATGGATTTTGCGTTCTAAATTCCGCATAAGTCTTGATACATCAATTTGACCTTGTTTCCCAATGGAAAAATGGTAATCCTTATATTCTCCGGATGAATCATTGAATTCATGGCTTGGTCATACCATCACGAGAAGCCGTGTAACAAGGATTGAATTACAATTTCGTTTCGTGGGGAAATTTTAACTAATGTTCTAAAAGTCGGCCTAGGCGTTGGAAGGTGGTACGCCGCCTCACCTATGCTATAATTAACTTCAAAGATGGGCCAAGCGGGATAGGCGGGATAAGCAGGACTAGTTAGGATCAGGTGGGCTAGTCGGGATTAGGCGGGTGGGCGCCAGTCATGGTTCAAAATCTCGATATCGGCCACTCGATTTTCGGCTCGGTCGCGGTATCGGGCGATACGCAAAGATACACTATTTAGAGAGCGCAAAAAAATCCAAAAAAAATCTAGATTTTTTTTAAAAAATACGATTAACAATGTGGACCAATCAGATAAGTTTAAAGCTATCCTTTAATATGCATAACATTGTGCAATTGATTATATTGACCTGCTGCGAACTTGCCAGATTCAATGTTCCATAATAAATCAATGTTTTTTTTCACGCAGGATACAAATATTATGTTTTTACAAAGAAAAACAAATGTTACTTTTTTAGTGAGAGGATCATTTTTTTTTACAAAGAGGATACAACTATTATATTCTTAGTATTATTTTTAGTAAGAGGATACAAATTTGTTTTTCAAGTATGTTATATTTTTCTAAAAAGGATAGAAATGTTTCTTTTTTAGCATTGTTATTTTTTTACAAACATGATACAAATAGTGATTTTGACAAAACACTACATTTTTTTTCAATCGTTTTTTACAAAAAGGATGCAAATGTTATTTTCTTACAAAAAATGATGCAAATGTTATTTTTTTATAAAAGGAATGTAAATGTTTTTTTTTGTTGTTGGGTTGCAATTTTTTTTTTAAATTGATGGAAATGTTATTTTTTCACAAAGAGGATGCAAATATTTTTTTTTACTTGTGTTGTAAATGTTATTTTTACATAAAGGATGCAAATATTATTTTTACAATTGTTTAGAGGATACAGATATTATTTTTTCAATAATTACAGTTGTATATTTGTTTGTAAAAGAATAACATTTACGTTTTTTATAAATAATAACATATTAAAATATAACATTGGGAACATTATTATAAAAAACAATAAAAATAACATTTGGATCATTTGCATTCTTTAAAAAAAAAAACTGGCACATATACAACGCACTAAATTGAACTCACACACACGATGACGAAATAACCCACACACAGAGCACTAAATTCAAAAAACAATTAGCATTTCGTACCCCCCAAAAAAAAAACCTGCTTACCAACACAACACTGGAGAGAGAGAGAGAGAGAGAGATTCTTAGTAACTTATACCATCTCGGCCGATATATCACCGATATGGGTCGATACTATTGTGATATCGCCGATATGGGCTGATTCCATTGCGATATTACCATATGGGCCGATTCCATCGCGATATCGCCGATATGGGCCGATTCTACTGCAATATAGCCGATATGGGCCGATGATACCTCTATATCACCGATACTACCGAGAAATTACCGATATATGGTCGATTCATATCAATAATTGAAAACTCAACTCGTAACTCGGAATTGGATCGGTGGGCATCGATACCTAGTCAACTCGGTCGTATCGTCGCGGTATCGACCTTGACTTTTAACCATGGCGCCAGTTAGGCGTTGGTTTTGTTTTTTATTTTATTTTACTTTCGTCCTTTTTTTTTTTATTTGGACTAGTAATTCATTTGAATTTTATATGGGTCAATTATTGAATAGTCCCTACTATAAATATATATTTTTTAAAAAGGACACATATTTTTAGTTTAACTCATTTAGTCCCTCAAGCACTCAATATTCTCTTATTTTTAGAGGTCCGCGCCAGCGGCACTCCCTCTCCAAAATATGTGACAAAGGACTTTTTGAAACAAAATAAAAAAGCTTGGACTAAATGAGTATTAAAAAATGTTCGAGGGACTATTTGATATATGTCCCATTTTATATCCTTAAAGCCCAGCAAATGAAATGATGTGATTTGGCCTTTTTTTAAAATTTTATTTAAGTGGGTTATTTCATTTGGCCAGTTCATTCATTTTTGTTTGTGCTCTTTTATTTGAAGATATACTCTTTTGTTCGTGTTAAAATGTTTGGTTTGAGTATTAATTATTATAAATTAAAGTTTAACCTCTTTTGTTATAATATTGAAAACAATTTTTGGAATTTGTTTATGTTGGAATTATGTGAGGTGTTTGGTTTGAACACTCTTATGTGTTTTAAACAAGTATTTCTTTTATTATTTATACGTATAATATATAATAATGAATTAAATAAAGAAATTGCCTAGTCCCCGCCTAGTCCCTAGAAAGGTTCCTCGCTGCCCGCTAACGCCTTTTAGAATATTGATTTTAACGAGCAAACACATAAGAAAATGACATATGACTGAGCTTCCCACATTTATAGCACACCCTATTCTTAATTTGAATGAAGTTTGGCTCATTAGCATACCTTTGCATGTGGTAATGATGGGGCAACACACCCCTTTGGAGGGGCTATTTTAGCATGGCCATGAAATAAATGCGAATGGCTCGAGCTCTTAAATTTCTTACCTAGTGAAGTCCCTAGAAATAAACATTAGTTGCTTTTTGGCTGTTTAACCCAATCCTTAGCGCCAATCGAGGCGGTGGCCGCCGCCTGAGTTCTCAGAATTTCCTTGTGTACACTTTTGTCCAGTCATTTGTCACTTTTAACTCATTTTGTCACGGTTGTTGTAGTTTATGGCAATGCCAAAAATTTCATTGTAATTGGCCGTGACGAAACTGGCAGGAAATTTTTACAACCTTTAATTGTCACAGTTTTTTACTGTTACTAACATGTGTATTTTCGCCAAGTGTGAACAAAATTTATAGATCTGCCACTGTCTAGCCTGTGGTCCCGATTGTGACCCACATGCTTCCAATCTCACAGTGCATATTTGGTAGATCGTTGGTTAAAGGTGGGTGGCAGATAGGGCGAAGTGTAGGCCTTTGAGGGTGTCACGGCTAAAGCTGGCAGACGGTGTGAGAAAACTCTATTTGTGTGCACTCTAATTTCTTCAAAGTAACATCACCGGAGCCACACAATTAGCTATAGCATGAAGCGAATTGCCGGCAGTATGGGGGTGCACACTGATAGGTGGACCGGCCGACCCATTCCAAAGTCCAACTAGGATCTTTCTAACCGCAACAACTTAAATATATGCTATTGGAGCTGGAATTACTGCTGCGAGGCTGTTGGCGCCAGGTTCTCTCTTACCCACTTGGACATAAACATAGAAGAAGATTTTAATGCCTGCAGTCACACATTAAAAAGGATTTCTTAATGTAATCCATCTTCTTATTCATTCATTATAATTATATTGTAACAGTTGAGGGCCACTAGTCTAATTTATAGCTAAAATCACTTAAAGTCCTAATTACAGATATAAACTACATTATGATTTAATAATACACAAGGATACAATGACATATCTTAGTCGAAAAAATGTTAAAATATTTCCTTAATGATATCAAGTAAATAACATCCTCATAATATAAAATAAATATTCCCTTATTGCAGTAATAAATTACGTTATGAATCAAGAAAACAATGAAATATTTTAATATAAAAATCTCTAAATATTATCCCCTTAATAATAGCAAGTAATTTACAATCTTAATAATCTTAAATGATCTTAAATAATACAAACTATTCCACCCCTATCATAATTTTGGAATTATCATGCCAATGTGCTCATCACTCTCTTCCTTCGAAAATGGTCTAGCCTGAGAACGAGAATCAACAACTTGCAACCATCAGAGGACGAATATAATGCCAACCATGAAACATAACACCCACAACCAAAAGTATATTAGAGACCGGATCAACACGGCTGAAAAACTAAATCGCAGCACACAATCATTAGAAGAAGTACACCCTAAAAT
Source organism: Sambucus nigra (assembly GCA_949130495.1). Taxonomy (NCBI): domain Eukaryota; kingdom Viridiplantae; phylum Streptophyta; class Magnoliopsida; order Dipsacales; family Adoxaceae; genus Sambucus; species Sambucus nigra. Next base: position 232,025,352 of record OX422224.1, read on the forward strand.
GGGGAAGAAGTCGTCAATATCAAACAACTCAGTAAATTTGAACCTTGTATTAGTGTTCCAAATTTCCTCATAAATAATTGTAATGAAATCACAAGTAAGGTACTCAACACTTACCACAATTGGCGTGGTTGGGGGCCATTTTTTCAGCTCTTGAATCTGACCTAGACTTGTAATTGACAAATGATAATTCACGCTGATATTAGGTTGAAGTACACCCCTTCTCTGCAGTGCCTCGTAATACCGTCAATAAAAATTTGGGTCATTCTCTAGGAATATAGTGCTGGATCCAGAAAATTCTGCTAAATGTGTTGTTACGCCACTTGATGTGTATTTGCATTATTTCCCCTCCTCCGCATGTGCTGTCTAAAACTCCTTAAATCACATCGATTGACCAGGAGGGTGTGCAATAAAATTTTCATAACATAAATGATCACTAACTCAGATGTTGGGGCACTACAATTTTCTATGTTTTGATTTTGTTGTTATCTACTCGATGCTACGCCGTTGCCATTATGAAACATTGTATCACACCAACAACAAAGGGGGGCTTTATCACAGAGGCTCATGGCAGTAGGTATTATGGCAGATTGGGACACGGGCAGCAGCGCCGATTGTGAACAAGTCAGCAGCGTGCCATGGGCGTCGAGGCGGGTGTGGCTTGACTGAGGTTGTAAACGATGCTGATGGAACCTTAAGGGACACTAAAACGATGATGAACGGGGTAGAATTTGGAGGTGTCATCCAATGATTCCTTTGGAATTCAGTACACAATTCGTCTTATCTCACACCAAGAGCAAAGTTTGCTGTGATACCACTTTGATGTAAACTAAGCGTGAAACGTCTATAAACACCCACAATATCAAGAATCTAGAAACTATATCAATTGAAAGTGAGGAATTACAATGGGATAGGCATGTTCTTTAAAGGTTGAGCTATATCTAATCCTTGTAGAGCAAGGATTCTTCTAAAAGAAAATCTAGATAAGCTAGGAAATTAATTGATTAATCCTAATAATTATCTCCTAAAGATAAACGCCAACGAAAATATCCCTTTCCTTATCTTTCCTTAAAAGCTGACCCTTTTCTCTCTTCTCAATCCTTTGCCTATGTCAATTTGTCCCAAAAGTTTATCTTAGAAGTGCATTCGAATAGTGAATATTTCTGAATTGATTTGATTTGCTTTGGAGCTGAAGTTTGATGCAAGACGTAAAAATACTGCCACATTAACACCTTTTTCTTTTGAAATGCACGTCTGATATTTACTTTTAGGACAAGTGGCATTACTCTTACAATGTTGCTTGGTGAATGTTAAATGATTGACAATTTTAAATTTCATATCTTGTCTTTGATTCTACTGTAAGAAATATAAAAGTCTACCTGATGGGAATCCATTGTTATTTTCCGTTTATTTTTTATTTTATTTATATTATTAGTTCTTTTTAGGTATTTTCTCTCCTTAATTAGCCTCCAAGCATGTTTGGGACTAATTAGGCATTCTTTTATTTTTAGTTGGCCCTTTTTTTTAGGCTATTACTTGATTAGCAAGTGATAACCCACCTATAAATAGCTTTGTAGTCTTCATTTGAAGATAGTTTCCCTTTTTTGAAATATAAGAAATTCTTTGTTTCCGTCTCTAGAAATCATATTGTCTTGATTTTTAGGTCATTGACATGTAGGTTACATCAAAATTGGTATCAGCACGGGTGTTGATTAGTGTGTATTGGTTTAAAGCATAAAAAAAATCGTGCACTACATTCTTAATGCCTCCGAAGAAGATGATGCGAATTCAAGAGGAGATTAACCAAGAATTACGAAAAAGTAATAAAAAATTACTTGAAAAAAAATTCAAGAATGAAAGAAGACATGAAAGAATTAAAAGAACAAATGAAAACCATAATCAAACTTCTTGCCAAGTCTCAAAACCCTAACCTCTCAATCGAAACTTAGTTTTAAACAACCATTTAGAAGGTAGCCCCAATCTATTCCAACAAAAAAAACTCATTTCGGAGACACAGAAAAGCGCCGGCTAAAGCCAAAGAGAATTCGCGCCTGAGCAGACCACCATTCCGGTGGCCAGCTTCAAATCTCAGCCTTCAGCCACTGCCGATCTGCCTGCATTAAGTTGCCGACAGCCTGCTGTCAACGCGGACCTAAATCCGACGTAGATGGAACAAGCCGCCGCAACAGAACTTGATGGCAGCTTACCGCAGCAGTCCTAGGGTTCACCATTGGGTCGGAAATAACTTCCGGTGATCGATCCCATCCTTTCAGCTCTAAACTTTCCCTTCCCCGGTACTTACACCTCAAATCCCTACAAAAAAAACACATCCTAACCTTCAAAACTCTAATCAAGAAGGTGGAACCCTCCAAAAAATTCAAGAACCAGGGTTTGATAGCCCAAATTTGGTTTTTGACCCGGGTGGAAGTTATTTTTGTTGGTTGACAAGAGAGACAAAAGGAAGATGATGAATCTTGAAGCAAGAATTGAAGAATGACCCTTCCTCAAATTTTTAAGAAAATATTTTTGGCCTCACAAGTCTTTGCGTCTCCTTTCAAGCACATTTTTGGAACTTCTCACGTGATTCTCCAATTTTGCAAGTTCGAGGACGAACTTTTTGAAGACAGGGAGAGTGATGGGAATCCATTGTTATTTTCCTTTTATTTCAATTTTTATTTCTTTTTAGGTATTTTCTCTCCTTAATTAGCCTCCAAGCATGTTTGGGACTAATTAGGTATTCTTTTTATTTTTAGTTAGTCATTTTTAGTCATTTTAGGCTATTACTTGATTAGCAAGTAATAATCCACCTATAAATAGCTTTGAAGTTTTCATTTGAAGATAGTTTCCTCTTTCTGAAATATTAGAAATTCTTTGTTTCTCTCTCTAGAAATCATATTGTCTCGAGTTTTAGGTCATTGACGTGTAGTTTACGTCACTACCTAACTGCTGCTATAAACCTATTTGATTAATTGCGTTGAAATGTCCATTTCATTTACAACTGGAGTTATTAATTCTGTTTTGCTTCCATCGAAATGGAGATGTAGTACAATTAGTAATTCTTGGAATTTGATTTTATATTAGTCATAATAACATTACACTGGGCAACCATTCGAGTTTTGACATTATATGTTATTGCCTTTTAAGTTGTTTGGATGTTTTTTTTTATTGTAAATGATTATTTTCTTTTAGTGTGTGGATAAGAAAACCTGTTGCTAGAATTTGTTGGGCACTCATGTTTGAGGTATTTCTCTTATCAGGCTTAGGTTATAAAGTTTTTATTTGTTGGCTGTGGATAAAACCATAGTAAATTGTATGGTGGAGAACAGGCATGTGTTTAAATGATTGGCAGCATGGACTTGAATGCCCCACCACAACCAGAAGAAGATGAAGAGACTTTTGAACCGCATTCAGAAGAAGACAATGCACCGGAAAAGCATCTACATATAGATCATGTAGAATATGTAGAGACTGCAGTTGATATATTGCGTCGGGTACTTTCCTCTCTTATTGATAAGTTTTATTCATTTATTTTGAAGATGCAATCGTTCAGCGTGCTTTATGGATTTTCTTCAAAGACCTTCTTCTCCCCTAATAAAGCAATAATTCTTACATCAAGCTTATCACTTATAAGAGCATCTCCGATAGAAGGATCAAAATATTAGTCTAATAAATTATTAAATACTCAGTCCAATCATATGACCAAATTTTAGCAATCCCTTAACCAGTAATCAATTTTGTCTATCCAATAAATAAAAATATCAACCTTTTTCCAATAATCAAGACAAGTCCCACTAGCTTTTGTCTGAAAGACAAAAACAAAAGTTTATATCTTCTCTTTAATTGGTGGTGTGAATGTTAAATATTTGAACATTTTGTGTGTGGCTCCCATACTTTTGATTATTGGAAAAAAAATGACCATTTTAAAACTTGAGATTGCTAACTTTACCTACCTACTACATGGATTAATAAAAGCTGACGTGGCAACGCGTGATTATTCATTTTTGCTTAAGCATTTGGAGATGCTCTAAAATGAACTAAATTTATTTGATAACACATTCATAAACTCATGATGAGTTTGCATGTATCCTGGAGAATTAGTTAGTTTTTTTGACTTACTATTGGTTCGAGTTGAATTTAGGTGTCTCATTATGCACACAAGGGATTGTTAACTTCCTTTTTGTTCAGGTGTCCATATTCCAGAACATTTGTGATGTTAAGACTCTTTTTAAATAAATTTTGTAAGAATCTCAAACTGGTGGGAATTGGATGATTAGTCTCTCTCTCTCTCTCTCTCTCTCTCTCTCTCTCTCTCTCTCTCTCTCTCTCTCCATATATATATATATATACACACACATATCTTGTGACATGAATTTTGTGCATATTCAAGGAGTAGTTCTGTGTCTTTGTGCAGTGTTGTTTCTTCTTCTTTCCCTCCCTTAAATATAAGCCATTGGGCTGGTGAACTCGCCAGATCATTGATTGTCAGCTTCTTGTATCAGGAGCGTGAAGAAAGATGCCAGCGACTGAAAAGAGAACGCCCTGATGACAGACCAATGCGTGCATCTCTGCCACCTGTGAATGACGAGTTGTTTCAAACTAAAAACCACAAACCTTATGATAGAAATAAACTTCCTCCTGGTACGTTTGTGGCTAATCACTGTGTGCAATGTTTATCACTATGATGCTTCGTAAAGTTGTAGGAGGGCTATTTAAATGATTTATATTGGTTATGATTTTTCTAGCTTTTTCTTGTTGAACACCAGAGCTAATTGTATAGGCGTAACATTTCAATTAGAGGGTTATTCTGAGAAACGTTAATTGGATGTTCTGACTTAACCAAATAGATAATATTTTTGGTATAAACCAGAAAAGAAATTTTGGTCTTTTTTTTAGGTGGGGAAAGGGGGGCAGGAGACGGATGGATTAATGCCAAGGATACCTACATTCTATGACACAATGGTCAACGTATCACTCACAGTTCTTTTTTTTTCTAGTGAATTTCGCATCCATTTTAGTTTCTGCAAAAATGTTTATCAGTGTTCTTTAATTAAATGTGTATTACTTTATTTTGATAAAAATGTTTTATTACTTAAAACAATGGGTCTGCATCTTAATTTATCTACAGGTTTGAGAAATTTATGATGCACAATATATATTTAATAGCAAATACTGGAGTATATGGTACTAGCTATGCCTATGTTGAATTATTATGGCTACAATGCTATCCAAATTAAGTGCGTGCGAGGAATTATCCTCGCCTTAATGAATTTTCCATACCTACATCGCTAATTACTCGTGTCCTGCCTACGGGAAATTACCATTGTCTAGTGCCTATGTCACGTTACCCCGTGCCCGCAACACCACTTGTGCAATGTGAATTATTACATGTGAGGCCGTGCCTACGTATGACATTAACCAGGTTCGTGCATACAACATTACTTGTGCTACATTACTTCTTAAATATTTTTTAAGTTAGGAAAATAGTATTTTAGTAGTAAAAAATAATTTATTATATACTTAATATTTAATATATATATATAATGTACTCAAATCTATTTCTTTGTCTTTATGCCTCTTTCATCAATGTCCAATGACTCAACAGTAATTTACTATTGATGTCATTCTATGAACATCTTGAGTTGTTAGATAATGCCATTAATTTACTTTAAATCCGGGTTGCGAATTATTCTACGTAATCAAAGACCATCCGGACTTTTTAAGAGATGGTTTATATGTTCATATTACACAAGTACAACTCTAAACTACTCTTATCTAATGTCACGCTCAGAGAGCAATTCTGTTAGTTGGAATACTTTGTCCCTCTTAACGTGAGTATAAAAAATTTGTGGGTCCCACTTAATCCTTACTTTTGAGTCCACTAGTGCATAGCTTTGTGAATTTAAATGTAAAACGAGTACATATGGGTGTTGTATATGACCACTCAATTATGGGTATAGGCCAACTTATTAACATTTTTTTTCATGTACATGTATAATATGTGTGTGTGTGGGGAAAACAGATCTTAGTCTTGTCTTCTTTGAGAAGTAAGAGTACATTTGGTAAGCGCCATAGGGGGGTATAAAATAAGTGCTATACAGGATCTTCAGAAAGGACTTGAGTGACCCCAACTTAAATAATTCGCTCGCAATATCACAATGAAGGATCAATTAATTCAAACACCCCATCTCTTTTCCATGCCAAAGCACTTCTAAGGCTACCTCCAAAGAAATAAGTGGCAATTAAATAGGGCATTGACCAAATTTAACTCTCAATTACGAAAGCTCTCTTAGAAGTAGGATTCCAAGACACTTCCCCATCCTGAAGAAAGACAATGGAAGCCACAGAATACCTTCTGTCTTATAAATGATGTAAAGAGACGAAAAGACTTTCTTAAGCTCTAATGTATTGCACCACGGAACAAGCCAAAATCTAATTTAACTACCATCCGCAACAGTAAAGTGAATGTGCTTTGCAAGAAAAACCATCCTTTAATCTTCACTAGTACATTTTCAAAGGGTAAATCCTTAAGACAGTTTTGTAGCCCACTTTCCATTTTCCTACCCAAACTTAGAGACCACATGTCTTTACATCATTTGCCAAGAAAGGCTTTATTGAACACCAACAAATCTTTCACCGCTAACTCTTTCCTTAATAAGAAGAACAAGCCAACAAGCCCTCTGTCAATTAACAAGATAGAATTTTCATTTGTCCCCTGAACATTTTCATAGAAATTCATCTCCAACTTCTCTAACTTTTAGCAACTGAAATTGGGATGACAAATAACAATATAAATAGGTCAGCAATGATTAAAGCTGCTTCCATCTGGACAATTTTCTGTCCCAACATCAATTCCCCTTTCTCTCTTAGCCTTGAAAGAAGCATCCAAGGGAAGATCAAGTTAATTTTGATTATCAAATTAAACAAAGCTGTCTTATGGAGACACGCTGTTAAGTTTTTGCAGAACACTTAATATTCATTAATCTCTTAAATCATGGCAATTTTTATTCATCTCCGAATCTTGAAAATCCATGAATCCTGTTGATTTTTAAATCAAATACCGTCTAAGTTTCATCATTGAGATAGAAATAAAGTGATATTAGGCAACATAACAATACATATCTTTTTTTTTTTTTTACTTTGCGCCCTGAAGATTGCAGAATACCCCCCTAGGGTATTCCTTTATTTGTTTATTCACAATATGGTGAATGTTGTAGGTTTCTTGTAGTGAGAGAAAATGGTGCTAAACTTTGTAGTTGTTTGATAACCAATATTGAGTACTGAAATGGGAAAACATTTACTACTAGTGTACTACTTTTATGCTTACTGGCTTTTGCATCCAACTGTTGCTTAACAGTAAAATCTTTTGAAAATAGGTTGAATTTTAAGTAGGAGATTACTTCTCTCTGAGCAACTTGAATTGACAATATTGACCTTAAATGTTATTTCATGCACTTAGAGTCTTCTGGAGAATAAATGGCTAGTAATTTAGTTAGAAATTTTGTCGTGCTTATGTTTAGTTTAACAACACAATTGTTCCATTTTTTTGTGTGTTGTGGGTTGGGGGAGGAAGGTAGGTAGATTAGAAGACTCTCTCTCTCTCTCTCTCTCTATATATATATATATATATATATATATATATATATATATATATATATATATATATCTATCTATCAATGTTATCTATAATTTCTTCATCCAATATATATCATATCGTGAGATATTTGAGTGTTGTAAGACTATGGCTTACTTTCTTTGCTTTTGAGCATTTCATATATTCCTTCTTCAGTTCAGAGTAAAATGAGGTTTGCTTGATCATCAGTTTCTTCTTCTAATTTGTTTAAACTTTTGTTCCTTGTATTTTAGGCTGGTTGAATTGCCCTGCATTTGGTCAGGAAATAGCTTGCATGATTCCTTCAAAAGTTCCTCTTGGTGAGGCCTTCAACGACTCTGTTGCTCCCGGTAAAAGATACTCATATAGGCAAGTGATTCATCAACAAAAAGTTCTTGGAAGAAAGGTGAGTATGTTGAGCTTGAACCTTCTTTCTCATTATAAATGTGTTGATTATTATAAGCATATTGCAAAACACAGTAGGGGGTTTTACCAATGTATATGCCATGTACATAGAGCTAAGGCCAAATAAGCTTATACTAGGTATATAGCTATATCCAGCCCCCAAAACTACTTGCATTCCCATCATAAGCATGCCAAAAGATTCCACACAATTTATACGTACGAGTGCTCCTCTTGTCTGAGACACAGGAACCAAGTGATTTTTTTTTTAAATTATCAGGAACAGTGATATTTCATTAAAGCAATGAATCTCACTATAGTTTTGGAGGATCAGTAGTCCACACATCACAACCAAACAGTCAACTAAAAACAACCAAAAAAAGAAACATTGTGTACAAACTCGCAGGCTCTAAACATCTTGATACAAAATTGAACATTTATAAAAGAACATCCTTTAAACAAAGAGTTATCATGGATAACAATTCTCGAACGGTTTGGACATTGAGTCCCATAAGGTTGCAAAGAAGGATATCGATCTGGTATGGAGGCAAAGCCCCCGACTATATTGAACTCCTCAAACAACCTCTACCACCACCGAATTTAGTGGCTAAAGCTTCTACCTCCCGTTGGACACAAATTTATTCCTGCTCAAATTAACTAACCTATATATTTTACAAAACAATTGAATCGAGGCGACAAGATTATCGAATATAATGTTGTTCCGTGAAGAGAAAAAGATCGAATCATCTACAAATTGAGGTGTGACACCTCCACAGGGTTTCTTCCTACTTTAAAACCTTGCACCACACAAAGACCTTAAAGCTTTCTCCGTAATTCAACTTAAAACACCCACCACCAATACCAATATAAACAGGGATAATGGTCCCCTTGCCTAGGACCTCTCTCCCCTTAGATACTAGCCCTGGGTCTTCCATTAATAAAAATTGAAAAATGAGCCCCACTCATGCGCTCCTAAGGCCACAACCTCCATTTATCAAGGAAACCCTTCCTTTGCAACACAAAGTTAAGGAGAGACCGATTGACTCTATTCATAAGCTTTTTCAAAATCCAGTTAAAGACCAACCACGACTTTTTATTCACCCTATAGTCCCACTAGCTCATTTATTATCAACACAAGTTCCAGAATATGACATCTTTTTACAATCGCTCCTTAGGTTGACCGCACCATGTCTTCCAAAACCTTTCGCTGTCTAATAGAAAGCACCTCTGCCAATATTTTGAAAAAAATTGGAATCAAAATAATAGGTCAAAAGTCCCTAACCTTCATCGAGTTTCCTTTCTTGAGGAAGGAATGGGGCTAAGATAAATGTAATTATCATTGACATTAGCCTTTACCACTCCATTTTCATAGAATCCCAATCCCCCCCCCCCCCACCCCCCCCCCCCCCCCCACCCCCCACCCCACCCCACCCCACCCCAATATTCAACAAATAGTGCTTTTCAATATCTCAACAATCGTTATACAGCTGGGCCTGGGGATTTATCTTGACAACACTCCAAAACATGATATGCTTTAAACTATTTTTCCACATATGGCCTTCAGAGCCATTGTGCTCTTGCTAACTTTACAGGTTTCCACTCTAAGGCCCCCACCTCCCATTCTCCGTGTTCCTCTTTAGAGTGTAAGTCAATATAGAACTCTATGATTTCATCCTCAATTTCTTGTCCTTCCAATAGTAGAAATTCCCTTCTATCTCAATCTTGTTAGTCAAATTGTTATTCTTCTTAGCACTCATAATTTAAAGGCAGAGTTCTAAATTATTATCCCGTTCTTGAATCCATTTGATATAAGCCTTTTGATTCCATTGTCTTTCTTTAAAAATTATTTTCTAAATTAATTATCTCACTTATCTCTTTTCTCGACACTTCATCAGTTACTCCCATTTCTTCGTCAACAATTTCCTTAATCTTTTCCAATAAGGCATTTTTTCAAGTCTAATATCCCCATCAGCATCCTTGTTCCAAGCTTTTAATTTATCTTTCATTGCCTATAGCTTACTCATGAATTTAAATCCCTCCCACGCTTGGAATTGACACCCCCACGATTGTTAATTTTTTTTTAAATCCGTATGATCCACCACATGTTTTCAACCTAAAAGGCGCTAGGGCCCCATCTCACTCCATTTGTGTCCAAGATTGTAGGAAAGTGTTCTGCCATGTTTCAACATCCCATTTCTTGTTTGGCCCTCGGGAATCTCTCTTCCCAACCCACTGAAAACAATAATCTATCCCATATACTAAACAACACTACTGCTCTCTCAGATTAGACATAGATATGTGATTCCTCGACCTGATATTCCTCGATTCAGCTTCGTTAATGAAGGTATCAAAATCTCTCATACTACAAGTGGCCTGACTCACCCTAGACTTCTCACTTGCTAACTTCTCCACGTTGAAGTCGCACACCAGTTGAGGCTACATAGTTCAAACAACCCCGCCAATTACTCCCCCAAATCTTCTCTCCTTTAATCTACATAACCCAGAAATGCTGGAAAACCATTCAGCGTCTCCGGGCAGAGGTTCACTATTATTAGACACCAAAAGCAACCTAAACGATATCTCCAAAGCTGTTTTAACTTCCTATCAATTTTTTCCTTTTTTGTTTCTTGAAACCCAACAATATCCGTTTTTTCTTTTAGCAAAAATTCTTTGATTAGTTTTCCTTTTGTGTTCAAACCCACCCGCCTAACATTCCTAGAAATGATCCTCATTTATGAACATCTGTTCCCCCTTTTGGATTTTTCTTCGTGCTTGGTTTACCCCTTTTTGTTCAGCTCTGCCTGAGATTCTTTTGGGACAATTTCCAGATCCAACATCTCCAAAATGTGCCTTAAAAAGTCCCCCTCTAGCTCTTGAACTGGAGCATGAATCATGAACGATCGAATAAGAATACTCGTGGTGCACCATTGTAGACTCGAGAGAGGGTTGAACAGATCTAGTATACATCCCGTCCAGACACAAGAGAAGACTCTTTTAGGAGTCCTTCGTTACCTTCCTTTAGACATTTATTAAACCACACCAAAGCCGACTTAAGTGGTGACATTTGGGTGGTTAACATCTTCTTCATTTCTTTTAGAGCGGAGATGACCGTTGCTGATGGAGTGAAAGTGATAGGCCTCCCTCAAAGTTGCTCTACTAGACACTACTTTTTGGATGGGTGTGTTGCATGCATGATTACATCAGTCAACGGCTGCATTGGCGGTATGAGTTAACAGCGTACAGGTTGATACTCCATTATATGCATAGCTGGCGGTGTGGTGAAGGAACTGTGTGGCAGTCCTGCTGTTAGGACTTTAGGCATTGACGCCAAATCTCCTCCATATGAGAGTGTGAGAAAACCTAATAAGCTTTTGGTTCATCATCGAGATTGCCTGCAAAGTTGATGTGTTGGACTGTGGTTGTGAGTTTGTGATGGTAGCAGTGTGGTCATTTGGTGAAGGTTGATCATTTTCTCACTCGTGCTAACGTGAATTCATGGTTTGATACGAATACCTCCTTAGCTGAGTCGCCAAAGTTGTTGAGGGTGAGAAGGTTTCAGTGAAGGTGTATGGGCTGTTTATGGAGCGTGAGGCGTAACCTATTAGTCCCGCGGTTAACACATAGGGTAAAAAAGATAATCACTGGTCTGAGAGAGGTTTTCTCGTGTGATTGGGGGACTCGGGTAAGAAAATGAGATGAACAAAAATAGCCCTTCGGAGACGGTAGCTAAACACCACTTGAGCTAAACTTGAATAGTGAATATGGATAAATTGTGTGTTTAAGTGCAATTCCCGAGAAAATCCCTGATGGTCACTCGCAGAACATTCAGTTCCTCTTGCCTAGTCACTTGTACCTATAAGAAGTATATCATACTTTGCCCCCCGTCTGAAAGGACTATTGTCCAGCCCTGGCTTCAAAACTTTAATCTTTAAACGTGGTTGGATAAGCTCAGATACGTTCGTAACTGACCTGAGATTCCAAACCAAGCTTGGAGTGTATGTCTACACTTGAAGTAAAAGGTGACCATGGCTGTGCAAGTCCGACTAGTAAAAGAAAGCACTAAAAGAAGCCGTTGATGTTGCCGGATGGTCCTTGTCGCAAACGTGGCCTAGAGCCTTGTATTTCTTTCAAAGACTGCTGTTGGTGCTAATGGATACTGTGAAGTGGCAAGATTTTCGTTTTTTAAGAGTGGAGTCGAGTTAATTTACAAATCATATAGGTAAGGAGAAGGCTTTGTGGATTTGAGTTTACTTTTTGATTTTCTATTCGCTAGAGGAACAAAGAGATCTTAAAAGATGCTTGATATCCAAAGTAAGACCTTCAACACTATAGAAGTCCATCTGCTGCACTCTAACCAAATGAATCACAAGAGACAAAGGGGGATCATTCCCCAGAATCTCAACTCCATTCCTCTTAACACAAACACACCACTAGCTCCACAAAAATTCCTACCATTTTACTGGGTATAAACCCAAGGAACTCAATAAAGGAGAACAACAAAGAAAATACGCATTGGAACCTCTCTTTTCGGAGAAACCTAAATGATTTTGAGGCAGAGAAGCTTATAACTTCATTGGGTTTTGTTGAGGGTATTTCCATTCCTGAGGGAGTGAGATATGAAAGGAAATGGGTTCTCGACATCCAAGGGTTTTCATGTAATTCATACTTTCATCATCTTTGTGAATACCCATCTTCTCCTATTTTTGCTCCTTCTAATTTGATTTGGGGACTTGGGATTCTTTCTAAAGTTCATTTTTTTGCTTGGCTAGTGGCTTATGAAAGGGTCAATACTTGTGGCTTACTTGAAAGAAGCCCCGAGAGTTGCCTTTCCCCGAGTTGGTGTTGCTTATGCAAAGAAAATGAGGAAAATGAGGCAGCTTGTTTTTGAAGATGTATTGTACTAATTGTGTATTGGTAAATTTGGATTGAACGGAACAATTTGATGAGAACGAGAAAAACAATTGATGTGTATGGGAGAAAGTAAAGTTTATAGCTTCTTTGTGGGTCTCTCTATCCATTTCAAAATACTCCTCTGCATCTCTTTTGAGCTGGAAATATGTGGTTTTTGTGGGTAATGCAATAAAGGAGCAGACTTAGATCACGAGTTGGAGGGGTCATGGCGGAAGCCCCAATCCGGAACAAGTTATTGCCAAGTTTAGCCAGTAGCTGATGATTTTCTTTGTAATTTTATAAGTATTGTTCTTGATTTCGTCACGTGGACTACTGGTTCACTTTCTCTTTGTGTCTCGTAACTTTTCATTTCAACTTTATAAAAGTTCGTCGTTCTGATAAAAAAAACAAAACAAACTAAATTATGCAGTCTTTATCAAAGAAACATGGAAAACTATGTCTTGACCATGATTTTAGTATCTTGAGCGGAATATTTGTTTTTTATTCTATATAAGTGTTTTTTACACGATAGGTACCCTCACATTTCTTTTTTATCTGCCATTGTCTTGGCATGTGGGTCTCTATGCATTATAAAACCCCGTTTTTGAGATTGTTAGTGCTTATCATACACAATTTTTCTTTCTTAAAATATCTGTATAAAGTCTTGTTAAACTCTTTCTAAAACTAAAGTAATATCCTTAATATCATGGGTCTCTGTACCATCTTTGTCTCTTGTAACATAATAGTCTAGTTTACAACGGTGAAGCAATTTTTTTAATGCCAGATTGTTTATTTTTGGATAAACCACCAAGCATTAGATTTTTTTTAATTCTTATTTTCCAGCTTGGTTTAGTGATTGATCTGACGAATACAACTCGTTACTATTCTGTGTTGGATTGGAAGAAAGAAGGTATCAAGCATATTAAGGTGGGTGATGATTACCTCGTAGTTACAGTTTTGGACTGTGATAATTGGGGTTCTAAGAGTTTTTTTGCTATTCAGATTTATTGCAAGGGGCGTGATTCTGTACCTGACAATGAGGCTGTAAATCAATTTGTTTATGAGGTAATATTTTTTATTTAATTTGATATGATTTTTATATCAGACACATCCTGTAAGCTTGAACTATATGTATGCTAGCTTGAACCAGTTACTCAAGGAATGCTGTGAAACCTTGTCACCATTTAAGCATGAAGGTGGTATCATACGTGTTTAGTCTGCCCCTGTTCTTTGTTATCGGGGAAAATTTCGAGCTAGAGTTCTTTCTGAGCAGTAGTTCTAAAGCAGAATTATTCAGAATTACAAAACCATGGACCTAAATGAATTCTTAAATTTGCTTGACCGCGTATATATATCTGCTGATATCATGGTGCAAAGGAAAGTGTTGTTCCATGATGATGGACATCCTTTGAGTTATTTGATGAAGGAGATTGCAGTCATAGTGCATGTGGTGCAAGTTGAAGGGATAGTTTGGGAGATCTATTGGAAAGGACTCTCGTGGATGTAAGATGCAAAGATGAAATTTCCAGATCCAGGAGGTCATTTAAGAAGTGAAAGGACATGGTTAGGGAGACTGTTGGTTTTCTCTCTGTTTGTTGTTCTGTGGAGTGCTGCTGGACCACATCAGTGCTTAAAAAGGTGAAGGCGTAACACAAGGCGTTTTCTTGTCAAAAAAGATTAGCGTAAGCCTTGAGGCGTTAAGGCGTAAACCTTTTTTGCATAGTTTTTTTTAACCAAAGATATATTAAAAATAGTAAATGTGTGTAAAAAGGACATAGGCAAATAAATTAAATATCGTTCAAAAGAGCCACATAAATTCACAATACAAGATAGTCAGCAAAAAACTTTAAGTTTACAACACTAGATAGTCAAACCAACAAGATTATTAACATAGGCCTATAACATTAATAAGGCAACAAGATTAATAAGATTATAATACAGGGAAAAACGCAAATCATTTCAAGGAGAAAAATACAAAAATATTTATAAGGCTAACTTGCTTTCGCACTAAGGTACTCTTAAAATCCCCATACTTATCCTATAATATTCATAGTCACTGTTATATATTCTATCTACTAAAAGAACCAAATAAAATTATAGTTAAAATTATTCTTGTTTCTTGGACCGCTCCACACTCCATACAGCTCATCTTTATATACACCAACATAGGAAAAGGAAGATATGCCATTTTTTGTGCTTAATGTCCATTTGGGAAGCCAACTGTACTTCTTCTTTGGGATATAGTGAGAGATTCAGAATATGTTTTTTTGTTTATATGGCATATATTGGATCATGCTTTACCCCAATATCGTACCTATCGAAGTTGGCCTCTTTACAAGAGGAGGGAAGTGTTTTGTGGTACAGATATGGCATCAGACTCATAGAAAACCCTCTAAGGCCCCGTTTGGTTCGCAGTGTATTTTGGGTGGATTGTGATTACTGGGAAAGTGATTATTGGGAATTGGAATCCTGTCACCCTGTTTGGTTGACTAGTGGAATCCTACCTAGAATCAAAATCTTTTGTTTGGTTCATGTATGGAAAATGACATGGGAAAATGAATTAAATACTAACAATACCCTTTTATAAATATTGTTTGTAGATATATGAATACAAATTTTACTATATGCAAAATATATTTTCAAATATTTTCAACAAACATATTGATTGATAATAAAAAAAAATAATCGTGAAATGTAGACTACGTTAATCAATTATTCGATGGAAGTAGCGTAATAGTTCCTAATAAAAAAAAACGTACGCCTCAAAGTTCATTAAAATCTGAAATAACAAACCGCAATAAGGGTTCGAATAATCCGCAATAAATTAAAATTATTTAATTTCCATTAGCCGACAAGCCAAGCAACTCCTTCACCGTTTCCAGCCTTTCTTCATCTTCATACCTCAAGAACATTTCCATAAAAGATGGTTCTTTGCTTATTACCCGTGCCGCCTCCATCTTTTGTTGACGATTTAGCCCATCCATTTTGAGTAAAGTATCAGCTACCCTTGAAATTGTATTACTACCCTCGGAATATAGGAAAGATGCCATCGTCTTCATAACTTCTTTGGAGCATTCTACCATGGACGAAATTGATGATGCTATGTCCTTAACACACATTCTCAAATCTTCTGTTAATCTTCTAGTTCTCTTCTTGTGTGACCTCGGGGCATTCGACGAAGAGGGTGTGGTGGAAGGTGTCGGAAAAGGGTTTCATGTAGTTTCATCTGGCAGTTGCGTATTCGGCATTGTGAAGTTATAAGCCAAGTCCTCTAGATTAAAATCATCTCCATGTGAATCGAATCCTAGGTCAATCCCTGTTGCTGTTGCAGTTGCTGTTACTCCAGCCATCACTTGTGCCTCAACATTCTATACCGAAAACGATTCTTCTCCAGTTTCCTTGTCCTTTGCAAATATGTCAACCAATGCATCATAGTGTGGGAACAGTTTCTTGTAAAGTCCCTTTACACCAACACGAGACTACAATGACATTATAATAAAATTAGTTTAATCATTTTTATAACACGGTAAAAAAATCAATAAATTTAGTAAACAAACTTGGGCCCATATTGGTCATAGACTATCTTCTCACAATTGACAAATTTGTTCGTTTCGTCCCAAGTGAAGCCACTGCCTTTAGTCAACATCTCATGGATAGCCATGGTTTGCGACGTTAGTAATTTGACAAGTGATTGGATATGTGGGACTGCTTTGATTCCGCAACCCGATATTCTAGATTCTAGCATCGTTTCTAGCTTTTGGAGGTATCCCGATCTAAACCCTGTGTCACACTTCCATTGTCCTGATAATGATAGTTCTGTCAATAACTCAACTAATATAGCATCTTGTGTGACATTCCATTGATGATTATTCCTTTTATTACGACCACTAGATGTTTGTTGGCCTTCCATTCTACTTGCCAAAAAAATATATCAAACAAAACTATTCAACATAAAATGACATTGTAAATACAATACATGATATAAATAAATCAAATATAACAATATCATAATTTTTATCATATTCCAAATAAAATAGATATACCCATATAAAGTCTAAAATTCTAACTCTTCATAAATTCCGTACAATAAAATTCTATGGTTCGTAGTACATTAATGATGAGTTCCATGCTACTCTTCCCACATATGAGTCGCTAAATTTACTTGATAATTTTGAGCTTCTGCTGATATATTGACAAATTCGATTGGATCTCCATGCGGCTTAAGCTATTCATCCTCACGATCATCCAATTGATCTTCAAAAGGATCGATAGCCATCTCTTGTCTAATCAAGTTATGAAGAAGTGCAGATGCCATAATGATTCTATTTTGAGTCCTAATTGGATACCAAGAAGGACTCCTAAGGATTCCCCACCTAAGTTTTAGTAGTCCAAAACATCGTTCTATTACATTTCGAGCTTTTGAATGCTTCATGTTGAAGTACTCTTCTTTAGTCATTGGTGTGTGATCGCCCCATTCATTTAAATGATATCGTTGTCCCCTATATTGTGCGAGAAATCCATCGCTATTTGGATAACCAGCATCAACGAGATAATAAAACCCTATAACAAAATATAACATATATCAATTTTTTTGGTTATGCAATTAGTCATTTAAATCATAACAAATATACATTTTTAATAAATTATGACATACCATTTAGGAATTGCATCTCTAAGTACTCTAGAGTCCGCTGGAGAACCTTCCCAACCAGGTTGTATATATATAAATTTCATGTCGTGAGAGCAGACCCCTAGAACATTTGTAGCAATTTCACTTTTTCTTGTACGGTATCTAGGCTTGTCAATGTCTGGCACATGAACCCTATTATATGTCCCATCCAACGCCCCCAAACAATTCTTTAACACAAAAAAATAATTATCAATAAAATGTGTTTATTTTTTATCTAAAATATACAACGTAAATTAAGAATTTTGATATACCTAAAAACATTTCCATTTTTCGTCTGTTGAGTCTTTAGCAACTGCCTCAGGTATCTTTAATAAATTTCGATGTAACTGTATACACCCTTTAATATAGTATTAAAGTGGCGACTAATTGTCTCACCCGAACGCATGATCCTATTCTTAATCCCTCTATTCTTAGCGTGGTCAGCAGGTATGAACAAAAACATGGCAGCCATCTCCTCTACACTTGTGTTCCTATTATTACCCGCATTGCTAATCGTCCTTAACATATGAAACAACTTGTGAATGGTGTATCTATCCATGCGTAGTTGTTCTTTACATGCCAAATCATCCTCGTACACCAATTTGAATAAATTACTAACACGTAATGATGTATTCCATAGTGATTTTAACTTAAGCATGTATTTTTTGTAATGTGATTCCAATAGAATATTGAGAACCCACATAGTGACTGAAGCATAACTGCGAACTTCCTCCCCTGTAAGGTAAACGACAATCTTGCCTTATCTAAAAAAATATCAAGAATAACACCTAATAAATAATCTTTTTTTAAAGTATATATTAATTTTTTTATTTGAAAAAAATTGAAATGTTCTAAAAGGCGCGATGCCTGATCGATTCGTGGAGGTCAAGCATCAAGCATTAGGAGCATATGCGCGCCTATGCGAAGCATATGCGTGAAAAAGTGTTTTGCCTTTTTAATATTTTTTTAATTATACCCAGGCTTGTAAAATAATAAAAGCAGAAGTATAAGCATAACTTACATAAAAAACATAATCATAAACATTGAATCAAAATTACGAATAAAATAAAACATACCTTGAAATTTGAAATTATATTCGCATATTTGGTAGTCTTTTTTCCCATATCCTTGCTCCATAAGTCCATATCGCCCTATAACATGCAATTAAAATTAAAAACAAGTTAGTAAATAATATATTTCAAATATAATATGAATGAAATCAAAATTTCAAAGTAATGGACTAATAATCTTCTAAATTAGAATCATAATATATAACTACTCAAAAGATTCATAAGCACTTGATTCATGTTTCCAACGAAAAAAAAAGTCTCAAAATCATAAATGTTACAATAATCCATTGCTATTAGGCAAATTCAATAGCCCTTTAACTAGTCTAAGTCTCATCTAACTCGTTATCAGACTCCAATTCAACTTCATCCTCTTCATCTAACTCATCTTCCGTGTCATCCGATACAAAGTCATCTTCCTCGGGCTCCCTTATTTCATTTTCATCACGAGCATTTCTACCACTTCTTCTAGTTTGTAAGATCTCATTTGTGCCAGATGCTTCTCCCACCCCGTCCCATATAAGTCCGGAACCAGCCTCCACCTCATCATCATTCTCATCATCGTCACAACCTTCAACAATCCATGATTGTGCATTACTAGCATCACTTGCTAATAATTTGTCCTTCCTCTTTTTATTCTTGTTCATCAACTTTGCATTAAATTGGACATAGACTAGATTATTCATTCTTGTAGTATCTAGTCTATTCCTCTTTTTGGTGTGTATCTACATAAAAGAACTTACAAAAATTAGCATAATATACCTTGAAATTACAAAAGTACAAAGACACTCACACCCGGATGAACTACTACTTACCCCTTCAAAGACACTCCAATTTCTTTCACACCCTGGTGAACTAGTAGTCAAACCAAGGATCCTTTTTGTCATTTTCTTCAAATTTGGAGTTTTATTTCCATAAAAGTCCCACCAACCAACTAGTTAATATGAAAGAAAGAGAGAATTAGTGAAAGATATGTAAATGAAAGAGAATGAGCAAAGTTATGTAAATGAAATAAATAAAAGAGGAATGGTAATATACCCGGATTATAACTTGTATCATTCTTCTCACATCCACTTATTGCCATCTTTCTTCCAAATCCACCTTCTTTTTGAGTGTATTTTTGCAACTCCGTATTTATCACATGGTGTTGCATTTGATCATCGGGAAAGAACTTCTCAACACAAGTAATCACATTATTAGTTATCAATGGATCATCTTTGATACTTGAATTGTTGAAGAAATAAAACGGATTCAACAAATAAGCCGTTGTATGAAGTGGACTATCAAGACGATCCTTGCTTTTTACATCAATAATGTTTAATATTGGCATATAGTCGCGCTCCTTCTTCAATGCATTTTTGATGTCATCCTTTGCCTTTAGTAGCTCTCCATAAACGAACCCCATTGAAGGCCTATCCTCTCCATCCACAAGCCTAAGCACTTTCACTAGTGGAGTGAACACCCTCAAACACAATTCTATCAAGTTCCAAAACTCATTGGGAACAACAATAGCAAATGCCTCTTTTCCCTTTTTGCTCTTAGACCATTTAGTTTTGTCCCATTCATTGCTAGTCATCATATTTCTCAACTCTTGTTTCTTATCAAGCAAACTTTGCAATGTTAAGAAAGAGGTTGCAAACCTAGTGACTCCCTGCCTAACTATCTCCTTTTTTGTTAACTTTCTCATCAATGCCAACGTCTTGTGATGGGCATAGATGAAAATAGTGAAGGATTTTTCCTTTTTGATCACACCCTTGAAATTAGGAAGTTTAGAGATTCCTTCAAGAATGAGGTTGACTGTGTGGGTGGCACATGAGGTCCAAAAGATGTTGGGCCTTTCTAAAGCTAACAAATTCGCCGCGGCCATATTATTGGAAGCGTTGTCCGTCACCACTTGAACCACATTTTCGGCTCCAACCTCTTCAATACACTCTTTAACATACTCAAATATGTATTGACTGGTGTGAGCATCATTTGACGCCTCCTTTGAAGAAAGAAAGGTGGTCCCTAGTTTACAATTCACACACAAATTCATGATGATGCTTCTTTTTCTATCACTCCAAGCATCGGTCATGATAGAACACCCATTATTTTTCCACTCCTCTTGCTTCTTAAGTTCTTTTTTTGTGCTTTCCATCTCCCCCTTCAATAGTGGCTACCTTAGTTGGTATTGGGAGGGAGGTGTGTAACCCGGGCCATATAAACCAAGCGCCTCACAAAATTTCTTGAAGCTATCATTGTCAATTGCATTGAAAGGAATGCCGACTTCATATATCCATCTTGCCAAATATTGATGAACCTCATGCACCCTTTTCTTGTCAACTAAATCATTAATATTTAGTTGTTTCTTTTTCTTGCTCGCACTCATTGAAGTATCATCCACACAAATCGACTTCGCAAAATGATCCATGGGACCAAGATTAATAGGCCTTTTTCGACTCCCAACCTCAATACTTTCAAATTCACCATCTCCCTCTTCACGTGTTAAAGATACTTCTTCCCTCAACCTCGCATTAGCCAATAACTTTTCCACCTTCTTTGACTTATTCCCTTGAAGAGCCTCACAACACTTGACTTTTTGCTCCTCACTTGCTTTAAGGCATGGTGCAACACCCATCCCTTTGATCCCGGATATGTGACTTTTGCGCCTATTAATTCCGCCCTTTGTAACTTTTCCACACAACACACATTGAACATCATTACTCTTGTTGGTACTCGCACGAATTGCGGTTTCCCATCCAACATTGCTGGAATTATTTTTTGGTTCATTGGATGCATTGGAGGAAGACTCGTTTGGTTCCGTAGACATTTGAGTCCTAAAAGCATCAATATAAGCAGAAAAACATATGTTAACAAAATATAAATTATACACTGCGTAAGAGGACAAGGAATATACACTGTCTTCAGCATAAATTATACACATTTCTTCAGCATAAAAAATAAATATACACTGCATAAGAAATAAATATACACTGCATAAGAGGAAAATGAGAACACATTTACTCTGTAGACATTTGTAGACATTTCTACACTCCATGAGAGGAAAATGAGAACACACAAAACATTTCTTAACTGTTGTTTACACTCAAACATTTCTTAACTGCATAATATGAAAAAGAATGACATTTTTTAACTGTTGTTCACATTTCAAAACTTGTTTTGATCTCCATGGATAAAAAAATTACTTGTTTTCGGGTAAAAAATAAGAAATAAGAAAGAAACATGAAATAAAATGAAAGAAATAAGAAAAAAAACAGACACTTACTTGTTTTTGGGTAAAAGCCGTCGGTTTTTGTTCCTAAAAGCAGAGAACGAAGGCCGGAGGTGTTTGTTTGTAACTGAAGAGATCGGCCGGAGCTTCTCGTATGTAAAAGCAGAGATCGGCCAGAGTCTAGGGTTTTTTGTGAACGTTTTTTGCTTTGGTTATGTTTTTTTTTGATCGGCTAGAGTCTAGGGCTTTTGTTTGTTAAAAGAAGAAGAGAGGGGTTTTTGTTTTTTGATCGGGGCTTCAGCATATAAATATTAGATCCATATTTGGTTTTTTGATCGGGGCACCATTCTAAGAAAATTATAATTTTTTTTTTGAAAACACAAAACGACGTAGTTTTTTTTTTTTTTTAAACGCATTATGCGCGCATATTCGCGCATTACCACCGTTGACCGCCTTAAAATCGTTGACCCCGCATTTATCCACGCATACCCCTAATGTGTTGCGTTTCTAAAAAGCATCACGCATATGCGCGCTTTTTAGAACACTGAAAAATTGTAATTCATAAGTAGTATTTAACAAATGTGTACATGATTATTTATAATATACACGTATTAAGGTTGCGAACTACATTTTTTTTTCAAGTCGGGTTAAGTATTGTCTTTATTATGTTGCATTCAATTTAGATATAATTATTATTAAAAGCACATATTTCATGTTACATATAAATCAACTTATTTCATACACCATTTTTTAGCAATTATCTCTATGTTATGTTTCATACAAAAATAAATATCGAAATTATGAGACATTAGATAAAAAAAAATTATATGCTGCAAATATAAACATATAAACAGTTTGTTTATTATATATTTAAATCTGTTGGCATATAAATTTTTATAAACATACAAAACATATAAATAAAATGTTTATATGTTTATAAACATATAAAGCAACGGATTTTATTTGTGTATAAACATATAAACATATGAAGAGGTGAAAAAGGTAAACATATGAAGGAGATACCACAAACAGTTATAAACATATATTATATGGGACGAAAAAAGGTAAACATATGAAGGAGATACCACAAACAGTTGTAAACATATATTATATGGGACGAAAATATCTAAAACAGATAAACATATAACAGTGATATGTTTATCTGCTTTATAATCTCAGCAACATCAAAAAAGGTCAACCCTCTAGACGTCAAAAAATTTAGAATATGAAGATGTAAAACCTGGTGTTGAACAAAGCAGTCAAATATTGTTGTCGAGAGGTATAATGCAATGGGAAGTTTAGAAGTAGTAGGAGATTATATAAGGTTTATGGGCAACTAACGTAATTTTGTATGTTATTTAGAAGGGTCTATTTGTCTTTTAAAAATAAAATTTTATAAGGATTCCCATGGGAAAGTTAAAATCCCACCTATATTGGTGGATTTTGATTCCATCCACTTTCTCACCAATTTGGTAATCTAATTCCATTGGGACTCAGATTTCTATCTAACTTAAACTCTAACCAAACAATATAATCTTTCACTTTCCTGGGAATCTATCAATGGAATCAAATTCCATCGAACTTTACCGCGAACCAAATGGGGCCTAAAGATGAGAAATTGTCTATGACTTTTTTTGCATACTTTGCTTTTGTAGTCTATAGGATCTAGCCAGACTCATGGGAGTCCTTTTTGAGTTCAGCTGTTTTTCTAATATATTCTTTTTGTATACTTGGTGTGTAATTGGGCACCCCCTATTACACTTTGTTAATGGTCTAGCGGGCTGCACTAGTACTAGAATTCTATTATTCACATATGTTTAATGTTTAATGTAGGGGATGAAGATGCACCTTGCATATATGCTCAAATCCTTGTATGTTTATTATGTAAAATGAATCGTCAACGACAATACAGAAAACACGCACGCGAGAGAGTAAACACTCAAATAAAAGAGGCGTAGAATGATTTGCATTAATGACATAAGGGAATATTTATAGGTAAGTAGGGAAGGATCTAGAAGGGGGCACTCATAACCCTAAAGAAGGAAGTGGACCTAGGCCCATGTGACGTCACATGACCTAGGCACACCCCTCGTACAAAATATACCTAAGGTGCCCCTTCTAGAAGCCTCCACAAACAAGCCCTATAATACAACTAAGGAAAATAACAAAAATAAACGACAACTAAGAAAAGAAAAAAATACAACAAGACTAAAAAAATGCAAGAAAACACTAAAATAACACTAATTTCCATTACTCTCCGCCACTTAAAGAGAGTTGTCCACAAACTCAAGGGGGAGACCATCCATGTCAGGTTCAATGGGGATAACTGAGGCAATCAATGCCTAATGCTGGACCTCCCCCCCATCGATCTCATCAGGTGGCTCTGACTCGTCCGTCACCTATAAAGTCCTCTTACGTGCCTTGGGGGTACTCTGCTGTGCGGTGGCTCACCACTCCACAATTGAAACATTGTGGAGTAATTGGGTTGCACCCCTTATTGCACTTTGTTAATGGTTTAGCGGGCTGCACTAGTACTAGAATTCTATTATTCACATATGTTTAATGTAGGGGATGAAGATGCACCTTGCATATATGCTCAAATCCCTGTATGTTTTTTACGTAAAATGAATCGTCAATGACAATACAAAAAACACTCAAATAAAAGAGGCGTAGAATGATTTGCATTAATGACATAAGGGAATATTTATAGGTCAGTATGGAAGGATCTTGAAGGGGGCACTCATAACCCTAAATAAGGAAGTGGACCTAGGCCCATGTGACGTCACATGATCTAGGCACACCCCTTATACAAAATATACCTAAGATGCCCTTCCTAGAAGCCTCCACCATACAAACCCTATAATACAACTAAGGAAAATAACAAAAATAAATGACAACTAAGAAAAGAAAAAAATACAACGAGACTAATAAATTGCAAGAAAATACTAAAATAACACTAATTTCCAGTACTCTCCGCCACTTAAAGAGAGTTCGTCCACAAACTCAAGGGGGAGACCATCCATGTCAGGTTCAATGGGGATAACTAAGGCAATCAATGCCTGATGCTGGACCTCCTCCCCATCGATCTCATCAGGTGGCTCTGACTCGTCCGTCACCAGTAAAGTCCTCTTACGTGCCTTGGGTTACTTTGCTGTGCGATGGCTCACCACTCCACATTGAAACATTTCATCGCGACTGGGGAAGCTTTTGGGGCCCATGATGGGGCTACTGAGGATGGAGTGGTTCGAGAAGTTGGAATGGCATGTGAACGATGTAATACCCCGTATTTCTGCATAGTTAAAATTAAGAAGGAAAATACGTTTTAATTAAATTACGTAAGTAGAGTAATTTAATGTGATGTAATGACAATTATGATTATTAAGTAATTAATTAATCATTATGGCTATTAGACATTAATTGAGAGTTAGATACTGATTAAAATGACGATTAAAATTTAGTAAGTGAGAATAGTAAATATTGAAAGTTGATATGTACGGCCTAGCGATTTATATGGACGTACCTGAGTTTATCTCAACCGAGTGTCGCGCGTAGACGAAATTGAAGGTGAGATAAGAAACATATTTTTAAGAGACTCAAAAGATAATTTAGAGTCCACAGATGATTCCGAAAGGGTCGAATTAGTCAAAATAGTGTACCCGGGGGTACCAGTTGAGTGTCGGGTCATTTTTGGGCTAAACCGGGACCATACGAGGGGATTTTGGTCTCTTTACATTTAAGAGTGAGGAGACCTACGAATTCAGGAACCCTAAGTCAGATTAAAAGAGTTGGAGGCTAGGGTTTGAGAGAGAAATATACACCATAGCCATTAGAGAGAAGAGGGAAGCAAATTCCCAAGGCAAAAGAAAGAAGTAGGAAGAATTCAAAGGAGAATTTCACCACCAACTTGTTGGAAAGAAGGATTGAAGGATAAAGATCATCAATCATCAACAACAATCATGAAATCAGACCCTACTGAACATAAGGCAAGTGGTTATTTGCAAAATAAATTGAGTTATAATACCCATATGTAAGTTTTATGAAAAACATGATTTTTATGATATTTTTGGAAGCAAACACTTGAATATGTTACATGTTTGATAGAGATTTCATGTAGAACATTTTAGATCTCCAAATAATATGATATCATAGAAGACTTGATGATTAAATCGAATTAAAAATCTGGACTCATGGGTGAAAATATGGAAAGATTGTATTTTTAGGGTTCTTGAATAATAGGAAGATTTTTAGTTAATCTGGACGAAATTTGTAATGATTATGTTGTTTTAGATCGTTAGTAATCATCCCAGGGTATGTAGGAATGATTAGAAATCGTTAGTTACAAGTGTGGTGAATTATTATGGAAGATGGATAAACAAAAATGGTGTCACTCGCATGAAGAAGACGATCTGGGTCTGTCACTGCTCGATCGATCGATCGACCCTTGAATGTCGATTGATCGAGCAGTCGATCGATCGACCATATCCCATCGATCGATCGATCCACGCTGTATTTTAGAGAACTTTGTGGATAAATGTCTTTTCAATTACCGTTACTTAATGGGAACCTTAGTGATGCTATTTTACCTATGTAGGGACTTAATGAATACCAGTAGGGGTACCGTGAGATTTCTTCATAAATGATTGAGTGTAAAAATTTGGAGAAATGGACCGACGGGAAGTAGCCGATTGAGTCGTGTATCGAGAATGCGAGAATTTAGTTACGGAAAGAGTGGAGAGTAAATTCCGGAAATATACCAGTAGGTTAAAGATAGCTTAACTACTGGATTAAGAAAGGGGTAACTAGGACCCTTAGAGTTGCGTGAATACTCGAATAAATGCGATAGTGAAATAAATCGTAAATTAGTAAGTACGGTGTATATAAGTAAAATATATTTCGTTCGGACATGATTTGATAGGTCCGGTGTGTACCTATTAAATTGTATGAACTTTTGGGTTAAGAGAATTATACCCAAATACATTATGTTAGGATCGATGAGATATTCCGAACTAACATAAAATTTCTATATGTTCGGGGTCGATGTAAAATGCCGAACCAAACCTTAAAACTGGTGTCGCGATGAAAGAGTCCCGAACCAGAATATGTGTATATATATAAATAGTTGGGGTCGATGGATCATTCCGAACCAACTCTCACTTGGGGTCGATGAATCATTCCGAACCAAGGGTCCTTTATGTGTGTTAAAAGGGTATATTAGTGATAACTAATATTTGCTACATGTTGTGTGATAAAATGTATTCCATATGCATAATCTACTGGCTTAAGATAGTAGATGATAAGATGGATTGATAATCTCTTAGTAATAATTAAGTAGTGTGAAATAATTATTATAAGAATAAGAATAACATGAGGTAAGTAAGTTATCTACGTTTGTAGCATATGAGATAGGGAGCATTAAAATGCTGCGAGTATGTTATGGGGACTTAACGAAGGATTACATGCAGTGGGTATTCTGGTCTAGTTAATTTGAGTAGTATAACTAGGTGAACTAAGTACCAACGTTAGGCGTGCACTATAGAAGAGAGGGGAGGAAGCTCAAAAGAGTGTGCGAAGTCTTCATATGTGTAATTAATAACTCATAATTGTGATAACTACTTGCTAAATATTTTTAAATGTTTTGAGTACTAACTCTTGCTATGTAAAAACTTTATAAAAACCTTTTAGGTTCCCAGCCACAGGGACACCCAACATGATTTCATTCCAGGGATTTGGGAGCTGCAGCACGTGTGGATGTTGCAGGGATTGTTTAGACGTTTCCCTCTTTTCAGATATAGTGCAGGATCTCAGTTTTTAGTACTCTCAAATGGGACATGTTGTCCAATCTTTATTTTCACGGTTATTTAAATTTTGGATTTTTGAGTTAGTTTTCTGGGCCGTGGTTTTCGGCAAGACTTTATTTTATTCAGTTGTTATGCGAATTGGTTTAGTACTGCTTGAATTGTATTGTTCCGCATGAATTGTTTATTTTGTTTAAGGAAGATAAAATTTGACACTTGCTTAATTTCACTTAGGTGGTTAGAAAAAAAAAAAAAAAAGCTTTCGTCAGTGATGCTAAGAATGAACCATTTAAGAAACCTGTTTTAAATTAAATTAAGGCTTGATCACCCAAGGTTTAATTAGGCAGGGTGTCACAAACGATGATAGGCTTCTACTGTGGTCGCATACTCGATTGCTTTGACAAAAGATGGAATGTTCCGCAACCCGAGATCCTGCTGAATGTAGGGATGAAGCCCCTGAATATAACGGCTGATCCGTTGAGTTTCGAACTCTCCCAAGCATGCCCGAGTACAGAGACGATGAAACTGATTGGTGTTGGTGGAGACCGAGTACAGAGGAGATATCCTGACGAAGGCTCTGAACCCGTGTGTAGAGATTACGTTCATGAATCGGCGGGATAAAGAATGCACGCTGCTCAGTCTTCAATTGATTCCTTGTTTGGATTGGAGGAAGCTCTTAAGGTACGCGTCTTTGTACCGTGTCATTCCACCAAACTCGTGCAAACCCCTGAAAATTGATGGCCGCTAATTGCACACTTGCACCTGTGACGTGTTTATAGTCAAACATTGTTTCCATAGCGTTGATCCAATTAACAAGGGCATCTGGGTCCAAGTGACCATTAAACATCGGCACATCGACTCGTATATCACCATGGAGGCTCTTAGAGTGAAGTCGGAGTGCGAGGTGTAATACCCCGTATTTTTTTGTGATATTTATTTTATGGGATTAATTAAATTAAATACGTATTAATTGGAAATTAATCCGGGATTAAAATACTAGCGAGATGCGAGTTGGTATTTGATTATATGTGCATATATGATTATATATGAATTTTGAATTATGAAATTGGTCGTGAGATTGAAATACGGCAATTTGGAAATTTTGTTGAGACGCGTGTGACAGTCGCGTCATGGTATATAATTATTTTAATTATAAAAGTGAATTTAAATTCTATTAACCGTATGGTCGTTTTGAGTGCGCCAACGCGTCCGGAAGGGTCGAAATAGTCAAAAAACACTAGCCGGGGGTTTAGTTTGGGTTCCGGGGTATTTTTAGGCCATACCGGCAACATAAAGGGTATTTTGGTAATTTTGTATTTTTGGGAATTAAAAGTGACGAAAATTAGTAAATTATATCTGATTCATAAAACCAACCACTAAACCCACTACCAACCATATTGACCCATAAGACTACGGGGAGTTTTAGAATTAGGTTTTCTAAGTTCCCAAAACAAACCCTAGCCACCATAGCCATTGGAGAAGAAAGCTTGGAGAGAGAGAGATAGAAGAGAATTCTGCAGAGAGAGAGGGAACTTCTTCAAATCGTCATCAAGATCTGAGATTGAATCAAAGCAAGTGGTTTAAATTACGTTTTTATGCAGTAAATGCTTCTTCCATGCTTAGACTATCCAATAAATCAAATTGTTCTTGGGAGTTTAATAAAAACCCATTTTAATTGGACTTAGAACTTAAATTTTGAGAAGAAATTACATGTAGAATCGTATAGGGATGATTATCCTGATGTTAATATATGTTGGATGTAACAAAAACGGATCTAATTTGAGTAAATTGATGATTATAAATTCTAGGGTTTATGTTCTTGAATATTTGGGGAAAAGTGAAGAGTCTTGATGATTTAATGATGTTTAGGATGAATTGATTCCTTAAAACACGTTAGTATGTGACCTTAATATGTTTAGGATTGATTAGAGACCTTAAAACATTGTTGGGACGAATTTTAGAAGAGATTTGAGGTGTAGAGAAATTGGAAAAAAACCAAATAGGAATTTCTGGGTTTGAAACTGGCCACTCGTTAGAAGACCTACCCAGGTCGTTCGAACGAGCTCGTTCGAACGAGCTTCTAACGAGTTGACAGTCTGGGTTCTAACGAGAGTGATGTTCGTTCGAAGATTTCGTTCGAACGAGATCTCGTTAGAAGACCCAGTTCGTTCGAACGAACTCTCGTTCGAACAGCCTCGTTCGAACGAGACTTCGAACGAGATGACAGTTTAGGCTTTTTAGCCTGTTTTGATCCCGAGTGCCCCGTAACCTTGTGTATAGGTAGAAATAGCCTTTCCTCGATGAGTAATTGTTATATTTGGGATGTTTGGGATATAATGAGGAGTCAAACCTAGAAGTGTAGTTTGAGCCTAAAGGAAAATATGAAGTAGGACGTGAGTGTCTATTACGATGTGAGCTATTGACGGCCTAATTAATTATATTAACCGGGAACATATAAATGGTGTAGTATTATATGTCAGTACGAGAAGAGATATGTACCAATATATTATGGTGATTACTAAGACGTGTGCATACTTAGTATGTATGTATTGATTTTATGTGTATGACATACCTACCATACTTGCTATCTCGGGAGGTTTGCGTTCGCTTAGGGCCCTCTAATCCTTGTGTTGCCTGGATTTAGACTGGTTACCTCGATGAACATAGGTCAGAGAAGGACTTATTGGGATGTTAATAAGTCTGCTGATCGTGGGAGCGCAGGTATGTGCGTGACCCATGTGATGTGACTGTGTTCGCCTCCATTATTTGTGATGTTATCTGTGAACTATTCCTGAGAGATTCGGAATATGTAATCCTTATGTACGTGATGTACCGGGATGGATAGCAGAGTATGTGTGCACCGTAGCTAGTCTCGGGGTGCTTATATTGTATATTTATGTTGTGGAAAATATACACTTAGTAAAATGAGAACTTTCATATGGTATTGTGTGTATAACTATGGAATAACATAAAGGGGATAATTTATAACGAGTTGTATTACTTTTATATGAGAACCTGAATTTACGTTAAGCCCCCTATTTAATTGAGATCGTTATAATGTTAATGGGAACCGAGTGATAAGGGTAGAACCTATGACAGTCTAGCTAGATATGATGTCACTTAGCTAATGGTTTGTGTCATTTTAGATGGGAACTTACGTTAGGAGTGCACAGTTAGACGAGAGGTGAGAATTTCATGTGAGTGCACGTCCTAACATGTATTTTGCATTTAATGTTTTAAATGTTTTTAAAGCACTTGCAGGTTTTTAAAATATCTCCACATTCGGGCTCTGACCCGTTTGCTTTCAAATCTATTTTCTTGTAAAACCATTTTTAGGTGCCCAGCCACAAGGACACCACGCATAGGATTCTCATTCCGATGACGAGCTGTAGCTGTTTGTGGAAGTTACAGGGATTTGCTTTTAGACGCTTCTATCATTTGGATTCCATGTTCAGTATTCCTCAGTTGTAGGGCATGTTGCCCAAATTCTATTAGAGACATTTCCATTTCAGTTTTTCAGACTTTGGCATGTATTAATTCAGTATTCAGTATTTCGTTACCCATTTCAGTTGTGGGATTTGTTGTGAGGAGTTTTCCTCCGGATTTATTTATATCATGTGATGGTTATTCTAGTATTTCGTTATGGTGAATGGTGATATTATTCTTACTTTAAATTTTTTACTGCATGTTAATCAGACTTTAATTAAAATTTGACAACTTACTTTTTAAATACTAGGTGGTTAGTTCTAATAAAATGTTTTCGACAGTGATGTTTTCGACAGTAGCTACCCGATATTTAATTAGTCGGGGTGTCACACGAGGGCTAGGTGATCACCCTCGGGTGGTGCATCCATCAAGTAATCCTCCTCATCACCCATAAACTTCTCCCATGTGGGCCTAGGGCGGGTCCTCGGCTGATGAACTAGGGGTGGCTCAATCGGGTCAGCCATGTCATCATCAATGGGATCCTCAGACTCCTACGGTGGATAATACGAGCAATCGTCCATCAAATGGCCCCGCTCGTGACATCGAAAGCAGTGACGGTCTTCCACCGGTACGAATGGTGTGAACTTGGAGCTGAGGGAGTCAAATGGAGTAGGGTCGGTGCGCCACTCATCAGACAACTGAACCGTACCATCCCTATAAAGGGATGCGGGTTTAGGTGGGTGAACATCGCCTTCATATTGCCCGAATTGGATGCGTGGACGATCAAAGTTCAAAGGTGGGTGGCGCCATTCCTTTATTCACCGACGACAATCCCGAGCGGAGTCTTGTGGGTTGCTTGGAGCTGAGATGGCGGTACGGGCATCCCACACGGAATCAGGTCGGGGGATGTGACTATAATGACGAAGGGGGTGGTTTTGAGGGGGCATTACATCCATGGGGTTGGGAAGGGTTTCAGAACAGCTTGCGTCGGGATCGAGGTTGGCTGGGCTAGGGAAAAAGGGTCGGAAATGCTAGATATGCTAGGGGCAGAGGTCCCTGGTTCAGATGTGGGAGGGAAATGCAGGGGTGGTGGCAGGCAGGGAGTTCAGGCGCTGTCCGGGTCGGATTCATCGGTAGGTGGGTGGGGCAGGTTATGCGGATTGAAGATGGGTCGGTAGGGTGAGTTGGCAAGGCGGGTTTTGGGAAGGGGCAGGAGGTCTAGGGTGGGATGAGTGGGGAAGGGGTTTGAGTTGGGTGGCTCAGAGGCCACTCCAAGGTTCCCGCCGGAGAGGGGGTGCGGGGTACCCGGGTTGACTAGAACAGGGCTTCCCGGCGAAAGCTAGTGTCGAGTTGGTCGGGCGAGCCGACTATCATAGTGGTCCTAGGTCAGTTTAGTGGTGGGGTCGACAGGGCAGTGGTTTTGTATTGGCAGAGGGTGGGGCTGGTTAGTGGCTGGATTCGGGCTTGGGGCAGGTCCTAGGGTGGCGGGCAGTGGTTGGTTCAGGGGCGGTGGAGTGATGATGGTGTTTGTGGAGGGGCAAGTCAACTTCTATTTCTTCCAACATTTCTACCGCTTCTTCTAATCGGACGTTCCGTCTTTCAGCATTGGTGGGTTTCCTCGGCGCCATTGATTGTTTTGTTTTACGATTTTTTTTACACCACCACCAAAAGGGTGGAGCATCCTCCCTCTGATACTAATTGACGTAAAATGAAGCGTCAACGGCAATACAGAAAGACACGCACGCGAGAGAGTAAACCCTTGATCAAAAGAAGTGTAGAGTGATTTGCATTAATGACATAAGGGGATATTTATAGGAGAGTAGGTAAGGATCTAGAAGGGGGTACTCATAACCCTAAATAAGGAAGTGGGCCTAGATCCATGTATTGTCACATGACCTAGGCACACCCCTTTTGCAAAATATACCTAAGATGCCCCTTCTTGAAACCTCCACCATACAAGCCCTATAATACAACTAAGGAAAATAACAAAAATAAATGACAACTAAGAACAGAAAAAAAAAAATATAACGAGATTTAAAAAATGCAAGAAAATACTAAAATAGCCCTAATTTCCATTAGTTTCTCTCACTTGCATCTATTCTCAACCCTTCAAATCCTTTGGCCTTGGGGTGAATATTTTTTCCAAATAGGTGAAAATTATTTTTGCCTGTGTGAAGTTGAAAATAGTGTTCTTACAATATTTCAGATGAGTATACGCTACAATTATGTGTCTGGACAAAAACGTGCACAAAATATAACTCTGAATAGGCGAACTAGTTTATATTTCCCCCAAGTGAAAAATATTTTATCCCGAACCAATCGGCTCCTTAGTTTTAATGCTGTGCCTTTTATCAAGTAGTGTATTTGTTCATTTATCCAAGGAGAAGAGGCACGATCATGCTAATTTCTTAGACCACAAATGTGCTATAACAAAGAAATTGTTTTAGTAGTTCATATGCAGTTCCAATTTTGATCAGGTGTCTCAATTTCTAGTTCGACAGAAGCACTCAAAGAAGTACATTCTTGTCCATTGCACGCATGGGCATAACCGCACTGGGTATATGATTGTTCATTTTCTTATGCGTACATCATCAATATCAGTCACTCAGGTAAGTTATTTGTCTGTGTTGTTCAACTTCATCAGTTGCTTGTTACATTTAACAAGACATATGTTTTAAAAATCAATTTGTCTTGTCTATGAAGCAGGCAATTAAAATCTTTGCTGAAGCACGCCCACCAGGAATATACAAACCAGACTATATAGATGCCTTGTACACCTTTTTTCATGAAAAGAAGCCTGATATGGTCATATGTCCTCCAACTCCAGAGTGGAAAAGAGAGCTTGATCTGAATGGTGATGCGATGCTTAATGAGGACGACGATGGACTTCCTGCTTCCCCTACACATGTACGTATCATCCTCAAAAGCATTTTGTTTCACGAGAAAGGGTAATCTTTTGGTTCATATTTTGTTATTTTGCACATCATTTCGTAAGTGACGTCTGAAAGATAAAGCCTCTGTGGGTGGATATCTCTCTCCCTCTCTATCTATATCTATATCCAGCTCTCCTATTTGCGCGTTAATGAGAAACAAGAAATATGATTAAATGAAAGAAGAGTAGAAATACAAAGAAGTGCGAGGAATCCTTTGTATTTTGCGGAACACCATATTAGCAACAGAACAGACTACCCATAGTGTCCTTACAACCCAATTGCCTCGAGCCTTCAAGTGTCCGTGGAGGAAGCAGAGGAAGAATACAAGGAGATTGAGGGACAATATAAGTAAACACCAGAAGAAATTGAGGGAGAGATTGAGCAATTGGAGAACGGGTATTTCCACTGGTACACCGCCTCACTGGGATATATAGGGATGGATTTATCATGGCGACCCGGTATAAAGAGTGCCATTTGAAAGTGGAAGAATGTAACAAGTATGCTCTTTATTGACATCATCGTATGAAGTTGTGGATCTTGATTGCATAGTTGAATATAAAAGGTTTGAGATAAAATCTTTCTCTGTTGAGCCAGAAAGGGTTTCAATATCTGAATTCAGATGAAGTTGTCGATCTTAATTGCCTAGTTGAAATAAAAAGGTTTCAATATGCGACTTCAGTTCAAGTTGTCAATCTTGATTGCACAGTTGAATACAAAGGGGTTGAGATAAAATATTTGTCTGTCCGGAAAGGGTTTCAATATGTGAATTCAGAAAGGAGAGAAGTTTGTATATACTCTTTACAATTGAGGATGTGAAGTGGATTACAAAACATTTGCAGGAGACGGCGGAATTCAAAAAAGGACTTCAAGTTTTCAGAAAGCTAGTTAGAGGGGATTGCACCAGTTGGATTAAGAGTAATAAAAATTAGCATAGGAATCTTCACAGAGTTCTATAAGAAAATGAAAGGAAAAGGTTCATCTCTTATCATACTTGAAGATATTGACAAGGGTGGCGGAGAGTAGCTGATGCTATCGATTTATGTATAAAGGGGAGAGAAAAAGGCCAGTATTCCAAATCAGAAAATTGGATGGTATTGTGGGAGAGCTGTAGCCAGAAAGGATGTTGTATTTAGAGATAAAAAGAAGATGATAAAGACAATATGGAGCAAGTTCATCGATATTTATCATGGTATGGGTGGAAACAAATCAGCCAGAGATTATATAGGCCCAGTCACAAAAGATGGGGTGTTCAGAAATGGCAAAAAGAGAGAACAGAGCTCCCATGGAAATGGTGAGAACTTATGCTGAGATTATTAAGGAAGGAGAACATATATCGAAATCTGAACAACAAATGATACACGACAAAGAAATTTATAAAATTGAGTGGAGGAGAATGGCAGTATGCAAGCGGGAGACAGTTTGGGATTGATTCATGGAGAGGAATTCCGAATTCCTTGAACAAGTTGTATGATTCGAAAGTGGTGCTACACCCTTCTACTTTAAATATGGCATATATGGAGTATAAAAGCGAAAAAGAAGCTTTATCATTTGGAGGGAAAAATTTGTTTAGAAGGTCAGTTTATGGTTAGGCTTCAGAGATAAAGCCTTGAGATTTACAAGGGGAGAAAATAATATGTACATGAGGTTTGGTAAATCATTGTTGTGCCGCTTAACAAGTGGCGGTGGGATCATTTGAAAAAATAGGAGAAAGCTGTGGTGGGTTGATAGAAGTGAATTGGGAAATTGTAGAAATGAGAAACCTCTTTACACAAAAAGAAAAGAAAAAGGAGTGGCGAAGTGACTTTTTTTTATTGCAACAATACATAAATTATGGTGCAATTACATTTTGTCTCCAAGCATAGGTTAGGAAGGAAAAAGGTCATTGAAATCGTGATGAAAAATAGAGATGATATTTCCTGGTAGAGTGGCGTTGACTTTGTAATTAATGTCCCATTCAGCGAAAAGAGGGAAGAATTTGATGACGTGGAATAGTGTGTCACGTGTATCATTGGAGAAGTTTGTATAAAAAATAAAATAGTGGAAAAGTTTGGGGAAATAAAGACAGACATTGTAACTCGACTCTCCTGGGTTCAAGAGAAAATGACTTCACAAGTTTTAAGGAAAATGTCTGGATTTTCTGGAAATTTTCAAGAGTTCAAACTTTAAAAAGGATTTAGGTGGATCACATGCACATTTGCCCTGATCTAGGCTTGGTGGGCCTGTTTTCAAAAGACCCAATTTGTTGATGTTTAACAAGGCATTTATTTCGAGTTTGAAATTGTCCCAGATAGGGATAAGACTTACAGCTTGTACAGTTAGGGGCAAGAATTGGCTGGAAGAGGCCAACCTCAATTAGTATCAAGTTTCAGGGTTGATTTTGGCCCAAACTTGTGGAGAAGTTTAAGAAAAGATTGGGCTTTCATTTTGGTGTAATTATAAATCAAGAGGGAGTCAAAAGAAAACAGGGAATAATTCTCTTGCTCAATTACAATATAGAGGAAGGGGTAGGCGAGCAGGATGCGACAGTTTTCGGAGCAAGAGGAGGACAACAATAACATAAAGGATGTAACACAGAATAAAGGGGTGAAAAAATTCAGATCTATAAAAAGAGAGGAAAAAATTGGTCGCAGGGTATCATAGACCTAGATTTTTTGAAAAATATAGAGAAGAGGAATCAGATGGAATTGAAGCAGAAGAGAAGAGTTGGAGGATTTGTTTGGAAGTACCCACGTATGAGCCTAGTGATGAAGAGGAGATGGATGAAGCAACAGATTTGGATGACGACTTTGGAAAAGATGATTCCAGTATTGGGGTGGGAGAGTTCTTTGACCAAATACATGACGGGGGCAAGGAGCAGGTTTTGACCTGATATAGCTCTGGTCAAGATTTATCATCTATGACAAATTCTGTCTGCCCTATTCCCTTGAATGAAGGTAATCACGAGTGTCGTTTTACTCCTAATTTGTCTATTATTCCTTGGTCAAATAATGGGGTGGGACCTAATGGAGGGGGTTGTGATGGCTCTGCCTCTGTGAAGTTATATCATTAATATTAATGGACTGCATATACTGTATCTTGGAACCCTGCACCTTTAGAGGTAACTTCAGATCAAGCTACTTATCCTTATCTTAATCTTGTGCATGCTCAAACTTCCCTACTATCATCTTAATTTGGTGCTAACTCTAATTTTTCATGCATGCATCAGTTACTTGTTCTTGTTTTCGTGCAGTGCTACCGGGGGTGTAAAACGGAATGATACGAAGCGGATACCATATTAACCATTATCCGTATCCATTTGAACATGTACTATCCATATCCATATCGGATAGTACTTGCACCTATCCTTATCCGTATCCTCATGGATTCTCCGGATTCGGATAAATATCCTTATCCGTTTTTATTGTTTAATATATATATGTTCATCTTTTTGTCATTTTATTTCATACTGGGATTTGTACGGGCATAAGCCCAAGGGTTTATTTATATCAGTTATACTTAGCATTATGGACATTGTGTGATGATTTAGTTTTTTATTTTCACGAGTTGAATCAGTTTTATTCAGATGTAATATTCATTGTGAATTTTGATATAAAATAAAGAAAATTAAAAAAAAAGAAGAAATATATATATATATATATATATATTGCATACTACTCAAAAATAAGAAATCAAACTTTTGAAGAAGAGATGAACATAAATACTGACCTTAATATATGAAAAGGTATAGCATTACATTGCAAACACCACATCATGAAGTCGAACATGGTCTTCTAGTTTGGAAAAGTCTTCCTGATCGACAACACAATCCTTTTTCTGATCGTTTTATAAGAATTTAGAATTGCTGCATTGACAAGTTCTTAGTGCAGGAAGTAAATTAACTATGTATGTATTAAATGCAACATTCAAATAAAAATAAATCAGTTCACCAAATTAAAGTTAAATACTGCAAAATTACATAACTTTTAAGAAAATAAACATAAGTTTAGGAGTCTGCATAAGTTCTCTTAGATCATAACAAAACAGAAGTTTCATAGAATTAAATAAGTCACTAAATTACATGTACTAAAAAAATATTACGCACAAAGTCTCATCATTCCTTATCATCGTCAACTACCTTCATATTTTCTGAAACAGGTGTAACAGAAAAATAATTTAGTGTTAGTGCTTATACAATATTAATACTAGTAATAAGTATTAATTTTATTTTGACTTAATTTATCTGAAACAGATGGCAACCAATCTTTAATACAAATAAGAGTCTCCATAGTTTCGGAAGCCAAAGATGAACGTATATCATCCACAATCCTACGTCCCCAACTAAAACTGACTCAGATACAACGGTTGTTACTGGAATAACCAATATATCACGAGCCATCTTTGCAAGGGTTGGAAACTTTGGACCATTAAGTTTCCACCAATGCAATATATCAAACGAGAGGTCATCATTCTCATCTAAAGGAAATAATGCTTCCTCCAAGTATTGTTCCAACTCCGATTTCTGAAGTGTGGAAGAGGTGTTGGAGCGCTCCATAATATATTTCTTAAAATCTCTCCTACTGTGTATAGCTTCAAAATCATCACTATACCGAGAACATTGTTCACCTCTATCCCCAACTATGATCGGAAAACAAGAAGATTCTCTATGGGAGCTTTTATATTCAGCATACAAGTCTAATCAAGAAAAAAGTACCTACTGTTAATTATGAAGATACCAAGCCTTTTATTGAAAGAATAGCTAGAGGAGAGTCTTCATGTGTGTTATATACCAAACAGTTATGAAGATACCAACCAATCTTAATTATGAAGATACCATACAGTTTTAACATTGTTTAACAGTTATAACACATCTAAACTATAGAGGGTTTAACACTGTTTAACAGCTATGAAGATACCAAACAGTCTTAATTATAGAGGGTTTGTTAAGGGAATTTCTTTTGAAAGATTGGGGCACAAACAAATTTTGCAGATTATAAGGATCTTGCATATATATTGAGAAGAAAATTTTGCTGCTGACAAAATTGCCAACAAAGGGTAAACATTTTATGGTCTCCAATGGTGGCTTAGCAGGTACTTTTCCAACGGTTTCCAATGGTGGAATATCCGTTTTCCAATTGTGAATAGTGAGATAAAAAAAGACATAGCAGGTACTTTTACTTATTGAAAATTTCATCAGGTACTTTTTTTCTTGAAAGATGTAGCAGGTACTTTTTTGAGAAGAAAATTTTGCCTGGAAATATTTAAATGTGACATAATATAACAGAGTATCTATTTCCATTCCTTTAATACCTAACGGCAAATCAAACTAGCAAAAACTCCATAATCAGTCATATTGTCATTTACAACACAAATCTGCCGCAAACAATTTACATAAATTACATATTGGTTTATTTGAACAGTAGATTATCAGAGTATATCCATAAATTATATAAAAAACATTACAAATAAAATTATAAAACAAATCAGAGTATTCAACCCGATTTGTTTATTTGAATTGAAAAAAAATCGGAGTAACCATGATATTTATTCTCTATTTCGACAAATCAGACTTATAAGCAAACAGTTTCAGAGTTAGAAACTCTGATTTGTTACTAACTTGTTGAAAGTAAAAAAGAAAAAAAACACTACAGACCTTCAGAGTTTACAAATCAGAGTTAAATTTTGTTTTTGCCTGGAAATAGTAACTAGAAAGCATTCAGCAAATGGAATCTATGTATACATAATGAACAACATACATCAATGAATCTAAATGTTTTCTACCTGAAGTGAATGTGTGCCACCTGCGGCGAGAACTGAGGGAGAGGAGGAGACAGAATGAGGACAAGGGAGAGGGGAACCAAGGCAACAGTTTGGGGGATTGGGGTAGGCAACCGTATAGTCTATAGAGGAGTTAGGGCTGGGATTGTCTATCTAATGTATAATAAATAATTTAAAATTAAAATATAAATATATGATATATAATTTAATATATATTATGGATACGGATATCCGCAAATATGGATAGTTCGCCTCGAATACGGATTATTCGCGACAGATATATTCATTATCCGTATCCGTATCCATTTTTTCGGATATTTAAAAACTCTATCCGAATCCTCTATTCTTGAATACGAATTTGGATAAATATCCACTCAGATTCGAATACGAACGAAGTCGGATTTCGAATATGCGTTTTCACCCCTAATTGCTACCCATTTATCTAAACACTTTTGGGTACTGTAAATCTTGAACATCTTGTTTCATAACTAACAACTGAAGGACAGAAAGTAGAATTGATCTTACTTCTTATAAGATACGACAACTCTGTATGAAGTGGCGGAATTCCCCGTCGCAAGTCAAAAGAGGAGAGCTTCTCTCCTATCCTTACAGGATTTGCTCAGTTCTAAATCGGCTAAAGGAGAGCTCCCACCCTAAGGCAAAAGGTTCTTCTGCTCGTCTCTGCAAGATATTAGATATATTATCTGAATTGGCCGAAGGAGAGTGAAGAAACGACTCTTGCGACTCAGCCCACGTAGAAGTGTATTCTCTTGGGTTTACGCCAAGTGCATTAAATGCACCACAATCACAATAACCTCACCATTCGAATCAATATGAGATAAAAATCGAACTGATTCCTAAAATGTATATCATATTCCAACTATGGTCACGAAAATGGTTATGGGTG
Organism: Sambucus nigra; assembly: GCA_949130495.1. Classification (NCBI taxonomy): domain Eukaryota; kingdom Viridiplantae; phylum Streptophyta; class Magnoliopsida; order Dipsacales; family Adoxaceae; genus Sambucus; species Sambucus nigra. The sequence goes on from OX422224.1 coordinate 232,066,012, forward strand.
TCGTCTCCGACACAACACGCTGGCATAGCAAATCTCTAGTTATTAGGACATGACACGGTGAAGATGAAATAAAATCTTTTCATCATTATGTAAATAGTTTTATATTTTTCACTTAAGAAACAAAAATCACAGTGCCCCCACCGTATCTCTCAAGTATCTCACTATACCATCTTAGGTATCCAAGGCCTACCAAAAAAATAAAAAAATAAAGTGGGATACATAGATATGTATAAGATACGGGTGATTTGTTCTTTATTTTTTGGATGCGCTTTAGATACGCCCAGGATACATATCGGGCTGTGTATTAGAGTATCCATTATGTATGAGATAATGGTATGGGATCCCAACGAAGTATCTGTGTCATAGGTCTGGGGAATGTCTATGAGTTCACCTTCTTTGAAATGCCCACGTGGCGTGTCGAACACATGTCCGAGTCGTGTTGTACGCGTGTTGGAGTGTCTTGACACGGATACGTCATCTCCGAAGAAGTGTCTGTGCTTGTATTCTAACCTTCCCTTAATATGTGATCCTTGCTCACATATATAGAGGCAAACCAAGTGCTATTAGTCTATATTCGTTTCTTATTGAACTAATAATATGAAGGGAGGACCAATGCAAATTGTTGGACTTGAATTCAATACCCGCAGGACCAAAGTTTTGATACTATGGTAGATTACCATCTCCCTTAAATCTTATGCTACTAGATAGCATAGTTGTCAAATCGCGAATCGTATCGTGAATCGTTTACCCCCGAATCGCGAATCGTGAATCGAATCGTGAATCAAATCGGTCGAATCGGAACCAAATGATAAAAACGTAGTAAAACGTAAGTAAATGGGATTTAACACTATAGAATTGGTAATTGAGCGTAATATGACCAAAAACTAATCGTAGCACATGATAATATACCAAAATATATCACAAATATTAACTGTAGCACATGTTCTCATTCATTTTAAGATTAAAAATGTAAAAAACAAAAATATATCATAAAACAACCTACATATTAATTTAAAACATCCTACATATTAATTTAAAACAATAAAATAAATACAAAGGTTAATTTAAAACAGTAAAATTATAAAACAAATACTTCCAAAAATTTTAAACATGGCTACCTACTAAGATTAACAATATTAATTTAAAACAGCCTATAAAATTACAACAATATTAATTTAACATAGTAAACCATATTAATTTAAAACAATAAAACATATGCTACGATTAACTATAAAACAATATTAATTTAAAACATCGTTCATATTAATTTAAAGCAACAAAACAAATATACCTTCAAAGATTTTATAACAAATACAAAAGTTTTATAACAAAATAAAAGCAAAAGATAGAAGACACTCAGTCAAGAGAATAGACAAGAAAAGCCGGCTGAAAATAACCGAGCCAAGAGAACATGTTTTTCTCTAAAAGTATCTTAACGGTATCCTTTATTGTTTTCTTCTTTCTTTATTTGTTTTATTAAAACACACGTATGGTTACAAGGTAAAAAAAATCGCGAAAAAAAAAAGTTGAATCGGAACCGAATTGGGAATCGGACCCGAATCGGAAGATTCGAATCGTGAATTGCCGATTCAGTCCGATTCTTTAGACATTTGCGATTCTCAACTCGATTCGAATCGTTTTATGCTAGAATCGAATCGAATCGAATCGAATCGAATCGAATCGTAAGATTCGAATCGCGAATCGTAAGATTTTGACAACTATGCTAGATAGTGAACCAACAATGTATATCACCTCTGAACTACGTAAGGGAGGGTTGGAATGAAACTGGAGTGGTTGTGGGCAAAATGGAGTTTTCAAAGGTATGAGACTGTGTCCCATGCCATCATTTTGGATTCTTGGCAGATTCGACACTAGTTAGGATTAATTACTTCCGTTGGGTGCAACTATTCACACTTTTAAAAATTGCACTGCTTGTTTCTTTTTGATTGGAAACATGATGTATGTGTATATTTGAAAAAATTGTGAGGTATATACAATCAGTGGACCAGGATTCCACGAAGAATAACAAGAATGAGAGGATAACAATGATTAATGGTGATTTTTTCCTTCTACCTCCCTTTCGAGAAAGAGGTCAAGCTCCTCTCAACAACTAGCACTATGCCTTTACTTCTTACCGGATTATGAAATAGATCTGGGTTTCCCCAGTCTATATCTAATCCAAAGAATCCTCTGTTTAACCAATGATGGAAATCATTTTTGAGAACATGATTCTTACTTGAGCGTCATTTACCAACATCGGTGTTTACAAATTCCCATCGGTCTATTCTTAAAAATTAAACATGTACATATAGAATTTTCCCGTTGGGGGGACCGAACATACATAACACTTAATTTAATAGAATATACAATCACTGGACAGGATTCCACGAAGAAAAATAGGAACAAGAGGATAACAATGATCAATGGTGAACATGACGAGAAGACAATCAACATTACGTTATAATGGATGCAACTGACGCCTTGTAAATGGAACAACAGATCCCTCAGTCTACCGATAACTATAGCTCAATTAGCAGATCCCTCAACTCAAACTAGCTCAAAACATGCATTGATTTATTTAATCCAAAACTTCAGCTCACGTATTGACAGTGTATGACAACTCTATCCGTTTGAAATTTTTTGACGTTGATGCCCAAAGAGAAGATATGAACTTGATTTTGATGTAAGTGAAAGCATTTAATCAAAACAACATATGAAAATAAAAGTCTCTCTCTCTCTCTCCCTCATTCATTCATCTTAAAATATCAAAGTGAGAATATTGGTTGGCCAAGGGCCTTAATAGTGTTATCTTGTTTGTCAAGATAACCAAAGGCAAAATGAGTTTAGAGGGCACACTAAAGACATTCCAACAGAATGTCAACCTCAAACTCATATTACTAACTACACGTTGGACTTGGGGGAAAAACTAAAAAATACATTAAAATAAAATGATCAAAACTACAAATAAATACCCGAGGCTCTCGTACACATCACTTCTCCAACCGAGAAAAAGATTGACTGAAATGTGATAGCGGGAATGGTGATCATCAACAGCGTTATACGGACATTGTCATTCCCCGGACTGAGGAGGGAAGTCATACTTGAAAACGCCCGGCGTATTGGTATGCAAGAAGGCGATGGAGAGTAGTCATAAAATCCAACCACGACCGGTGAACAAGAACTCAACCCTGAAGTTTGCTTTATGGAAAATCAATACACCAAATCACCGGAGAGGGCCTCCGATACCCCACATGGGCCAAGTCGCCAAGAATGAACAACCTTCAGGCTAAATGCTGTGACACGATCTCTGAACGTGCCTCCAACTCCTAAAATGGGTCTACAAACTCACAAACACCCACATTATCTCACAACTAAGCGTCTATTTCAGTATGACTACCCGAAGAAACAATCTCATTCGTATCATCACAGTCCTCAAAAAGTGGGAATCAATAGTCGATGTAATTCAGATCCACCTCCTTGTAGTGAGTACTAGTCACCCAACCGATCCAAACAAAATTATTGCAGAGATTCCGATAAAGAAAATATTGCAGAAATTCCGATAAAAACCCAATCTCTTCTTCTCCGATGATAAGAAAGAAGTCTCCAAACTCAAAACACGTCGGTCTCTCGATAACTAACTTGAATAATCCAATGGTCCTCGTCGAATATGTCAAAGAAATCCCGAATACAATAGTGGGGTTGGACTTCAGGAACCACAAGCAAGCTCGGCTGAAACGTCAATTGGAGCCACAGAAGAGGGTGGGAGGTGGCTTTTGGCAATAACATCTAAAATGAATCTCTCTAAATTTCTTGGGCCCAAAAAATAAATTTCTTGAAAATAAAATTTGGAAAAGACCAGAATTCTTCAAGCCCAGTAAAATCAAGTAATTTATCCTTATAAATGATTTCCACAGCCCACCAAATCTGCCCATTTGTACTTGATGCTTTGGCTCAAACAAGTCCTAATTAAATTAGCCTAATTACAAAATAAGGGCGAATTCCCTCGATCTTATTGTGGTGAGTGGACAAACGTTTTTGAGTTTGTTGAGTTAATTCTGCTTTTTATTTTTTTTATTTTTTTTATAAATAATTCCATTATTTTTTTTCCTTGCTCTGATATGACCATGTCCACTTATGCTCTCCGTTCCCCAACTCTCAACTTAAACCAATTCGCAGTGGGTCCGTTTCTATTTTTTTTAATATGTAGTAGTGTATTTGCCATGCTGGATATGACTATTCCATTAAACTTAAAGTCTTAATATCAAAATTTTAACTCAATGCATTTAGCTATGCTTATATATATAAGTTCTATGTTTGTTTCATCCTAAATATGTCCAATTAAGCATTGAAATTTTTTCGAGGAAGAAATATTAAGTGTTTTTATCCCTTCGCGGTCTCGACATGTCTGTGTGATTTCAGGAGAATCAAGAGATAGAGGGAGTAATGACAAATGATGACATTTTGGGAGATAGTATACCAAAGGACCAGGAAGAAGCAATGCGACAGTTTTGTTATCGATCACTGAAGTTGGGTGTTGGGGTAGGAGCTTCTAAGCCATCATTCCGTTGATTAAATTTGCAGTTATTTAGATTTATTCCATCTAAAGAAGTTATAGATCGAAAGAGTGTATGATTTTATTTATCCATTAATCATATATTGTATTTACTTATTCCAGCAGCCATACAGGTTGTTATATTCCCTTCTCATTTATATTATTCCTCAAGTAACTTTAGTAGTTTTTGCTACACAGAGTATTTCTCACTTCCTTAGAGCTTGATGCGCTCCAGTCCACGCAGGACACACTCAATGTTATCTGTTTCGATTATTATATATCCTTTGTAACTTTGTCACTTGATATATTTTTGGCTCTGTTTGGACTCACATCCCCAAATTTTATTTACATATTGTTGTTTAAATCCAACTAAAACTAGTTGATGTCAGATTAAATGATCTGGTTTCTATTGCTCTCAAAACCTAGGGGTACTATATGCGGATATTTTTGTTTCTTCTCATTTATGCTCATTGTGTTCTCTTGGTTCTCCAGGTAAGAGGATGCTCACAATTTCCGGGATCGCATCCAGTTTCTCTTAACAGGTTCAACTCCACCTTATCCCGATTTATGTAAATGTAAAGGTCTTTCGACTGTATTTAATAAGTATATTTGACCTTTTTTCATTTACTGAGTTAAGGACTCAGGGTTCTTCACTTTTTTGAAACTCAAAAATGGAATTCTGTTGGAATAGGATGGTCTCTTATGTATTGGTTCATATTTATAATGTGTAATTGAGAATTTTAATGGTCATCCATGCACAGAATTATCAAAAGCTGTCATTAGTATTACGGTTGCTGCTGGTGCTTTCCATTATTCCATCTTTAATTGACTGGAAAAATTTAATCACTATTACGACATCAAAATCGTAGGGGATATACAAGTCTTTTTGAATGTTCCAAGCCGTAGGTATTTTAAAGAATTATATTAACTAGCAAATGTTGGACGAGTGTAGCGGACACTCTTCTACTGGCTTTGGTGAAAAAGTAGAGGTTAGGCCACGAGGAGAATTGTTCCTTTTTGGACTGAATATGATTTTACCAATGGTGGTTAGTCCAGGGGTAGGAAGGGGCTTGATAAGCACCTCATCAAAGCATAGGTCAACATTCAGTATTTCTGCGGATACGTACACTCCTGTGGACCACCTCTTGTAGTTTTTCCTGGCCATTTGGATTGCAGGATTTGAATCTGGTTTTAAATTCGCTGCCAAAAGAAAAAAAATCAAAGCAAATGTGAATCCCATTCAAATTTCTCCACGGGAATTTTGTTCTATAAATTAGAACTTTATCAAATGTGAAAATATTGTCATTAACAGTGTGGAAATCCTATAGCTTCGGCTGTAGACCAGTCTTGGTAACTAAATACCGTTGACTACACCAGAAGATACTAGCAACCTGCATACAGAGAGTACAGAGAAATGTATTACGACCTATGAAGCGTGGACTCAGCACGTAATATGTGATTCGACACGACACGCGACACGTGATTTTTCCAAAAAGTAGGATACATACATACATATATATATATATATATATATATATATATATATATATATATATATATAGAAATAAAACAGATTTTTTCCCGATAAAATACATTATTAGAGCATTCTTAACATGAAACATAGAAAATGAACCATACAAAACAAAATTCAAACAGACTTTAACATAAAAATTCATAAATAAAGTAGAATCACCATCACCATCACTTTAGGACATTCTTAAGATAATTTCAAATCTATATCTAAGATAGCAAAATTAAATAAGAGAGTTGTTCCTTGGAGAGAAAAGTGTTGTTTGTAAAAAATACAAATTTGTATACAATATATATTCATCAAAAAAAAAAAAAAAAGACAACACGAGAACTAAAAAGCAATTTTATATATATATATATATATATATATATATAACAGAAGAAAAGTGCTGTTCTTAGAAGTAGGAAAAAACTAAGAAGCAACAAAACAAAAGAAAAAGGGGGTTTCGTAACAAGCATTTGAAGAAAAGGGGGTTTCAACAAATACTAGAAGAAATAGGTTTCGTAAGAAACATTAGAAGAAATAAGGGTGAAACCTTCGTAATAAACAGAGAGAGAGATAAGCGGAACTAACCAACTAACTGCTGCAGAGAAGAGGAGTGGAGAAGCTAGGGTTTTCCCCGACTGCTGTGCGAAGAATAGAAGGGAAAAACTAGGGTTTTTGGCGTTCGTAAGCCAGAGAGAAAAGCTAGGGTTTTTGGGTTTTTTCGTTCAGTGTTGTTTTTGTTCTGTGCGATGGTAATGTTTTTGCTGGGGTTATTGGTAAGTAATGTTTTTCTTTTGTTTTCTTTTTATGTTATTTAACCAATGTTTAAGTTATTATATTTTCTTGCCACATTTTAAGTTTTTAAAATTGAAAACTAACTCCACATGTCCTAATTTACGTGCCCAGAGCGTGTCCTCAACGTGTCCGTCACAAAAAATAATGACACTCTAGGACATGTGTGTCCTAGTGTGTTGTGTGTCCGACTAGAGTCAAAGATGACTCATTGCCTCCAGGAGAGTGTCCGTGCTTCATAGATTACGACATAGTAAGTAAATACACAACTTTACCACATCATTATCGAAACTTATATTAGCAAAAATTCTAAAATTTAATGTAAGGTATTCCCTACCAGTGATTTTGTTATTGTAAGTTACTATGATTATCTAGGAGTAATTCATAATAAATTTCAACAAAACGTAATTAGTTTTCATCATCATTCGCCAAAGTCTTTGTTTTCAGTTTCAAAAACCTCTACTTTTACACAATAAATTATGCTAAAACTTAACATATCCGACATGGATAAGTTTCCATCATAAAATTTTTCTAGCTTCTAAGACAATTTAAAACGCTAGGAATATCCTCAGCATAGAAGTTTCCATCTGTCTTTCTCTAGTTGAGGTCATCCAGTTTTTGTAAATAAATATACCACGCAGACCAAATTCATCTTGTCATCCATAACTACCTGTTTATAATTAATAATTCAGTATTCTGTTGTGAAATTTCGTGGTTTATCCTGATGTCTAATGCAATTGTTATCATGGCTGCAACATGTGAGATATATTCTATAACAAGGTCATTTATCTCTGGGACTTGCAGGGACAACTTACAACTGTTAAGGCAGCGTTACTATTACGCCACATGGAAAGCTGATGGAACACGATATATGATGCTAATTACTATCGATGGTTGTTACTTAATTGATAGGAATTTTAATTTTCGAAGGGTGCAGATGAGGTTTCCATACAAACACACTGCAGAAGTATGTATGCATACAGTACTTTGAAGACTGAATCTGATTTTCACAAAGCCTTATAAATAGAACCTAGCTGTAGATTGCTTCCATTGACGTGATCATATTTTTCTTTTTAGGGTTTAGCCGAGAAGACTCACCACTTTACTCTACTTGATGGAGAGATGATAATTGATACTCTGCCGGACTCACGTAAGCAAGAAAGAAGATACCTGATATATGATCTGATGGCAATTAATCAAGCCTCTGTTATTGAGGTAAAATATACTAGGAAAATATATTTTAGGAGTATATTGCTTTTATATTGTTAAATATATTTTAAAACATTGTAAAATTCTTATAAAAGTAGGGGACTTACTCAAACTCAATGTTACTTAGAATGCAGATCGTTTTAGTACGTGAAACAGGAACTAGAATCAGTACGCCATATACATTGTAAAAATGGTACGATATGCGTTGGTCTATATAGATTACGTTGTTTGAACAAGCGAGCTACTTCTATATACTAGAGTGATTAAAAAGTTACAAAATGATTAAAATCTTCCATATTGTAAGAAGTGAAAGTTTTTATATTTGTTTTTTTATATAAATGATTAAAATATAAAAAATATTGGTCATAAGTGAGTTTTTTTAATTTGTTTTTGGATTTTTTTTTACATTGAAATTATTCACATAAACAGGTCAAAAAAGCATATTCTAAGCTAATACTGTTGGTGTTTGGCCCATGAAATACTTGGGTATGCCTGTAGGGGGAAACCCAAGACCCTTCTTTTTGGGAACAAATCATGGAATGACTTTCCAAAAGTTTAGATGTGTAGAAGAAGTGATATCTATCTAGAAGGGGTAGGCTTAATCTTGTACTTTGGTTCTATGCAGCCTCCCATTTATTTTTTCTCTTTTTAGGATTCCCATGAACATTGAAAAAAATGGAAAATGTAATGAGAAATTTCTAATGGGAAGAGAGCAGCAGGGAAGAGAAAAAGGATTCTCTTGTCCATTGGAGATGGTATGTAGAGGTGGGTTGGGAGTAGGTGATTTGAGGATTTTTTAGCTCTTTTGGGGAAATGGCTGTTGAGGTTCCCCTTAGGCCTCGTTTGCGAGTTTTGGAGAGAAAAGAAAAGAAAGTTTTATTAGGAGAGAAGAGAAAAGAAAGGAAAAGAAAATGACTTTCTTTCCTCTGTTTGTGAGTTTACGAGAGAAACGAAAGGAAAGGAAAATGACTTTCTTTCCTCCTTGTTTGTGAGTGTAGAAGAAAGGAAAGGAAAAAAAAGGAAAAATACATTTATACCCTTATAACTAACAAAGTATGTTATAACATTTTGAAGAAAATAATTACATATTAATTCATCATGCATACCAACACAATATTGGATTATAAGTCTCGATAAAAAAAATCATAATAAAATGTCTCAAACCATAATAATAAGTCTTAAACATATAGTCTAAAAAATGGCACTAAATTATTCAGAAAATAAGATATCTCTAAAACATAAACTTCACAATGCATCATGGAGCACGAGTAGTCGCCATCATTTTCTCCAAAATTGTCGAGCGTCTCTCGAAAGGGCAACCGAGCACTATCCTTACTTTGTCGGGATTTTGTGAGAGAAAAAGATACGCATCATCGATAATATGTGAATGTACTCCAATAGCCACCAACTCCTCAAAAATTTCTGACTCCGAGTAAACATGTGGACAGGATTATTTTCATCTTAATTGCGTGAAGTCTTCTTTTTTCCCCCTTTGATGGTGTTGTGTCATCACGTTGATTACGCATTTGATTGAGCATTCCCCCCCCGGTCAGCTGAATCACTACCAAAACTTTCTAGAATAATATCATCATCCAAATCAATATCATCAATGGTAATACTCTCACTTTCATCAATAGACCTATCCCAACGATACTTCTTTTCCTTACCTGTCTCAACTCCGTCACCCCTGGCTCTATTATTGGCAAATAGGCCTGCCAACGTATCATAGTTGTTGACAGGTTTAGTCATCCATTTTTCGCTTCAGGTTTCGCCTATCATAAAAAAAATAAAGGACAATTAATATACTATTGGTAGCAAACTCATTTACTTAAAATAATTTGGAATACGTACTTGGATTAAATTTTCCCAAACTTCAGGCTCAGCGCTCCACATTTTAGTTGTCGTACTCCAAGCAAAACCGCTCAAATTTTTAAGCAAATCATAGCATTTATTGAAATGCTCTTTTAGAGTTTTTAGTCGATTTTTTAAATGCTCCTTTGTAAGCTCAATGTTAGGAATATTTGCATGCAACTCGCTCAACATATTACTGTACGCTGTAGTTGTGAATGTTCCGTCAATCCTATTTCCTTCACGTTCCTTGTGAAGCATTGCTTCAATGAACATATCATCCATTTGACACGTCCAAGTCAAATGAATTTTTTTTGCACCATCATCTTTTATTTTCTAGCTCATTGTTAGTATCTATACAAAAGCATAAATATTAGTCATTTCGCAACATCATCTTTTATTTTTAGTGGCTTATAAAAATAAAAACATTAACATAAAAATAAATAACATTTACATCAAATCAAACTCTCCAATACTTATTATAATTCAATTTTTAATTACTTCAAATTAAATGCACGAGAACTTGGAATCACAACACATAATCATCCCGCATATTAGTCGCTATGCAATTTCTTATAGATTCTCCTCCTGCGGCATCCTCATCTCCATCCCTTGGAGGGCCAACTTCATCGTCTTCATCTGGGTCTTCATTTTCAAGCTCTTCATCAGCTGCTTTCAAAATAACTTCATCAGGGTCTGCCTCCATTAGGTAATTATGTAAAATGCAACATGCTAGAATAATCTCGGATTGTGTGTGAATAGAAAAGAATGATTCGGCTCTGCTTCTTATAATTGGAAATCGCCTCTTTAATACCCCAAACACTCGTTCAATTGCATTGCGTAGTGATGCATGACGATGGTTATATAACTCTCGAGAGTTCTCAGGTTCTCGAGTGGAATATTCTTTTAAGTGGTAACGAACACCTCTAAAAGGTGTCATAAACCCGCTCTTATTCATGAACCCCGCATCGACAAGATAATATTTGCCTATTAAAAATGACAGCGGTTGGTATACAAATTAAAACAATATATAAAAATTTGTATCGTAATAAAAAATTTTCATTAGGTATTTTCAATTTATCTTCTCTCGTAAGTGCATTTTTAATAATTCTAGAGTCACAAGCAGTTCCTTCCCACCCGAGTAGTATGTAGGTAAATTTTAAATCAAATGTACACGCAGCCAACACATAGTGTGTTGGAAAATCCTTTCTCACACGATACCTCGCAGCTTCCCTCTCAGCCACTTTGACATGAACATCGGTGCCATCAATTGCCCCAACACAATCCTTGCATAAATATAATACGTGAATGTCCATCTATTTCAGTATAATTGAATTTATCAAATTGAAAACCAGTTGCATTAAGTTACCTTAAAGTAAGGAAAAAATCGATCGTTGTGAAGTATTTCAGGAGGAATTTGTGCTCCGGTGGGTTGTCGCAAAAATATTTCTTCCAAAGTTATTATTGCTTTCAAAACTTTATGAAAATGACGACTAACGGTTTCACTAGATCGGCGAAAGAAAAATGAAATTGTGCGGTTCCTCACATGTTTTGACAATATGTGAAGGAACTTGGCAACTTGTTCATCAACTGACACTCGTTGAGTTGATAACAAACCACCAAAATTTTCTAATGTCTTGCAAAGTGTTATAAAAGCGTGTGGGGCCATGCATATAACATCGCGACACCGTTCGGACGTGATAATTTGTAACATTAATTCATCTCGTACTCTTTGTCGATCGGTCAATGAACCCCATATATATCGATCTCTACGGAGTCTTCGATTCGCAATATAATTAATTATTTGATTCATAACTTCAACTTCAACTAATTGCCGAATTCCTACCAACATGATGAGTTCATTTGTTTTTTCGTTGTCTTGATTATCCATCTAGTAAATGGGAAACGCATAATTAAAAAATAGAATTTCTATTATTATAATTAGCATAACAAACAAGTTTAAAAAGTTGAACAAATGTAAACAATTGTTACTAATTGTTTACATTTGTTGCTAAATAATAATACTATCTGATAAGTATACTATCTAGCAACTATATATATATATATACCATTTTTGTAAATATCAGATAAGTTTCTATTTGACATAAATATCAGCCGTTATATATATAAACAAAATATTTTACGGGCACATGCATGATCCTAGTAAGGACAAGATACTGAACCATATAAGACATAAATACTTGTGTTATCAATTTAAACTATTTGGTATATTACAAAATAATCAAAAGTTTAATTAGAAGCACAGCTGCTGCTGCTATATGAAACATATAACAGCACAGTTGCTGCTGCTTTATGAAACATATATCCTTCATATAATAGAGATTATAATTAACATGGAATACGCATATAAGCAAGCTGACATACATATAAATATATTACATACATATCATATAGCAAATATCTTCTCATATAATATATTATATACATATCATATAACAAATATCAGTGGAAGATATACATACCCGATAGTCAAAAAAGACTGCCGAAAGGAAAACGAATAGAGCCGGTGCAATTGGAATTGAAGGAGAACTTGGGATGAATTTATAATGGGTAGAATGTTTATCACGTAAGGAGGAAGAGTTTGCTGGGTGTAGGTCTCTTTTTTTAAAGGATGTATATCCGATTATATTAAGGGTAAAATAGGAAGAAAAATAAAAATATTCAAAGGTGGCTTTCTCTTCTCTCCATTTCTTCCCATATTGGACGGAAAATTTTGGAGAGAAAATTTTGGTTGAATCTAAAAAAACTCTCATTTTTTCTCCCTTTCCCTCCGAACTAAACTCCCAAACGACGGAAATACGAAACTTTCCCTCCCTTTCTTTTCTTTTCTCTCCATTTTAAGACTCCCAAACAAGCTCTTAGAGCAAGACTTTCTTTGGCCCATTAGGAGTATATATTTGATTCATAATAATGGTTGAGATTCTAAACTGATGAATGAGAGTTCTCTAAAACCCATGAAAATTGATTCCTCAAGGCTAGGATCTCTTTCGAATACAAGTTCGACTCAAAGTTGGGTTGGGGATAAGAGCTGTATTAAACTTCTAGAGGCTGAGTGGTTTGCAGAGTCTAACTGTTGCAGTTTATTCCCACGGCTTTATCGTTTCTTCATCTCCTTATGACCATTGCCATCTTGTTTCTTCAATCTTTCCTTTCAATTTCTCTTGGAATCTCATCTTTAGAAGAAACTTTAATGACAGGGAAACTTGTTAAGTTTAGCTTTCTTCTTGCTGTGTTAGATGGAGCTCATATTACGAGATCATCATCCGATAAAAGGGTGTGTATGGGTCATTCATCCGGGTCTTTTCATGTAAATCCTTTTTAAAATTTGTTTTGACTCTCTCTCCTTTTTTTGGGTCTTATGAAAGAAATTGAAATTTGATGTTCCTTCAAAACTCTCAAGTTTTTGCATGGTTGCCATTCACAAAAAGGTGAATACTTGTGACTTGATGCAAATGAAGAGACCAACACCCTTTTTCATCCCCCCTTTTGGTGTTTTCTTTGCAAAAGAACAGACAAAGACAGCCTACTTCTACATTGTGACTTTACCAAATTTTTTTTTGGATAAAGTATTCTTCGAGCTTGATATCGCTGCTGTTTTACCCAAATCATGGTTTGAATTGTTTGTCGTAGATATTTTTGAGCAAAGATAATATAGAAGAGGAAGATCATGTGGTCCTGCATTTTTGTGTGTGGCTTGGTGTGTTTTGAATGAAAGAGGACGTATGGGAGAGAATTAGATTCATAGCCTCCTTTTGGATTTTGACTTTAAAGCATTTTAAAGGGTTGACCCTTCATATATCATCAATAACTGGGCAGATTGTCATGAACTGCTGGTTGTGATATGTTGTGTTGTTTGCTTCTCAGTTTTCTGGATGGCACACAAAAGGGATAGAAAGTTGGTGTGAATTGCTGCTGCCTACTTCTGCTGTTTGCTTTCTTTTTATGCTCTTCTTTTTCTTTCCTGCATTTCTTTCCTGCCTTCTTTTCTGGTGGACTTCTGGTCCGCTCTTTGTACATTTCTCTTGTTCTTTTTATATATATTCATAATTCGTCTAATTTCTGACAATTTTTTTTCTGTCAGGAAAAAACATTCCTCCTGAAGCAATTTCAAAAAAAAAACCTTTTGGATTGCTAGTTTTATTCTTTTGGTTGCATTCCTTGTAAACATTATCTTGCATGTATGTGTAGTACACTCTTGTTTAACAAGCATAGTGAGGATTAACCCTCGTTAGGGTCATAAGAAGACCCACAATATCAGCATGAGATGTCGAATTTAACTGTGTACTTATCATTTGGGTCTATTTATTTATTTGTATTCTTCCTATTTTTTCTTTTGATTTTTGGGCATGTGGGAAAAATATTATATTAAATAGCGGTGTTAAATTGAGACGAATAAAGGGTAGTTATAAAACGATTTTGTCTATTTTAGTCACTGCAGTAATGGTTGCAACAGTTGTGGTTTGTCACATCTATATATTGCACTGTGTTCAAGCAATCATTATACATGAGACCATAATATACTTCCTCCGCCTTCGTGATGTTTCACAGAAAAGATGATTTAAATTCATCTAAATATGATGAACGCACTTGCGTAGTGGCATAAGAAATTTGAACCACATATATGCGTAAAATCAGTGATCAGGTGGGAGTTGTGTATCCTTGCCTGCAAAATTGAGGTTCCCATTTGAAGGAAGTTGAGGCATGGAAATTTGTCTGTCTTAATGATTTTACCCTGAATCTGTAACTTAAGGTTTGATAGTTGAATGTTGATGCAGCGACCCTTCTATGAACGATGGAAGATGCTTGAGAAAGAAGTGATTGAGCCTCGGAACTATGAACGCTATAATATATACCAGAGTAGAAATCCATATTACAGATATGACTTGGAACCATTTAGGGTATGTGTTGATAAGCACAGACAGTTAATCACAACTGATTAAATTTCCAGTTTATTTTTCTTCCCTAAACTTGTTCCTGATATATTGAAGTCTCTTAGGTGAGGAGAAAGAATTTTTGGTTGCTCTCTACCGTCACCAAACTACTGAAAGAATTCATTCCAAGGCTTTCACATGAGGCAGACGGTCTCGTTTTTCAGGTGATCGTCCTTTATAATGATATAATACAATTTGATAATTTACTAAGGCATGCCAAATTCATTGCCATTCTCACAAATTTTCATGGAAACTTAATTTATAAGCGCAAAGTAGCCTGATTACTTTTTAAGAGGCTACTTTGCCCATATAATTCAAGTTCCATTCCAACCGGCTAATTTACCCATATAAGGGGAAATTGCAAGACACCCCCCTGAACTGTGCAGTTTTGTAAACAAAAGGGGGTCCTTTTGACTTTTCCCCATTTTGATAATATAATATTTGATTATTCCCCAGTTTTTTAAAGAAGCCTCATCATCTTCCTTTCCCCATCTCAAATGAAACCCTAAATCTTATACCCCAACCCAAATTAAAATGACCCCAACTCCACTCTGTCTCTCTCTCTCTCCCTCAAAAGCAATCTGCAACCGGGGTTTGTTTGAAACCGAGGCTTGTGAACACCACCACACAAGTGCGGTGGAGGTCCCACTTGTGCAACCTTGATCACCACTGAAAAGCGACACTCAACTAACCACCATTGTACATGCCAAAACCATTAATATGGCCACTGAAATTAATCACCACCGCTGGAAAACAACAAAAAAAACAATTATCTTTTTTTTTTTCTCTGAACAAGCTTGACTTGTACCAATTGTCAGCCAATTGAATTTGGATAGCAAATGGATTGGCCGTGGCATTAACTATTTGATAAACTAGTGCAAATTGCAGTGTCATTTTCGATTATCCATGATGTAACAAATCAATTAGGCCCCGTTTGGTTGTCCTAAAATTTTAAATTGGCTCGATTATAAATTGACCAATTCACAAATTGGCTTATTAATTGTGTTTGGTTTCAGTAGTGAAATGATGTATTAATTGCCTCATTGGATCATTTCACGAAAAATGTGAAATGCATCCATTTCAAATAGGAATCACAGAAAGTCTACTGCCCCTTTCTCGCTTCCTCCCTCCTCCCCCCCTCTCTCTCTCAATTCGTTTTTATCTATTTTTCTGATTGAACCTTAATATCAGTTCCAAAATACCAAACATTGTGTAAAATTGGATTTAAACTCATTTCAAATCCACTCATTTATAATTCACTAATTCATAATGAACCAACTTGCATATCAAACAATTTGCGCAACCAAACAGGGCCTTAGTTGACTTCTTCAAATAAAATGAATTGGTTCGTGAGTTCATTCTCATCTAGTTCTCTCCAAATTATCACCGAAGTAGTTCAGGAGATAAGAAGGATGGTCAATTCGTGTGGATTTGATTAATTTTCCTTGGTTTGAAACAAGATGTTGAGAGAGGGAGAGGTTTTTATTTGGATTGGGAGTTGTAGATTTAGGGTTTCATTTGAGATTTATAAGAGGGCTTTTTGGTCATTTGAAAAATTTCGAACAGAAGTTTAATACTGGCCTGTTGGTGTTATGTCTAATTACTTTGAAAAACTGGGGTTAAGTAAAATATCGTATTATCAGACTTGAGATAAGTAAAAAAGACTCCCCCCAAAACTGAACTATTAAAGCAAAACAGCCCTTGAACTCATTTTTTCCAAGTACCTCCTTCTGATGACCTTTTAGTGACACAGAGGGGGGAGGGGGGGGATCTGTAATCAAATGCATTGTCTACGGAGGTTTTTCAATTATAAATTTTTCACATTTTTTTGCAAGTACCTCCTGATGATGACCTTGTAGTGACACGGGGGGTCTGTAATCAAATGCATTTTCTACGGAGGTTTTTCAATTAAAAACTTCAGGGGGATTTCTTGCAAAAAATGCATAGTAAAAGTTTATGTTTTGTACTTTACCGTTCATATTACGTGCTAGCATCAACACGAAATATTCAATTGTGATGTTTGTCACTAATTTTAATGCAAAATGCAGTTCCAAACGGAGAGTATCTTTGTTGTTGATGATCAGATTTCGTAGTTCTTTAGCTGTACGATATTGGTTACTTATGATATCTTTGTCACAGGGTTGGGATGACCCTTATGTTCCTCGAACGCATGAAGGCCTGCTAAAGTGGAAATATCCGGAAATGAACTCCGTTGACTTTCTGTTTGAGGTTGTATCATCAATTTTTTTACATGTGATCATAGCTAGATTTCCAATATCAATATTTTCTTCACTGGCCCCATCTGGCAAAATCTAACTAATTCTGGTTCTTATGTGGATAGGTGGTTGACAATCGCCAGCTGCTTTTCCTTCATGAACGAGGGAAGAAGAAATTGATGGAAGGAAATAAAGTAGTATTTAATGGTTAGTTGATTTTGTCTTCTCATTTTCTGTACCTTCCTTCAATCTCAATAATTTGACTTGCATTGTTGAAATATCGTCATCCCAAATTTTGAATTTGAACGACAAGCACACACACACTCGCACACCAAATTTACTTTCCTACATTAGAGCGTCTCTCTCTCTCTCCTCCCCCCCCTCCCTCAAATTGGCCAAATGGGATGAAAATAGAGGGACTTGGCCGTCCGGGGGTGGGTAATATGGATCCGAAGTTGGATCATTGATCGGACCACCGGAAGGGGGTAGGGGACTCTCTCTCTGGCCAAATGGGATGAAAATAGAGGGGCTGGGTCATCCGGGGGTGGAGAATATGGATCCGAAGTTGGATCGTTGATCGAACCACTGGAAGGGGGTAGGGGAAGGGCGCCGACTTCGCCGGAGCCGAGGGAAAAGTGGCGGCAGAGGCTGTTTTAGGTGTATTTTGGGTTGGGGTCTTCAAGGGAAGTTGTAGATTGGGATGAGAAGTGGGCATGGGAGAAGTTTGGGGAAAGTTGGAGGAGTTTAAATTTTTTTCCGGTGACTGAAATAGTGTCGGCAGGAGACGGTGGTGGGTTGGCGGCGGCAGAAGGGTGGTGTAAGGTTGGTGGTGAAACATTAGTGGGTAGGTTGGTAGTTAGAGTGGTGGTGTAGTGAGTGGTGGAATTAGGGTTAGGATTTAGGTGGGGGAAAGATGAAGATGGGTTTTGGGATGTGTTTGGGTATGGGGTTAAGGGTGGGGTTAGGGTTTTGAAAAAGAGATGACATATGTTGGGTGAGGGTGGTCATGTGTTGCCCCATGAGGGAGGCTATTTCTTCTCTCATTTGTTCTTGCATTTGGATAAATCTCTCATCAATTGTTGCCTTTTTGGGAGACATTAAAATATGAAAATGATTTAAATGATTTTTATTATTGTGACACCTCACAAACAGAAATAAAAAAAAAATTTGTGGTGACACCTCACACACACATGGGGGAGCGACACCTCGCTCTAATACCAATTGACATAACCACACATCTAATGGCAACTCTAAATGCACCACACCAATTTAGAGAGAGATATAACCAAGCATTTACTCAAAAGTTCGGATTCCCAAATGAGCTTATAGGATAAGTAGTTGAGCACTAAAGGAGCAACGAACCAATGTGGGACTTACGCCCATCTATACAATAAGTTTAATATTCAAGTGTTCACCTAAAGTTCATCCTCTAAATAGACGACTACAATATGAAATGCATCATAAGATGAAAATATGATTAACTGATATATGGAGCCAAAAATAAAAGAGGATATGACCAAAATGCCCCTCGGATTACATCAGAAGCTCTCAAGAAGCTCCCAAGAAACTCTCCTCCAAATGTAAGGAAATGAAGTCTATTTATAGCAAAAACCAATCGAGTCGGTTGCCACCTTGTCAAAATATATTGTGGAGACGTGTCCCATAAGATATGTTGCACCCTTAGTACTTGAATATTTGATATTATGGACTTTTATCAATATTAATCATCTCTAATCTCATTTCATAATTAAATAAGAAACTTATCATTAAGCCCCTCCTACACTTGACATTTTGAGATATGAATTAGAAATAGTTTTTGAGCCATTGATCTCTAAACATTATGTTGTGTAGTTAGTAGTTTACGCTTCCGCCATTTAACTTCACTTCAAATTGGTATCAGAGCATCGTTCACTCCCGATGTGGTTGTTGTAGAGCCATGGGAATGACTTGGAGGAACCGGCGAGTCACTCCTCCAAACTGCACCCCCGACGCCAACAGTTAAATGGCACCACCAATACAATCTCTTCGAACGCCCACACTACCCTCTAGATCTGAAAGTTTCACCCAAAAGCCTTCATATATGCTGTTATACAACCAAACAACCACACAAAAACCATTTAGACCCTAGATCTGGAAAAATCCAGTTCTGAAAGTCCCTTACCAAACACTAGCTAACACCAATTGCGCAGCTCCCCTCATGTACGAACTCCTGGCGGCCCTTACCATCAGCAATAGGGCTCCGGCGAACTCACAGGCAGTTGCCCCGACGACCGCAACTGCCCGGGGGAAGCAGATCATCTTCTCGATGTCGTGACATCATTTTCGAAGAGCATCCTAGGTCGGAGGCCCCCCAATCCACCACCCCTGTCACCGGTGACAACACCAAGGACCGAGTGACGTCTGGTGTGGTTTTAGCTACCAATGGCGGTACCTCCATGGTTGGATTTGACTCTCCGTTCAAGCCGAGCTGCACTAAGAGAAGTAGAAACCTAGATTTGCTAGATCCATGGCCTCCCACAACCGTCCAATAATTCTGGCATTCCGGCGACTTCACGGGAGGTGGATGACGACCACCGGACTAGAGGCAGCTCTGGCAGACCTCCGAGAGGCCTTAAGGCTGGTCCCAACACTATCAAGTTAGCAACCCCCATTTGCCTTTCACAAACCCTGACTAGGGTTTTTAAAGAAGGAGCCAAAATAGAAGGTAATACCCATTTTACCCCTTTCTCTTTTTACCCAACTTATAAGCTTTCAAAAATCACACACCCCCCCAAAAATTTATTATAGCCCCTTCCCCACTATTAACTTCCATTTTTCACTCATCATACCAAAAATATTTGCAAATCCACCCCTACCACCTCTGAAAATCATTTGGAGCCCTGTCCAATCCCTAAAAATTACATTTGAGCCCTCGAATTTTCTAAAAATTCAATATTAGCCCCTACTTTTTTCTAATTCTCCACTTGTATCACCCCATCATTTCCTGAGGAGGACTATTCCCGTTTTGATATGCTTTGGAATGAAGGTGGTGGTGTTGAATATGAAAAGGATATGGGTCTGTGTTGATTTTGAGCAATCGAGCCATATTGTCATTGAAGAACTCGAAATTCGCCACGATGACTTTGACCAGATTGGAGAAACACTAGTGAGCAATGGGTACGCGAGTAGGCCAGGCGTTTGGCCTGTTATTTTGAGTATTTGTCCACCAATGTGACTTTTCCTCCGGCCAACGCCATTCCCGAAGCCCTCTACCCCATCATAGTTAGTGAGGAAAAGTCTGCGGATGGTATGAACCCTGAGTTCTTCCCATGTTATATCATTTGTATTTTTGAGGAGGATAGTTGGTGCACTCGCACCCGGTTCCCAGATTTGGAGATTTTCGAGATTGGGGACTTCTTTCTCATTTTCGGGAAGAAGAGGTTGGGTTCTTTATTGGGAATTTCTGTGATATTTTTGTTAAAGATGGTTGGGTGAGTCCTATGAATTTTCGCGAGGTGGAGTCGTATGATGTGGTTGATTTCTTCCCAATTTTTGAGAATGATGATTTTTATGGGGTTTGTATGGTGGAGGGTGAGCAGTTACTTTGGGGGGACCTGCTTGGAGATGGGTGTGGGGACTCCATTTAGGATGTGTATGAGGAGCGTTCCGCGGATCTTTTACACGACTTAGCGCTAAGGAGACTCTTCATGAGGGACTCGGATGGCATTTGTCATCGTTGACCCTCCCCGAGTCGGGGGCGTGATGATTATTTTTGTGGAAAAGTTTGAGGCCGAGTTTTGGTTCCTCGACCATGGTTGGGTTTTATGAATATGATCCTGGGGCTTTTTGCTAGCAAATATGCCAGTTGCTTTCGAGGATGACTTCTGTTTTGCTATGTTGTCGCACACCTTCCACGCTCAGGACGAACTTTTTCAAGTGGGGAGAGTGATTTGTACGGGGTCCCGGATTTACGGATTTATATGTATTTTTTTGTTTATCTTTTTATGTTTTATTAGGCATTTTCTCAATTTTAGTTTCGTTATTTTATTTTTAATCTCTTTAAAGTGTCCTTTTTAATCTTTTTATCTTTTTAGACTTAGCTTGACTAGTAAGCTAAACTTTTCCTATAAATAAGCCCCTTGGCCCATCCATTGTACTAACTTGACATTTTGAGGAATGGATTAGAAATATTTCTTGGGCCATTGGCCTCAAAACATTATGTTGTTGTTGGTGGTGTTGTGTAGTTAGTAGTTTACGCTTTCGCCATTTAACTTCACCTCAGTTTAACTCTCTGATTTGAAATATGTGATTAATGAGGTCTAACTCTAATTAATCCTTAAACTTTTAGGTTTATATTAGTCTATTTTTGGGCTTACAAATGAGCCTAAAATACTACCTAGAATGGTCCAAAACTTAGTCTAAGGGTATACCTACCCCGGACCCAACTTAGGCAATAAAAACACATAACCGGCCTTTCGCATCTCTCTCAAGGTTCTAAAAGGCGCGATGCGTGGCGGTCAAGCATCAAACATTAGGACCTAGGCGCTAGAGGTGGCTATTTGTGTGTGTCGTGTCGTGTTCGGGTCGTGTCATGTCGGGTTCGTGTCAAGTATTAGTTAACCCTAATCCGATCCATTTAACTAATCGTGTCAGATGAGCAAACACTAACCCGACCTGTTTATTATCGTGTCGTGTTCGGGTTGACCAGCATAACCCATTAAGTAAAATATAACATAATTTTTTTCTTCTCTCTTAATCAATCATACCAATCATACGCATACAATAACTTAAATTTAATTAATTTCAACTTCTTTCAACACATACATAATTTATCATCCGATTCTCCATGAATTTATCACGCATAGGCGAGCATAGGTGCCGCTTATGCGCGCTTTTTAGAACACTGATCACTCTAGAGTCCGCTTCAATTGGTAGTACCTCATAACTCACGATAATACTTCACAACGTAAAATAAAACACACTTTTTTATATTTTACGCGTAACCGTATATAGTCCAACTTAATTAGTTACACCGATTGATTAAATATGACATGTGGAACAAATAATTCACATAACATGCAAATTTAATCATCATCTAAATATGCATTTTATTATTACCAATTTATTCCCCCAATTAATAATCATTAAATAAATACAAAAAAATACGAGATATTACCTTACCCCCCTTTAGAAAAAAAGTGACAGTCAGTGATAGGAGAGCTATATGCAATTAATGAAAATGGTAGTGGGGTGGATAATTGCAATTTAGCCGAAGTTCTTGGGCCCCCATTTTACCCCAAGTCTAAACAGTAATTACTAGTGTACTAAATTATCATGGCAAATAAGTTCTATTTATGTAAGACATTTCTTAATAGGTCCTATCAAAACATTTTTTTCTCAATTTAGGTGTTTATAAATAGATCCTGTTGGAGATTTTTTTTTTCATGGACCTGTTGGAGCCAAAAAAACGATTATAGGATCAAGGGCGGAACCAGGTTTACTCGAAGGGGTGGGCTAACAACAAGTCAAAGTCCGTAAAAAATATAATATAATAAAATAAGAAAAATAAGAAAAAAATTCACGAAAAAATTTAGTTCAATAATAAAATTTATTCACGATAAACTAAAGAAATTTTACCGAAATTGTTCCCCTATTTCTAAATATTCACATTCATTAATTACAAAAAATCTATCGAAATTTTGCCCGACGAGTCTTTAATGATTCAAATTCATCGATCACGGAGTCTAAATTAATACTCAAAGCGAGGTCCCGTTCAAGAAAGATAGACAAGCAATCGGCAAGAAATTCATCCCCGATTGAGTTGCGAACTGATGTTTTAACATGTTTCATACCGGAAAAAGCCCTTTCAGCAGTCGCAGTGGGAACAGGAAGAGTGAGGAGGAGACGAATCAATCTATCAATCAAATAATAGTCATCAACCTTTCTGCTTACATACAGTTGTCGGCATAACTCACCTAATGTTGAAGCTTTTTGAAAATCGGGATCACTAACTACATCAAGATGATAATGCATCAACTGACATCGCAAGCGATGGATATCTTGTTCGTCAAAATCCTCGGGATAAAATTTTTCTGCAAGCTTGCAAATACCTTCAACATTAAATGATGAAAAAGAGTCACTAGGGTCCAAAGCTGAGCTAAGAGTAAGAAGTTCTACTATCCCCTCGGAAAATCGATGTTCTAACTCTATCAACTGAAAATCTATTGTGGCATTAAAAACATCATAGTGATAATAGTGTTCAACAGAGATGTGATCTTGCTGCTGGCATTGACGAACTGTACCCTCGCCAAAACGAGAACTCATATCCGGTTTAGGAATGAAATGTTGAATACAAAATGATGTCACGGTCTCAAGAAAAGTTCCCCAACCATCCTGTCTCAATTTTTGAAGAAGATCTTTTGTTGTAGAGACTAACTTCATAGCATTTAAAATGTCTTGAGTTTTCCGTTGTAAGGCTTGGCAGAGCACGTTAGTGATCCCCATGATTTCGTACATTAAGAACATAATAAATATAAATTCAAACTCCCTCATAGCTTTGAACACACCGCGAGCTTGCTCGCGTATTTGTGGACTTGCTCCATTCTTTTTAAGATCCTCAACAACTGTGCAACTAGCATCATACATATCCATCAAGTCCCTCACCGAATCATAATGGGAGCTCCAACGAGTAGCTCCAGGTCTATGCAAATTACCAATCTGATTAGCCCCTTTACCAGATTGTCGTTCACCACTGGCCAACATACGTTCGATGTCATTCTTCTGTGCAAATTTTAACTCCGACAAACGTTTTGGAGATGAAGCAACAAGATTCACAATACAAGTCAAGTGGGAGAAGAATTGCCAAACACTAGGCTCTTCTTTTGCTGCTGCAACTAAAGCTAATTGAAGCTGATGAGCAAAGCAATGAACATAATATGCATATGGGCAATCCTTAAGAAACAATGCCTGTAATCCATTCCATTGGCCACGCATATTGCTAGCACCGTCGTACCCTTGACCTCGTAAGTTTTCAATCGGGAGATTATAACGAACAAGCATAAAAGATATCTCTTTTTTAAGATTTAGCGCTGATGTGTTTTCAACCCCCGCGATATCAATAAATCATTCAGCTATCAAACCTTCTTTCTTAACATATCTCAACACAAGGGCCATTTGTTCCCTTTTGGACTCATCTTGAGATTCATCCACAAGAATACAAAACTTTCATCCCCCTATTTCATCACATATCATCTTTCTCACTCTATTAGCTAAGATATTTAAAATCTCCTTCTGAATTAAGTGAGAAGTATACATGGCATTGCCTGGAGCATTATTTAAAATTATACTTGAAAGCTCATCATTCCCTTCAGCTTTGAACTTCAATAATTCAACAAAGTTCCCACGATTCAAAGACTTTGGGCCTTCATCATGGCCTCTAAAACCCACTGCTTGAAGTGCAAGAAATCGAACAGCTCGAATGCTTTCCATAAGACGCATTCGATTCTTCATAACTTCCTCAGCCGATTGTGCATTAATCACTTTGTCAATATGTTGTGCTGAATTTTTTAAATTGTGAAGAGATTCCATAGATTTGCTATGTGGTGAAGATAAGCCTCCAATATGAAGTAAGAATGCACATTTTGCCCCATCATTTACTCTCTTCCAGCTATCAAACCCATCAGTAGTAAGTGAAGAACGACTCGCTGGATTATTTTTATCTTCAAAAAGAAAGCATGGAAAACAATATGCTTTATGATTTGAAGGGGAATACTCTAGCCAAGGAAACTGTTTAAACCACGCATATTGAAATCGCCGATATTGTTTACCAAATAAAGTCCTTCGATACTCAGAAAGTTTAGGTTGATAAGGTCCGAAATTAATGTATGCTCTTCTAATCTCATCTCGTCGAGCAAGAGATTCTATATCACATATTGAACTACGTAATCCCGAATCTCGTTCAATAGTAAAGGAAGAAAATGGTATTGGTTCCACTACTTGAGATATGGAAGGAGGGTGTAAATCGGGATTGACATTATCCTTATTTGATGGGGAAGGTGTACACCCTCCTGATATCTCATCATTCTCTCTCTTTTTAAAGAACGAAAAAATAGTTTTCCCTTTCTTGATTGGTGGTTGATTATCTCCCATATTAATTTAAGACCTAACAAAGGAATAAAGTGATCTGATTTATTACACAATAATAAAAAAATTAATACATTTCATAAATAATTCAAGGGTTATTTTGAGTTTGACACACACACACACACACACACACACACTATATATATATATATATATATATATATATATATATATATACACATTACATATATATGTATATTAATATGTATTTGAAAAATAGGACAAAAACTCTATTTTATAAATAAAAAATTATAAAAATAAATTATTTTTTTCAATAGTTATTTTTTAAATAACTGTTTTTAAATCTTTTTTTATTTAAAACAGTAAAAAACGTGTTTAAAAATGTTTTGTTTATTCCATTTTTTTACATCAAAGAAACTATTTTAGTTAAAATCTATTTTAATTAAAAAAGTTTTAAATAATATTTTTTTAAACTGTACTAATCCGTTTTTTTTATTAAAATAAATGCCTAAAATTTTTAACTAAATGCATAAACTTAATACTTAATCAAAAAAGGCACTAATCTCATCATAAAAGAAAAAAAATTAAGGAAAAAAGAGGAAAATAAGGAAACAAAGCAAAGCAGGAAAAGAAGAGGAAAAAAAAAGCATACCTGTGAAGTGGCGCCGGCCGCTAATTGCTAAAGAAGGGAAATGAAGGAGGAGGACTGTAGGTTTTTTTTTTAGATTTGTTTGATTTGGTTAGTTAGCATTAAATAGGTGGGGTTAGAAGAAAGCCTACTTTTTGGGTTTTGTTTCTTATTCAATAGACACGGAGCTTGAGTATTTGAGTTAGAATTGGATTCTTTGGTTTCTTATTCATAATGGGTGGGCTAACCATAAAAGTTGGGCTGGGCTACTTTACAAATTAGATATGGACTTTAAATAGTTATTAGAACTTTTTTTTTTTTGCACTGGGCTGTAGCCCTGCTCAGCCCAGGCCCCAATCCGCCCCTGTATAGGATCTATTGAACTACACGCTTAGTAGACTAATTGGTAAAAAATCCAATATATTACCATTGAGGTAATTTTTATTTTATTAACAATTTTAATTAGGGCCGGTTATCGGTCGGTTTGGTTGGTAATATGAGTTTACGAAAACCAAACCGACTTTTATTTATAAAAACCAAATGTACCGATTATACCGGTCGGTACAATGGTATACATACCAAAACCGAACCGCTCAATACCACGGTAAAACCGGTATTTTCGGTAAATTCCAAAATTATTGTAATAACAATAATAAAAATCGCAAAAAAAATCACAAACTGATCAGATCAACCAACGGATTATTTTAAAGATAGTTAAATGGGTCCCAAAATTTGGGTCCCAACAATATAGGAACTATCTTTTAAAAAATGACCATTTAGTTACCAAAACTTTACAAGGCTAGCTTTTATAGGATGCTAGGAGCAAAAGTGCCATACTCCTTTTCGATGTGGGACTTCAGATTTGGTATAAAGTTGTGAGCACACACAAAGTTGTGAGCTGCTCCTGACCACCATCACTGCAGTTGATTCAGATCCGTGTTGCACCATCACTGCCGTTGATTTCAAGGATACCAACTGTTTTTAATACCCATCGATTCCCTCTGTTTGTTCTTCTGTTTGTTCAACTTCATCATCACCATCACTGCCATTATTTCAAGTTGTGAGTTTATTAATGTTTTCTTAAATTGGGTGCATAAATTACTTTGGTGAATTGAAATAATATACATATTTCATTGAAATTTTAAAAGCGGTAATTTCGGTAAATCGGTTTTTACAATGGTTAAACCAAAACCAACCACAAAAAAATCGGTAGTTTCAGTAATTTCGGTTTTCGGTAAGTAAAAAATGTAAACCACTACCGCTTTTTCCCGGTACGAAACGGTACGGTACAGGTTTTTACCGTACCGCGAACACCCCTAATTTTAATCATTCAACGTGTTAGTAATTTGGGTGGTTAGTCAATTAGTTCGACTTGCAAGTGTTGGATCCCAACTCCATATATGATCAAATTACTGAGTCATTGTTTTGTGTATATTTTGCACGTCTAATAACGTTATTGTTTTGCTAATAGTAATTTTACATTTCAAAATGTTGCTCGCTTCCTTTAGGAGGAAGGAGTGGATGCGAGAAGAATAAATTTCAAGTGATACTTTCTTATGAAAACTTAAATTGGAATTTTTGTAAATGTAATGTTCATGATATGAAATGACTCGTGTTATTTCTAAAGTACCTATATACATGTTGCCTCACTTTGCTAAATATTTGAACTTTCAGAGATAAATACAAGGGGATACCATTTATAGTCACGTTGAATCCCTAGAATCTCTGAGATGGTCAATGCTTGCATAATTTCATCATAACGTTTTTTTTTGTTATAACAATTCAAATCTTTTTCTTATAACATGATGTTTTAGTTTGGTATTCACCCATCATTCAAATCTTTTTCTTATAACATGATGTTTTAGTTTGGTATTCACCCCTCATTCAAATCTTTTTCTTATAACATGATGTTTTAGTTTGGTATTCACCCATCATTCAAATCTTTTTCTTATGATGGTATATCACGCTTTCTTTAATTTAGGTTGTGATTGTTTTTTCATCTGAAGTCTGAAATCTGAATTTGAAAAATACGTTTGTTTTTATATCTGAATGTACCTCTGAATGAATGTATTTAGTCTGAATGTACCTCTGAATGAATGTATTTAGATTGATTCAGATTTCAGATTCAGACTTCAAAAGGAATATATGTAGATTGATTCAGACTTTAGATTCAGACTTCAGATGTAATTCTACCTCTATAGCCGTTAGCGTCTTAAATCATTTGAAAAAATAAACACTATTTGTTCCCTCTTAAGTCTGAATGGTTCAGATTCAGACTTCAGAGATAAAAATAAACACCATCATAATTTAGCATAATGTCTTCAGATGAGTCTGACCCGTCCTCTTACTCGGGGAAGATTGTGGAGTGTTCTTGGGATTCTGAGCAAGATGCATGGGTCTGTATGCGAGTCAGGACAGATAAAGCAACCCCAAATGATTTCAACACCTACAAGAAGGTGTTATCAACCCATTGCTACCAATTTTAATTTATATTTTTAATTTTTTTAATTTTTAACACCTTTGACTAAACTATTATATCCTCTCTATTGAAAACAGGTGATGCGAAGCATAAAGGACAATATCACAGAGGACATCTTGTTGAACGAGATCAATGAGATTATTCGCTTGCCAATGTATGCTGATAGGATACAGAGTGATAGCAAAGCCGAACGACGTAGGTAATGATACTTTAGAGTTGGCTAGGTGTATGTGAATATTAGCGAAAGGGTCAGTTTGAGAATACTGTATAATTATGTACTCCTTGTTAAAAGATTTTGTAGCATGTGCCATCTGGTGAGTTATATTATCCAGTTGGTACACTTGAGTTTCTTCCTTCTGGTAGTCTCTCAAATTCAAGATAAAATTTAGCTATAGGATCAGTGTGTATATCATCAGTGTTAGCATATTTCTTCTCTTTTAGTTTGTTGTTGATAAGTTGTCCAAAATGCTAGTCTTTTAAAACTTTTTTAGATTTATGTTAGGTAGACTGATTTTACATATATTGCCTCAATGCACGTGTTAACCTGTGCAATGATATTGAAAGTGATTGCGCAGGCCTGTGATGGTATGCTTAAACTTTTTTTCGTGTCAAATGGTCAAAACATGCATATGGGGGTTGTACTTTAGGCAAATTAGAAAAATATTCCAAGGAATATATGGGCAATCAAGCACGTCATAAGTTAGAAAATAGGGAATCTTTCAAATTAGCCATGACAAGTTTCAAATATTGTTTGATAGAAAAGAGAATTTTTTCGGAATTCTGCGAACTTCAAATTTACTCTTTTATGTGTTTGATTTTAGTTCCGTAAAAAGGTGAAAAGGAATGGATGTATTTATGCTAAATCAATAAGACAATGTATTGAAAAATGTTCGAAAATAACTCGGATCCCCGCTAAAACAAATTGACAAAATTTCTTAAAATAGTCTTGGATTAGACATACATACATATATATATATATCATAGCAGACTCACTATTAATTCATTTCCTCTAACTCAAAGTCTTCCTACTACTAGGGAGGAATATGGTAAGGCTTTCATGGAATGGTAATATTATTTCTCATTTAATACATTCCATTTTATAATCTTTCTTTGAATAGTCAATAACAATAGGAAAATGATATTGGAACTGATTTTTTTATCGAAAGTGAAGATACCGAGTTAGGTGGTGGGTTTCTATGGGTTAGTTTGTGGGGTCCACGCCAGTGGGACTAAAGAACCCACCAATAAAATGTTGCCACGTGTGATTTCAGTAAAAAATTCTGTTCCAATAGAAGTGTTCATAACAATAACCACGAAGCCCATGATTTAAGGCCTGTGTACCAATCTTTAGGAGGCTCTTGAAATGTTGCAAGTTGAAACCCATTTGTTTTGTGCAATGAAAACAAATAAATCAATTACTAAACAATTTTTTTGATTGATTTGGTTCCACCGAAAATCTCAGTTTTATTGATTTGATATAACGAAATAAAAAATTGTTTTAAGCTTTTAATTTTGTAGGGCCCTTTGCACCCGAACAAAATTGCTTCAAAATGTAGGGTTTATTATTATATTAATATTTTAAAATTAAAATGATTTGGAATTAATTAATTAAATATTATTATCCTACTTAATGTAGTCCATTTAAGAATTCAAATTTGTTAAGGATTCCTTTGAATATCCAACAGAATTTTAAGGATAATGATGGTGGGTTAATTTTTAATCAAACTCACTCTAGTGTAATGGATGATGAAATTCATATCTAAATAGAAAGTGAGTCATCTCTCTCCCTGTATATGATAAATTATATTTCCATCAATAATATACACCTAAAGCAACACACTAAAGTTATATGGCAAGAGGGAGAAATCCAAAAATTTCCAATTTTTAATTTTTTAAAGTGATGAAAGTTTTGTTGGAGCAATTATTAAGAAGACTTATAAAGGGGGGGGGGGGGGGGGGGGTTGTTGTAGCAAATTGAATCACGACAATGTATCAAGTTAAGTCCTCTTGTGCTGTTAATTTAGGCATATTTTGCGAAACACGAAGATCAAATATCTTCTTATTAAGATCAACTATAGGCTTAAAGTCTAATCAAATTAATGAATTCGTGATTAATTTATTAAAGTGTGAATGATTTTACACAATACCAAATTTCTTTTATTCGTTCGGCCATGTAGTTTTGACCAACTTGAGATCGTATTCGATTTGTTGAATTTGCTGCGAGTTTGTTGTTTATTAGTTGGAGTACATAGTGTTCGATATACAATGTGTAGTATAATTTTATTATGTATATGGCTGCATATATCCTATAGATGTTTTCATCATATCACTCACATGTGAGTTCTTTGGAAAGAGGGTAGAGGACCAAGCTGGATTCAAAAGTGGTATTTCTAATTGTGCTTAGTATAAATAGTCATTTAGTAATTACCGGTTTAATATTTTTAGCGAAAATGCAGCCCAATCTTGAAAATGGCTGATTGGGACCATTGATAGGCTTTGTTGCACCTGAATGTATAGCAATGAGTAAGCATGATTTTGTAGCAATATGAATGTAAGAAAAACGGGCTCCATCTCTAGAAAGACGTCTCCCAAAAGGAAGAGAGCAAACGGGACCTTTTTTTTCGGCGTAAACACACTTTGTTTTACATACATCCTTTCCAGCACTACTCACTCAGTTGGTCTCTCTCTCCACTTTAGCAATAAAATAAAATGGAAAAGAAAAGAAAAGCAAAAAAAAGGGAATTAAAGCAATGACCATCTTTGCCCTTTCTCTATTATTTTACTAACTAAAACCAACTGTGGATTTTCATGCAGTTCTCTTGCTTAACTGCAGACTTCTTTTGAAACATTCAATGCATGTCAGATAATAATGTAACTTTGATATAAATATTTATAATAGGCGGCTAAAGATATGTTTGGAATATATGTAAATCCCTAAGAAGGTTTGCCTTGAAATCATCCTCTTTTTTTGTATGTTTGTGTGCCTTTGTCTTGCTTTAGTAACATGCCAAACTCTACATTCTTTCTTGGGATTCCTTCACCCTACATGTATAATAATTTATATCATATGGAATCATACATTATAAAGATATAATGCTAATAGTGCATCTCATCATGTTCAAATTAGTCATTCCAAAATTTAAGAAAATATATAACAAGTTTAATAAAATCAATATCAAAATCAAAATGTATTTAACAAACATGAATTTAGTATATTAATTTATAAAATAAAACTTTTAATTTATCTCATGCTGTTGCAACGTTGTTTAGAGTCTTACCGGCTTAAAAAATTCTAATCAATAAAATCTTGTCATTTGAATATTATGATCAATTCTTTTCTTCTACGAATTCTTTTGTGCGAAAAGATAAATATATATTGGAAAATTTTAAGTCAATTTTTGATTGGGACTCCCGCTGACATGACGTGCCATTATTGATTGATTCTCTATAAATGTCGGTCCGCATCAGCAGCACTAAGCAGTCGCGACACATCATTTCAGTGAGTTGCGATTTTTGAGTCCCAATTTTACTTCGCTATAGAATGACTCATATATATTTTGCAAAGATAGATAAAAAACTATATCTATCTGCATGTATAAAAGTACAAGTCTCCCGGTAACCTTTTTGCTTCCACCAGTACTTGGGACCAATTTCACAAGGAGCATGAATATATTGGGGAGGCATCAACACGTTGGCCCATTAAGCTGAACAACTGGTGACGAGAAATTAATTTATCCCATATGTGTGGGGTAAATGACTCAATTGGATTGTCCTTTAGTGATCATTTATGTTTGATGGTGTATCCTTTTCACCTTTTTATTCACCCATAGACCTGCCTGTAATTTTTCTTATTGATATATTAATTATTTATAGCCCCCCTAAAAAGACTTTGTACATGAATTTTTGGGGAGTGGAGTGAAATTATGATCTAGGGATAATTATAAGACAGCATTATTTGATATAATGGCCTGTGCAAATTTTGCGGAACGCGTGCTTATTGATCTCCATTTTGTTCCATTAACCTAAGACATTTCAACTTTTCCAAGCTAATGACTTAAGGGTAAGAAAGTAGAATATGGATGTGAAGGGAAATTAAAGTTCTTCAATCTCACTTAGTAAAACTTAGCGCGACTCAAATATCTCATTGGCTAAATTATTAAAATAATTAAAAGTTATTATAGCGAAACCTTAAAGTTTATGTTTCAACTAAAATAGTAGGAGAGTAACTATCACTCCGTGACGTTTACTTATCCATTTTATTATCTCAAAAAATATAAGGATCAATTACAATTTGATCCTTGAATCATTACCCACGTGTCAACTAGTAGCGGATCTAGGATTTATGGTCAGAGGGTCAAATGACGGGGGTTTGGGGACAGGCGCTCCCGAGTCGATTTTTTTTTAGTTAATCCGAGTTTTATATAAATTATAACTTTAATTTCTATTTTTATACAAACTTATTACGTTTTTTGCCCTAAAAGTTATAAAAATCTCATTATTTATGCCTTTAACTTTCAATGTTTACATATAGCACCCCGATTTTTTTTTTCCAGGTAAATCAAGGTATGCTCCCCCCAGCCCCAAGTGCATCCGCCCATGGTGCCAACCCAATTTTTTTTTTTGGTAAAGTAGTTTAATGAATCAAGAATTATTTTAATTAAAAAATATACTAACATGGAACTGGTCATAAAACTTAAAACCTATATATTCAATTTTATTATTAAAATCCAAACTAACTTTACTAGTAACACAAAATAAACTGGTCAAAGCCATTAATATCCCAATCTCACGAACAACATCATGAACTAAACTGTAAAATAACATATTTCGAATAAAATAAACATGCCGAAGCTAATTATAAAATTACATATTATAATTCAAGCATTCACATGTTATCTCAGTTGCAGAAAAATGTAGGGAGGTTTACAATGTGCCAAGAATACAATGCTCAAATAGTTAAGATATATCAAATATCCAAATAAGTGGGTTAGATAAGACGATAATTAAAAAAATCAATTTTATCAAAATTCAATCAATGTATTCGTTGCTAAAAACAAATTCAGTGTAGTACCATATAGGGGTTGTAAATGACCACATTTTGACCCAAAACTAATTTATTTAATCGAATTTGGTACAAATTCAGTGTAGAACCATGTAGGGGTTGTAATTTGGTTTTGTGGATCAATAATGAGGCACTTATGTGCAAGATTTCCCCCCTCAAAATTGGTGTGGTGTTGTGGACTCGCAGGTGATTTTTTTCCCTTCTTTTTGGGTGGGGTGGGTGGTGGTGGTGGTGGTTGTTCAGCTTCGTCCGGACCCCTGGATGCTATTTTCTATTTTTACACCATGTCCAGTTTTGTGCATACCAGTTTTTTTATATAAAAATAATGAATAATACTAAGGAGATTCAATTTCTGGATCATTTTTTCAAACCCAGTGATGTGTCAAATACATATTGGGTGGTGTTTGTAATGAACCCCATGTGATTAAAACACCACCCAATATGTATTTGACACATCACTGGATTTAGAAAAAGGGTTCAGAAACTGGGTCTCCCTAGCATTACCCAAAAACAAATAAAGAGGTAGGATGAGCCCTGGATGGATTATTTTAAAGTTTTATGGGGATTGTGGTTGTTCCAAAGATTCGTAGTATGGGTTCGGGTACTAGGTTACGAGTGGGGAAGGTGTTAGGCAACCTACTCGTTCTTTTATATGCTTCATAGGTTTGTTTTCTTTATAATGTTAAATTACTTCTTAAATGTAGGATATGGATTTTTTCAATAAATCTTACTAGCTATACCATAAAGACATGTTATCACTTTATTTAGACCCAAATTATTATTGGCCTTGAGAGGCCGAGGCCTATTGTACCTTTGATGAGTGGACATTAAGGAGTTGCTTATATGGTAAGCATTTGTGTGCCGCTTGTGTTTGTGTGCCTTGAAGGCATAAGTGTGTGAAAGTGTATTAGCTTGGCCTTACGTGCAAGAACTTGGTATTGCACCCATGTACCCATTTTTCAACAGGATCAAAGCCGACGTGGTTTGATAGATGTTTTGCCACATAAATTATAATTTAGGCATGGGTGTGTGCAAGCATGAGGCTTAACACGAAGAATGTGTTTCAACATTGGAGGATTCATGGTTTGACATGAGGGAGATATTTAAATATCTCACTAATGGATATATGCATGGCTTCACGTCGTCTATTTAAGTGTGAAGGATGTCATGTTTTATAAACCTTGAGACACTTGTGAACCATGGATGTTTTAGACATGTATCTATATATCCCTTATCAGACTATGTAGGGTGAAAGCGAAAAGCTAAGGGTTGAGATATTAAATTCATCATGATAGACAACATGGTGTTGCTAGGAGATGTTTAAGATATCTTAGAGTGAAATATGTTACTGGAACGTCTCACGTGGTGATATATAGGGGTGGCCGTGGGCCGGGCCTGGGCAGGCCCGGTCGGGCTCGGGCCGGGCTTGAAAAATTAAGTGTTATCCCAAGCCCGCTCGGGCCTAGATCGGGCCTTATTATGTAATCCCAAGCCCGCCCAGATTTGAAAGCTCTTTACCCAGGCCCGCCCGATCGGGCCCTATTATGTTAATTAAAAGATTTTTTTTAAAAATTAAAATACCTATTTTTTTATTTAAAGACCAATTTTTTTTAATTAAAAATCTGTTTAAACTTCATATATTACAAAGTCCAAATATAAAGTTTCTCACTTTACATGAAAAGACTTGGTATACATTTTTACATTTATTGAAGTCCCCCCCCCCACATATATATATATATATATATATATATATATATATATATATATATATATATATATATATATATATATATATTTCGGGCCTCGGGCCGGGCCGGGCCTCATCGGGCTTAAGAACTCATGCCCAAGCCCGCCCGAAAAAAAATCGGGCCTATAAAATTTTGCCAAGCCCGCTTTGCGGGCCTATTTACCTTACCCAAGCCCTATTTTTTTATTGGGCGGGTTGGGCGGGCTTGGCGGGCCTCGGGCCTATGGCCACCCCTAGTGATATATAAGGGATCTATCACTGGGGATTGTTCTCAGAAGTGGGCCTAGATATTACGTCTACATACCCTTTTGTATACGTGGTCAAAGCCTACATAATTCGTTTGGTGTGTGTATCGATGTGTTCGTGTGATTGGGAGATATCATGACGTCTCGCGATGTGAATGTGGGAAGCCGTGAGTTAAGATATTATGTACTTCGGGGTGGACAACTAAATGTCGTGAGGAGAGACTTGGGATATCTACGTTATTGGAATGTATTGCGGGGTGATATATTAGGTATATGTCACAAGGTCTTGTTATCATGAGTGTGTCTCGTTATTGCGCCTACATACTCATTTGTAAGCGGGTTCAAATCCTACGTAGTTTGTATGGTGGAAGTATCGATGTATTCATGTGCATTATGTAATTGTGAGATATGGTGACATCTCGTGGGGTGAATGTAGGAAGCCACGGGTTGAGGTATTGTGTACCTTGGAGTAGACAACTAGATGTCACGAGGAGATACTTGGGATATCTCAGCTTGCTGTTACGTTATTAGAATATATCGCGGGGTTATATATCATGGATATATCACAAGGGATTTTGGTCACTAATGAGCCTCGTTATTGATCTTACTTACCCATTTGTAAGTGGGTTAAAGCCTATGTAGTTTGTACTTCGATGGGTTGCAGGCTTAAAAGTGAGGAGCTTTAGGGATGAATAGATGGGGTGAGGAGAGATATAAGCATCTCTCCATAGGCAATACGTCAAGGGACATATTACAAAGGCTTATAGTCCCATGTAGTTGCTCAGTATTGTGCCCATGTACCCATGGAGTCATGGGATCAATGCCTATGTTGTTTATACACTTATGGAACCAAAATAAATGATGCGGAATTTTAGTACTTTCAGAGTTTAGCTCCTTTAAACAACATTTTTACTATGAAGATGTGTATTATGTCTGTGTGTTTTTAAAACAAATTATTTTTGATATCCCGATAAACATTCCTTGAAAACGTAATTTTGGTTATGACCAGTTTTAGAACGGGATATGTTTCCTCAAAAAAAGGTGTGGGTTATTCCAAATTTTGACTGTGAGCGTATCAAAGAGTCTAGGATAATCATGTACACATGCTCTTTCCTAGAAATAAGTTATGTACATGAAAAGTACGTTTCAAAGTTATATTTCTTGTTACATGATTTGATTAATAATTCGTAGGTCACTGACATGATAAAAAGTTCAACTCAGAATAACTAGATGAGGCCAGGCTAAGTGCTAGATGAGGATTAGACTTAAAATTATTTAAACCTTATACAATTCAAGTTTCCTGGTGGAGTCAAGGTGCAGTTCTTCAACAATTAAGAGTATTTTTAATCCAAACGTTTTCTAGGGGTTTAGATTAAAGTTTATAATGTTTACCCGTGGAGTGTGAACAAGGGTTTAGTGTGGATTTAACTTCGAAGGGTGATGTCATACTATCAGGTAGAGGTTCGATCGGGGGACTTTAGATGATTGAATTATTGTAATTGAATGGTTTTTTTCTTAGACTCTTAAAGCTATATACAGGGTCATGGTGCTTTGCTCAGGATCCTCGGTATGAGATTCGAGAAAAGGATTTTTGAAAGACCAAATTAATAGGTTCTAGGACCTTTTCTCCAATAAATGGGGTCTTTTTTTATTGGAAAATCAGGGTGACTTGTTTAACTGATCGGTTATTGATACGTTTGATATAACGATTGATTGAGATGTTTAATCGATCGATTAACAAATAGGCACATGCCTTTTATGATTAATCGATCACTTTTTCATTTTGTTTATTATTCCCAGTTTCAAGGGGCTTCTATTGGTGACCCAATGATAATATTTTGTTTTTTTTGAGATGTTCTGAGTCAGACGGAGGACCCAGAGGATATCGAGGTTATATGCGCACACGAAGGTTGTGATAATACCACTTGAATACTATGGAGATATTAGGGACTTACGGGCGATCCCCATGCGTTTCTTAGGGACTTTATAGGGAACCCATTGCTTATATAAGGGACTGGGTAGTGAGTATCTTAGATGCACATGTGATAACTGAATATGGAGTGTTTATCTAAAACTATATAAAATTGATGGGAGGTCCCTCAGTGTTTCCCCAGGATTAATAGGAGTTTTTCCTGAGCATTTTAGGATACCGGATGTGGCGTTGGTGCCACGTGCCTACCAAAACAAGGCCCGAAAAGAAAACACGATGGTTTGGAAATCCTTGGGGATTTATGCGTGTTACTCAAACGCTACCTGATAAGCACCCCAAATTGTACATTTTATACCCCAAATAGACGTACTTTAGTCGCTAATTCTCGGTAATTTGGGTCTTATGCGCTTAAATATTCATTGTGCAGGCTTAATTGCAGTTGCGGTGTCAAAAACTATATTTTCAAGCAATTTGTAGTTAAAATGGTGCTAAATACGCTTGTCCCGTAACCTAGCCTAGCCTAAACCTACCCCAAACCCTGTGTGTGTTTTGTTTGTGCCTTTTTATTATTTCTTAGATTTTTAGTTTGAGTCATTTTTATTTTTAGGATTTGTTTTAGATTTATTTAGAATTTCTAGTATTTATTTTCTATTTTTTTATATTTAGTATAATTTTATTTTGATTTTGATTTTATTAGTTTTTAGTTTTAGTTTTTATTTTATTTTATCTTATTTTCTTAAGATTAATTTTTAGGAGTTTATTTTTAGTTTCATTATATATTACTTTTTTTTAGATCTTTAGTTTCTATACTTTTATTAGGTTTTTAGTTTTATTTCTTTTATTTTCTTTTATTTTAGTTTAACTTTATAGATTAGAAGTTTTATTTTTAGTTTTTACTAATTTTATTTTTTTAGGATTTTAGTTATTTTTATTTTCATTATTTTAATTGGGTCCAAACACACACACACACACACACATTATCCCATATACCCCCATACACACAAAGACCTCACCTATCCACACCATTCTTCCCCTACACCCTACCACACCACATACCCCCTACTTCATCTTCTACCTCCCACCTCTTTCTCTCTCCACAAACCCATCTCTCACCTCCATTATCAACACAAATACAAACCCACCATATCCACATACCCACAAACCCATCTCTCATCTCTCAACTAACTCAACCCCCAAATTGCCCTTACTCTCCGGCGACAACAGTCACCACCGCCGGCCAAAAAACTCAACTCCGGTGCTGCCAACACGCCTCCGACCTGCTCAACCCGAGGTCGCCGGAACCCGTACCCTCAACTCCCTCACCACTACCCGCCGGATCTCCTTGTCCCAGACACGCAATCATCCCCAACCCGTAGCCCCGACGCCCCCTCCGCCGGCGGCGACTCTACCCCGCTCCTATCGAGCTCGCGTCCCCCCTGAAACCACAACCTATATAGAGCTAACCTGATTTTGGCAATGCCTGAACCAGCCCCACACCGGCGCGACCTCTGTCCATCCCTCAAACCCACCAATCAGACCCGCCGAAGATCCTTACCCGCTGAGAAACCCGTCGCCGATGACTCTACTCCCAAAACCCGCGATCGCGTCAGCCCTAACCCGCCATCATCAACCGAACCCGAGTGACCCTTCTCCAACTCGTGACCCATATGCATCCAAACCCAGTTCATATTTAACACACCAAAAGCCTTTCAACCCAAACCAAATCATGAACTGCCAAATCCCAAGCCAAACAAACCAACAAATTCCCCATGTGCCATAAAATCCCTTTTAACCCTTTTTCCCAATTTTATACCCAACTACCTACTTACCCCAATTTCTAAAACTACCCCTTTAACCATATCAGATTTTATTCCCAAATCCCCTCACCCACATGACCTCACACTCATCTCACCATTTCCATGCACACTCAAGCCAATTCCCAAAAATACCCTCATGCTCCATGTGCCTACTATAAATGAAGATGAAGACCCCATTTGAAAGAGAGCTTTGAGATAGGAATTTGTAGAGAGAGAAAATATCATTTTAGTGTAGGTTTTAGAGTAGAATTTTTATTTTATTATTTTTGGATAGTGAGGGAAAAATAAATTGTTGTGAGAATTAATTTGAGTGAAATATTTGATGTAATTTTGTTTGGATCATTCAAATTGAGGGATGTTGAT
Organism: Sambucus nigra; assembly: GCA_949130495.1. Taxonomy (NCBI): domain Eukaryota; kingdom Viridiplantae; phylum Streptophyta; class Magnoliopsida; order Dipsacales; family Adoxaceae; genus Sambucus; species Sambucus nigra. The sequence goes on from OX422224.1 coordinate 232,105,450, forward strand.
TTCAACTCATGGATTGAAGTTCAATTAAGCCTCAAGAGATTGGGTTTGATTGTTATTTTCTCTTCTCATTTATTTTATGCCTTTGATTATTAATTTATCAAATTTCATACCATGTTAGGCTAAATCCCCTTTCAAGGGGTGGGATGAAACCCTCATTTGATGTTATTTTAGTTTAATTAGTTTGATTACTTGAAAATTCCCTTTGAATGTTATTTTTGATCCCTCACCCTTAAATTTACGCCTCGAGAGAGGGTAAATGATTTTCGAGAGAAAATCAAAATTCTAGTTATAATACCCATTTTAGATTCGAACTAGAGATAAGGGTTTCTTGAGTGGGGTATTATAAGTGGAATTTCAATTCTAAATTTATTTTCTAAGACTGACATAAATTTTAATTGATCGATCCTAGCGGGTGATTAATTAAAAGGAGTGTGGATCTATTTTCTAGAGTTGTGGGGTATTAAATTTAATTTTCTAAAAGGTTACTATTAAAATTACATTTGCAACGAGAGTTGATTTGTAATTTTGATATTAATTTGGGAGAATTCAATTAATTAAATTAATTAATTAGAATAGCTAAAATTTGTGGTGTAATCCCACTCCTTGATTGTTCTCACAATTATTTACCTCACTTTATCTCTTATTTTAGTTTAGACTTTATTTTTAATTTTAGTAACTTTCTAGTTAGTTGTTATCATATCACATTTAATTTAGTTTAGTTTAAATCATCACCTCACCTAATTGTTTTAATATTTGAAAAAGCTAAAAAAAGTAGAAAAGTGAAAAGGCACAAAAAGAAAATAAAAAGTGAATTACAATTGAATTTGTCTCTAGCTTACCCCATTGGAAGTGGATTGATACCCTTACTTACCTCTACACTTGAGTTTGTTATATTTTTTAGGTATTTGAGATTTTGACTAACTTGGCTTTCAACAACGACATACAAAAAGCAAAGTTATCAAATGGCGCCGTTGTCGGGGAGATAAAAAGTCATTTCTATCAAATGGCTCCGTTACCATTCTTGGTATCGTGAAGCTCGGAGCGGATTTCAACTTGTAGTTCATTTATTTTTTTGCACTTTTTTATTTTTTTGTACCATTTTTATATTTTTAGAAGGCTTGTATTAGGATATTTATCCTTGGCTTGTATTGCGGTGCATAGGACACCTTTATTTTATTTTCCATTTAAATTTGTAATAATTGAAGACAAGCGTGATAGGAAAACCGGACAAGGTAGATAGAGGGCGTCCAAAGGCGAGGATTTAGAAGCCTCTTTACCTTGGGTCGGTAGGACTTCCGGGGACGACTGAGATATGTGTGATCTCCCCCCAGTCGACTCAAATTTTTTGGCACCCCCCGGCGTAAAAACCGTGGGAGGTATATTTATCAAACCCTCGTGCCTCTCCTGTTAGGGAGTCAATTCTTTTGTGTGCTTTATGTGCTCTTAATTGATTTTATTCTCGCTTTTATTTTCGAATGGTGTGATGAATTAATTAATTAAGACCTATACCCGGTCACTCACGAGAAGGGGGATTTCATCACTCGACTCACTCGCTTACCAATTGTGTGCTACCCTAGCCATCACTAAATTTAAAATTCAGTCACTAGGTAGCCCACTAGGAGAATAAATTTTGCAAAGGCGATCACTCAGATTATTTCGTGATTTTTTATCGCCTGCGGACTTAATTAAAATTTGACTACCCTCTCACTAATTTTGAAGATAAAAATTGGCTATGTGGTAGTTAGGAAATTTTCTTGATTTGTGTGTGTGTCCAATTCCATTTTCGGAAGTCGGTTTTAGTTGGTTCGTCCAAATCAATAGTCCATATTTTTCCCCACCTTTTCTTCTAAAAACTCCAAAAATATTTTCTTCTATTATTTTTTTAGAAAAATCCAAAAATATTTTCTTTTTCTCATTTTTAGAAAAATCCAAAAATATTTTCTTTCCTTTTGAAAAAAAAAACTTAAAAATCAAAAAAATATTTTTCTCCTCATGGCTGAAGAACGTCCTTTACGGGACTACTTTGGTCATTTTTCATTGACACGTGACACATGTGAGAGTGATCCCGAGCCATCTCTTTGTGATATCCTTAGTGGTCTCACCTCTCTCACGAGTACCGTTGGTACTCTTGACCCATCCATGCACGCACCTCATATTCCACCACCCTCGGTGTTAAGTGTCGACGTGTCTCATCCTTTGTTGTGCACCCACTGTTACTATGCCGATCACATGTCCCATGAGTTCCCTTACATTCCATATACATCCGAACCCACCGTGGATCATGTGTATCCATATGACACTGTTCCGGAACCCACCTCGGTCTATTATCCCGATGTATCTCATCCCGAGTTGTGTGAGTATCCGAGCTATTCGTGGAGGGCTGATCACCCTTTCACGCAATACGAATCCCAACCCGATGTTGTGGATCCTCACACGTTCCAACAATCGTCATGGCAACCTTGTGCACCCGTTCACGATTAGTCCCCTCACTATGCACCCACTAAATTTCAACCATTTATCCATCACCAAAGCGATCCTGTCGTGTATGATGAACTTGGCCCCACTCCACACCCTTCATTTGAGTATTCTCCATATAGTCATGAACATAGCGAGTTGTGTCCACCTCACCCACCACCACCATCCACATCCGCTCTCGAAAGCCTCTTGCAAAAGTTCATACCCGAGCAAGAGCAAGCCACTCAAATCTAAAATTAAGCCCCGCAAAGGCTTGAACAACGATTAAATGAATTGGAGTGTGCAAGGGAGTCGGACATTCCCATGGATCCACCTATTGTTGCACCCAAGTGTGATGATGTTGTGTCCTCATGTGACACGAATTTTGAGCGTGACCAACCCTATCCTCCCGAGAATCTCGAATTTGAGACCATTCCATGGTCCGGGCCCCAAGTTGACAATTGTGTTGACTTACCTTTAGATAGTGAGCCTGATCAAATCCCACCATGTCCATATGAACCCCACCTTGCAGTTCCTATTCCCACTCTCTAAATATCCAAAATAATGCCCGAGTCTACACCTATAGAGCTTCACCCTTATGTTCCCGAGGAATCAATCTATCATAGGTTAGCTCCGGTTACGAGTGTTCACCATATTCCCGAGATAGAATTTGTGATAGTTCCTAACTATCCGGATATGGATCATGTTCCACCTTGCCCGACTCCCTTTGAGCCTTATATTTCAAGTGATTCCTTTATCTCGGATCTTGGTGCCTCGTCTTACCCATCCACCACATTCACCGATGCTACTCTTATGGAGAAGTTGACAACTCCATCTTTAGAAACCACACTCCCTTGTGAGTATTCCTTTACTCCTCCCAATGAGTGTGTGGCTCCCACGCTTGAGTTGGATCATCTTCCTCCACCATTTATCCCACCCGACCCACCCTTTGTCCCTTCCATCCCACCACCTGGTTTGGATCTGGATTTTCTACCTTGCCTGTTCCCAACCACATTTTTAGATCCTCACCTAAAGACATCTGCTATCTACGAGAGTATTTGTAGTACTACTCTCCACTTCTGTGACACCGAGCTTGTTACCCCATGCCCGCCACTCTCTTGTGGTGTTGAATTATCCCCTCGACAGCTCCCTGGTGTGTCACGGCGCGACCATTATCATCGCCCATTCATAAAACGACCATGTCATTTCTATGAGCCCCACCCCATTCCACTTTCTACACTATTCCGCCTCCCTCACCAATTAGAGCACCATGCTTGTAGGGCCCTTGTTGCCCTCACCTTCCGGCTCAATAAGGTCCGTGATCGATGCTTTATCACCCATGCCTTTCTCACTTTTACCCTAATACCCACTCGCCCATGGTCCATCGATGCTTTGCATCGTGTGATGCACTTTGCCATACAGGTGCATTGACCACTTTAGCTTGTTTCCAGTAAGACTGACGCTTCAGTCTTGTTTGGGGGTGATTCTCTTCACCCATTTTTCTGCCGCCCCGCACTTTCATAGATCCTATCCTTAGGGTGAGATTCCCTTCGATCTAGCTGAAGATGTTAAACTTAGCACTACCGGGAGGCAGCCCGTGTTTCTTGTACTAGTCTCATCCTGTTTGGGGGTGGTGTTTCACATCACCAAATGCAATACACGCAAGAGTTCTTTCTATCAAATGGTGCCGTTTTCATTCTTGGGAGCGTGAAGCACTCAGAGCATATTCAATTTTGTGATTCACTTGTATTGCATTTTTTTTCATTTTTAGTACCATTTTTGCATTTTATTCGAAGGATTGTATTAGGACTTTATTATCATTGCTTGTATTGCAGTGCTTGAAGACACCATTTATTTTCCATTTAAAATTGTAATAATTGAAGACAAGCGTGATAGGAAAACCGGACAAGGTAGAGAGAGGGCGTCCATTGGCGAGGATTTAGAAGCCTCACTACCTTGGGTCGGTAGGACTCCCGGGGATGATTGAGATAGGCGTGATCTCCCCCCGGTTGACTCAAATTTTTTGACACCCCACGGCCTAAAAATCGTGGGAGGTACATTTTTTACACCCTCGCGCCCCTCCTGTTAGCGAGTCAATTCTTTTGTGTGCTCTTATTTGATTTTATTCTCGCATTTATTTTCGAATGGTGTGGTGAATTAATTGACAAAGACCTACACCCGATCACTCGCGAGAAGGGATTTCATCACCCGACTCACTCGCTTACCATTTGTGTGCTACCCTAGCCATCATTAAATTTAAAATCAATCAACTAGGTAGCTCACTAGGAGAATATTTTGCAAAGGCGATCACTCATATTATTTCGTGAATTTTTTATCGCCCGCGGATTTAATTAAAATTTGACTACCCTCTCACTAAATTCAAAGATAAAAATTGGCTATATGCTAGTTAGGAATTCTCCTTAACTTGTATGTGTGTTCAATTCATTTTTCGGTAGTCGGTTTTTGTTAGTCGTCCATTCAAAGAGTCCATATATTCCCCACCTTTTTCTTCCAAAAAATCCAAAAATATTTTCTTTCTTTATTTTTTTAGAAAAGTCCAAAAATATTTTCTTCCTTTATTTTTCACAAAAATACAAAAATATTTTCTTTCTTTCATTTTTAGAAAAATCCAAAAATATTTTCTTTCCTTTTGAAAAAATTAAAAACTCCAAAAAAATATTTCTCTCCGCATGGCCGAAGAACGTCCTTTATGGGACTACTTTGGTCATTTTCCATTGACACGTGACACATGTGAGAATGATCCCGAGTCGTCTCTTTATGATATTCTTAGTCGTTTCACCTCTCTCACGAGTACCGTTGGTGCTCTTGACCCATCCATACATGCACCTCCTATTCCTTTACCCTCGGTGTCAAGTGTCACCGTGCCTCCTCCTTTGTTGTGCACCCACTGTTATTATGCCGATCACATGTCCCATGAGTGCCCTTACATTTCATATCCATCGGAACCCACCATGGAACATGTGTATCCATATGACACTGTTCCAGAACCCACCCCGACCTATTATCCCTATATACCCAATCCCGAGTTGTGTGAGTACCCGAGCTATTCGTGGAGGCTTGATCACCCTTCCATGCAATATGAATCCCAACCCGATGTTGTGGATCCTCACACGTTCCCACAGTCGTCATGGAAACCTTGTGCACCTGTTCACGATCAGTTCCCTCACTACGCACCTCATGCGCATCAACCATTTGTCCATCACGAAAGCAATCCTTTCGTGCATGATGAACTTGGACCCACCCCACACACTTCATATGAGTATTCTCCATATAGTCCCGATTATAGCGTGTTGTGTCCACCTCAACCACCTCCACCACCCGCCACTCAACTACCACTATCATCCACCTCCACTCTCGAAAACCTCTTGAAAAAGTTCATACTTGAGCAAGAGCAATCAATTCAAACTCAAGCTCTCCAAAGGCTTGAACAAAGGTTAAATGAATTGGAGTGTGCGCGAGAGTCGGATATTCCCATGGCCCCACCCATCGTTCCCACCGAGTGTGATGATGATTTGTCCTCTTGTGACATGAATTTTGAGTGTGACCAACCCTACCACCCCAAAAATCTCGAAGTTGAGACCATCCCATGGTCCGGGTCCCAAGTCGACAATTGTGTTGACTTACCTTTCGATAGTGAGCCTGATCAAATCCCACCATGTCCACATGAACCCATCATTGTGGCTCATATTCCCATTCCCTCTCCCGCTGAATCCAAAACAATGCCCGAGTCTACACTTATCGAGCTTCACCTTGGTGTTCTCGAGGAACCAATTTATTTTAGGTTAGCTCCGGCTACGAGTGTTCACCATTTTCATGAGATAGAATCCGTGACAGTTCCTAACTATCCGGATATGGATGATATCCCACCATGCATGGCTCCCTTTGAGCTCGATATTTCTAGTGATTCCTCTATCTTAGATCTTGATGCCTCGTTTGACCCACCCACCACATTCACCGGTGCTACTCTTGTGTAGAAGTTGACAACTCCATCTTTAGAAATCACACTCCCTTGTGAGTATTCATTTACTCCTCCCAATGAGTGCGCGTCTCCCACGCTTGAGTTGTATCATCTTCCTCCACCATTTATCCCACCCGATACACCATTTGTCCCACCCGACCTACCCATTATCCCTACTACCCCACCACCTGGTTTGAATCTTGATTTTACACATTTCACGTTTCCATCTATATTTTTAGATCCTCACCTGAAACCATCCCCCACCTTCCACGAGAGTTATGGTGATACTCTCCGCTTCCGTGACACCGAGATTGTTCCTCCATGCACACCACTTCCTTGTGGTGTTGATTTTTCTTCTCAACATCTCCCTGGTGTGTCATGGCACGACCATTATCATCGCCCATTCATAGAACGGTCGTGTTCTTTCTATGAGACCCTACCCATTCCACTTTCCCCACCATATTTCCTCCATCACCAACTAAATCACCATGCTTATAGGGCCCTAGTCGCCCTCACCTTTAAGCTCAACAAGTCCCGTGGCCGATATTTCATCACCCATGCCTTTCTCACCCTTACCCTGATACCCACCCGCCCATGGTCCACCGATGCTTTGCATCGTGTGATGCACTTTTCCATACAAGTGCATTGACCCCTTTAGTCCTGATCCAACAAGACTGACGCTTCAGGCTTGTTTGGGGGTGATTCTCATCACCCCAATTTTTTTGCCACCCTACGCTTTCATAGATCTTATCTTTAGGGCGAGAATGGTTCGGTCTGGCTGAAGACATTAAACTTAGCGCTACCGGGAGGCAGCCCACGTTTCTAGTATGAGTCTCATCCTGTTTGGGGGTGGTGTTTCACATCACCCTCTACTTTATCATGTTTATAGACTTGTATAACTTTTTTCTCCCTTCTTATTCAGGTTTATTATTGACAACATCTGTCCACTTCATGAGCGATTGATTCTGGTAAACTCTTTCCTACCTTATGCTCTCAATTTTAAAAATAATTTTACTTAACATCGAAGACGATGTTCCTTTTTGTTTGGGGGTGGGTAATTTTATCAAAATCGTGCCTCTTTTGAAAAATTTTGATTTTTAAACCTGATTTTTTAAAATTTCGTGCAGTTTCTTTCATCTCAATCATTGATGTGAATTTTCAATCATTCATCTTTCAAAAGTCTAGGAATCAAGCTAGAGGATTAATATTTTTTTTAATGGCTTATGTAATACATATCAAGGCATTTTGCACTATGAATTCCTAGACTCAATAAAATTTGCGCACTTATCACGTCACTATGGTTTAGAGTTGAGGAGTACTACTAATTCTAAAGAGAACCCTAAGGATCACTAGTAGAGACTTTAGCTTGTGAGATTCGTGCCTTTCACCCTTTCAGAGTTTTTTACGCAATCTCCGAGTCACAAGTTGATTCAACTTCGTTTGGGTTCGCACTTTAATTGTTGTATGATCTCATTTTTCTACACTAAAATTTTGGCTTGATCAATGATAACGACATCACTTTCGAGTTGTAAGAAACGCGTGTCTTGAAATTTGTCCCGATCACTAGGATTTTCATCTATACACTTACCACTTTTTCCCCATATCATATTCCCATTCACTTCACTAATTACCTTACCATATTCTACCCTATTTCCATATATTCCCCTCACCTATCATCTCCATTTATATTTCATCCATCATTTTGAGAAAATGAGTGTTGATTCTAAATGTTAAATGTCTTCATTGTTAGTTTGAAAAGTGAGAGAAAAAGAAAAAAAAGGGAAGAGAGAAAAACAAAAAAAAATAGCAAAAATAGAAAAAAAAAAGAGAGAGAAAAGAAAAGAAAGAGAGTTTGTAGTTAGTATTTGGTTTTGAAATAAAGACATTTGTGCCTAAAGTGTGTACACTCTTCTCACATATTCATCCATTTTACATCCATCATACATTATCCATCCATATTCATCCATACATCACCATCCTACCTCATATCCCATCCTTCTCATCTCATTTTCCCCTTACCCATAAACATCATTATTTTCCTTAGGTGTTCGGGCAAACGAAAGTCAACGTGGTGAATAACTCGACGTTCTCACTATAGTGATTAACATTCTTTCATGAGATCACTTTTCTTTCTAATTGTTCGTTCTTTCTTATGTGTGTGTGAGACGTTTGAACTTGCTTACATTTACTCACCTCCTCACACACAAGAGCGATACACTGACCCTAATCTCGAGAGTTCGTTTGAGAGAGATATATCCGTGAGATTTGAAGTTGAAGCGTTGATTTCGAAGAGGCAATCTAGAAATTACTCTTGTGATACTCGACCCATTTTGACTGATTCACACTACACACGTTGAGTTCTAGGAAGGATGTGCCTCGAGTATTTACTTAGCTAAACTTTTTACACATTCTACCTTGTATTTATGAAATTATTTTTCTCATGATGGATTGTGCGATTATTCTACTTCTAATAAGAGATTGACTGCCTTTTAATAAATTTTCGCAAATAAGAATTTTGTGGGTATATTCCCTGCAAACCCTCACGAGACACAACTCGTCCTGTAAGGCAACCTATAGGTTTAAAGGCTTGTTGCACATGCAAAGTGCAATCGCAAGTGCCCGCGAAAGTGGTACACTTTTGGTTACTTATCTTTCTCTCTATCTTATTGCTCGAGGACTAGCAACGCTCTGTTTGGGGGTGGTGTGATAAGCACCCAAAACTGTACAATTTATACCCCAAATAGATATGCTTTTGTTGCTAATTCTCGACAATATGGATCTTATGTGCTTAATTATTCAATATGCAGGCTTAATTACAGTTGCGGTGTCAAAAGCTATATTTCAAGGCAATTTGCAGTTAAAATGAAGCTAAATACCCAATTCCCTCTCCCGTACCCTAACCCGAGCCTAAACCTAGCCCAAATTTACCCCAAGCCTGTGTGTGTTTTGTTTGTGTCTTTTTATTATTTTTTAGATTTTTAGTTTGAGTCATTTTTATTTTTAAGATTTATTTAGTATTTTATAGGTTTTATTTTCTATTTTTTTATTTTATTAATATAATTTTATTTTATTTTGATCTTTATTAGTTTTTAGTTTAGTCTTATTTTATTATGATTAGTTTTAATAGTTTATTTTTAGTTTATTATATTTTATATTTAGGACTTTAATTTTAATTTAGATTTTAAGTTTTTATTTATTTTATTTTATTTTAGTTTTTATATAGCTTAGGATTTTATTTTTTTAGTTTTAATATTTGTATTATCTTTAGTTTGTTTTATTTTTAGTTAGATTATATTTTTTATTTTAGTTGAGTCTTTTTATTATTTTAGTTGGATCCAAATTAAACACACACACACAAAACCCTCTTACACCCATTTACACTACACCTAAACCCACTCACCCACACCACTACTCTCATACATCCTCACACACCATAACACTTACCACATCATCTTCAACATTCCCCCACCTTCTCTCCTCTCACCTCACCTAAAACCCATCAACAACCTAACCCCTGACTCCGGCCACCCGAGCCCCGGCGTCCCCACCCCTCCAACCTCATTTCGTCGCCGGCGCCAACATACCCGCCTCAACTCGAAACCCACCTCCAGACTCCTTACCGTCGACGCCGAACCTTCTTTCTCCGGCGACCTCATCCTCAATCGCCGCCGACCTCCTGCTCCGACACTAACCTTCTACCCTACCCGAATCCATCAGCACACCATACTTCAACCCGGTTTCGTTTCAAACCCCAAACCATACCAAACCCATGGCAACCCATATCACCTCAAACCCATTTCCCTTTTAATCCAAACACAATTTCTCCACCCTCTTTCAAGCCAAGACCAAATGCAAACCAAAGCCAAACAAATACCCCATGTGCCACTTAAACCACCATTTACCCCATTTACCCATTATACCCCAACTAACCACTCAAAACCAATTTCTAGAATTACCCCTTACCATATCAGATTTTTTTCTCATTCACATGACCTCACACCATATCCACGTGCACCCCCTATCCATTTACCCAATATACCCCTTATCTCCCATGCTCCATGTGCCTACTATAAATGAGGATGACGACTCATTTTCAAGGGATCTCAAACTTAGTTTTTTTACTCTTGTGTGATAAATTTCTCTACACTCCTCTTTAAAGAGTATTTGCATTTTTAGCAAATATCTCAATAAAGAGGTGTGTAGTGAAATTTATCTCTAGGATTAATTCCATCCCACCCATCTATAATGAATCTTGACATTTTTAGCCATTAATTCATTATACATTGATGTAGTTGAATTTATCCCTTATGGGAGGTAAATTCTAACCCATTCCTTTATGTTGAGATCTTGCATTTTTAGTAATTATCTCAATATAAATTAATGATCTAGAATTTATTTATTTGGGTGAATTCTAATGTACAATTTTATAATTTTAGGATTTGCATTTTTAGCAAATCTCTTTTATTATTTAATTGTCCATTATGAATTCATCCACTATCCTTTTTATTTTTATTTTGTAATTTTTAGTTTAGATTCAAAGGAGACTCATCATCAAATAGAGAGAGAAAATTCTAGATAAAAGTAGAGAGTTAGGTTAGAATAAATTAGGTAGAAATATTTGTAAATAGTTTTATTTACAATTTTTTAGATAATTGTGAGTGATAAATGTGTGAGGATTAATTTGAGTGAAATTTTTATGTAATAATGTTTGGATCACTCAAGTTGATGGATTATGAATTTCAACTCATGGATTGAAGATCAATTAAGCATTTAGAGATTGGGGTTTGATTGTTCTTTTCTCTTCTCATTTATTTTATGCCTTTGATTATTAATTTGTCAAATCTTATACCATGTTAGGCTAAATCCCCTTTCAAGGAGTGGGGTAAAACCCTTATTTGATGTTATTTTATTTTAATTAGTTTAATTACTTGAAAAGTCCCTTTGAATGTTAATTTTAATCGCTCACCTTTCAATTTACGCCTCGAGAGAGGGTAAATGACTTTTGAGAGAAAATCAAAATTCTAATTATAATACCCATTTTAGATTCGAACTAGAGATAGGGGTTTCTTAAGTGGGGTATTATAACTTGAATTTCAACTCTAAAATTATTTTCTAAGATTTACATGAATGTTAATCGATCGATCCTAGCGGGTGATTAATTAAAAGGAGTGTAGATCTATTTTCTAGAGTTGTGGGGTGTTAAACTTAATTTTCTAAAAGATTACTATTATAATTACACTTGCAACGAGAGTTAGTTTGTAATTTTAATATTAATTTGGGAGAATTCAAATAATTAAATTAATTAATTAGAATAGCTAAAATTTGTGGTGTAATCCCACTCCTTGATTGTTCTCACAATTATTTACCTCACTTTATCTCTTATTTCAGTGTTAGACTTTGTTTTCTTTTTAGTCACTTTTTAGTTAGTTGTTTAGATCTTTATTTTAGTTTAGTGTTATTTCATCTCATCTCACCCATTTGTTTTAATATTTGAAAAAGCTAAAAAAAGTAGAAAAGTGAAAAAGCACAAAAAGAAAATAAAAAGTGAAGTACAATTGAATTTGTCTCTAGCTTACACCCTTGAAAGTGGATTGATACCCTTACTTACCTCTACACTTGAGTTGATATTATTTTGTAGGTATTTTAAGGTTTTGATTAGAAGGGCTTTTCAAGCAACGACAAAAGAAAAAAGATATACTGAAAAGTCATTTCTTTCAATAGACTGGTATACATTTTTTTCTCTTATCACTTATTCATGTTTATTTTTGGGTACATCTGTCCTCTTCATTTGCGGTTTATTCTTGTAATCTCTTTCCTCCTTTATGCTCTCAATTTTAAAAATTATTTTATCTAACATCGAAGACAATGTTCCTTTTTGTTTGGAGGTGGGGAATTTTATCAAAATCGTACCTCTTTTGAAATTTTTTGAGTTTTAAACCTGATTTTTAAAATTTTGTGCAGTTTCTTTCATCTCACTCATTGATGTGAATGTTCAATCATCCATCTTTCAAAGTCTAGGAATCAAGCTAGAATATATTATTTTTTCTAAATAGCTTATGTAATACGTAATAAGGCATGTTGCACCATGAATTTCTAGACTCAATAAAATTTGCGCACTTATCACATCACTACGGTTTAGAGTTGAGGAGTACTGCAATTCTATAGAGAACCTTAAGGATCACTAGTAGAGACTTTAGCTTGTGAGATTCGTGCCTTTCACCCTTTTAGAGAGTTTTACGCAATCTCCGAGTCATAAGTTGATTCAACTTCCTTTGGGTCCGCACTTTAATTGTTGTATGATGTCATTATTCTTCATTTTTGGCTTGATCACTGAGAATGACATCTTTTTCGAGTTATAAGAAACGCTTGTCTTGAAATTTATCCCGAATACTAGATTTTCATCCATACACCTTCCACTTTTCCATATATCATCCCCATTACATTCCTATATTCTTCCATATTCCCATTTATTCCCCTCATCATCCATACACATTCCCCACCACATTAACACATCATCCATCATATTGAGAAAAAGAGTGTTGATTCTAAATGTTAAATGTCTTCATTGTTGGTTAAGAGAGAGAAAAATAAAAAGAAAGAAAAAATAGCAAAATAGCAAAAATAGAAGAAAAAAATAGAGAAAAAAAAAGAAAAAAGAAAAGAAAGAGAGTTTGTAGTGAGTAGTTAGTTTTGAAATAGAGACATTTGTGCCTAAAGTGTATACACTCTTATATCGCATCCATCTTCTCGCATATCCACCATCCATCCATCATATCATCATCCCATCCTATCCTACCTCATCTCATCCCACATATCCCATTTCATTTTCCCCTCACCCATATACATCAATATCTCCCCTAGGTGTTCGGGCAAATGAAAGTCGACGTGGTGAATAACTCGACGTTCTCACTATAGTGATTAACATTTTTTTCATGAGATCACTTTTCTTTCAAATTGTTCGTTCTTTCTTATGTGTGTGTGAGACGTTTGAACTTGCTGACATTTACTCACCTCCTCACTCACAAGAGCGATACGCTTACCCATATCTCGAGAGTTCGTTTGAGAGAGTTATATCCAGTGAAATTTGAAGTTGAAGTGTTGATTCCGACAAGGCAATCTTGGAATTACTTTGATGATACTCAACCCGTTTTGGCTGATTCACACTACACACGTTGAGTTCTAGGAAGGATGTGCCTTGCTAAACTTTTTATACACTTCTAGCTTGTATTTCTCAAAATATTTCTCATGTGATGGATTGTGCGATCATTCTACGTCTAATAAGAGATTGACTGCATTTCAATAAATCTTTGCAAATAAGAATTTTGTGGGTATATTCCCTACAAAACCTCATGAGACACAACTCGTCTTGTAGGGCAACCTATAGGTTTAAAGTCTTGTTGCACATGCTAAGTGCAATCGCAAGTGCCCGCGAAAGCGGTACACTTTTGGTTTCTTATCTTTCTCTTTCTCTCTATCTTTTTGCTCGAGGACTAGCAACGCTCTGTTTGGGGGTGGTGTGATAAGCACCCAAAAATGTACATTTTATACCCCGAATAGACGTACTTTAGTTGCTAATTCTCGAAAATTTGGGTCTTATGCGCTTAAATATTCATTGTGCAGGCTTAATTGCAGTTGTGGTGTCAAAAGATATATTTTCAGACAATTTGTAGTTAAAATGGTACTAAATACCCTTGTCCCGTATCCTAGCCTAGCCTAAACCTAAACCTGTCAACGGGTCGGTTTGGGTCGTGTACGGGTTACGGGTTACGGGGCAAAACACCCTAACCCATACACGACCCGTTAAGCCTAACGGGTCTAATAACAATACCCAAACACGACCCGTTAATATTAACGGGTACACGACCCAAACCGTTAACACCCGTTAATATTAACGAATCATTTTGGGTCGAAATGGGTAACGGGTTGGGTGACCCTATAATACCCGTTAGTCTTCAATACTTTAAAAATAATGGGTTTTAATTGTAATTTTTATTGGGTATAGATTGGGTGACCCTATAGCACCCGTTAGTCTTTAAAGATTTATAAATAATGGGTTTTAATGGTTATTGTTATTGGGTACGGGTTGGGTGACCCTATAGTACCCGTTAGTGTTAACGGGTGTTAACGGGTAGAAACGGGTTAAAACGGGTACAGGTAAATTTCCAAACCCGAACCGTTAGTGTTAACGGGTCTACCGTGTCAACCCGTTAATGACCCAAACCCAATAAGGGTAAATCCATTAACTTATAATTTCGTGTCGGGTCGTGTCGTGTTAACGGGTTATCGTGTATTTTGATAGGTCTACCTAAACCTATCCCAAACCCTGTGTATATTTTGTTTGTGCCTTTTTATTATTTCTTAGATTTTTAGTTTGAGTCATTTTTATTTTTAGGATTTGTTTTAGATTTATTTAGAATTTCTAGAATTTATTTTCTATTTTTTTATATTCAGTATAGTTTTATTTTGATTTTGATTTTATTAGTTTTTAGTTTATTTTATCTTATTTTCTTAAGATTAATTTTTAGGAGTTTATTTTTAGTTTTATTATATATTACATTTTTTTTAGATCTTTAGTTTCTATATTTTTATTACGTTTTTAGTTTTATTTCTTTTATTTTCTTTTCTTTTAGTTTTACTTTATAGATTAGAAGTTTTATTTTTAATTTTTACTAATTTTATTTTTTTAGGATTTTAGTTAGTTTTATTTTCATTATTTTAATTGGGTCCAAACACACACACACACACACACACACATTATCCCCTATACCCCCATACACACAAACACCTCACCTATCCACACCATTCTTCTCCTACACCCTACCACACCACATACCCCCTACTTCATCTTCTACCTCCCACCTCTTTCTCTCTCCACAAACCCATCTCTCACCTCCATTATCAACACAAATCCAAACCCACCATATCCACATACCCACAAACCCATCTCTCATCTCTCAACCAATTCAGCCCCCAAATTGCCCTTACTCTTCGGCCACAGCAGTCACCACCGCCGGTCAAAAAACTCAACTCCGGCGCTGCCAACACGCCTCCGACTTGCTCAACCCGAGGTCGCCGGAACCCGTACCCTCAACTCCCTCACCCCTAACTGCCGGATCTCCTTGTCCCAGACACGCAATCATCCCCAACCCGTAGCCCCGACGCCCCCTCCACCGGCGGTGACTCTACTCCGCTCCTACTGAGCTCGCGTCCCCCTGAAACCACAACCTATATAGAGTTAACCCAATTCTGGCAACGCCTGAACCAGGCCCACATCGGCGCGACCTCTGTCCATCCCTCAAACCCACCAATCAGACCCGCCGAAGATCCTTACCCGCTGAGAAACCCGTCACCGACGACTGTACTCTCAAAACCCGCGATCACATCAGCCCTAACCCGCCGTCATCAATCGAACCCGAGCGACCCTTCTCCAACTCGTGACCCATATGCATCCAAGCCCATTTCATATTTAACACACCAAAAGCCTTTCAACCCAAACCAAATCATGAGCTGCCAAATCCCAAGCCAAACAAACCAACAAATTCCCCATGTGCCATAAAACCCCTTTTAACCATTTTTCCCAATTTTACCCCCAACTACCTACTGACCCCAATTTCCAAAACTACCCCTTTAACCATATCAGATTTTATTCCCAAATTTCCTCACCCACATGACCTCACACTCATCTCACCATTTCCATGCACACTCAAGCTAATTTCCCAAAATACTCTCATGCTCCATGTGCCTACTATAAATGAAGATGAAGACCCCATTTGAAAGAGAGCTTTGAGATAGGAATTTGTAGAGAGAGAAAATACCATTTTAGTGTAGGTTTTAGATTAGAATTTTTATTTTATTATTTTTGGATAGTGAGGGAAAAATAAATTGTTGTGAGAATTAATTTGAGTGAAATATTTGATGTAATTTTTTTTGGATCATTCAAATTGAGGGATGTTGATTTCAACTCATGGATTGAAGTTCAATTAAGCATCAAGAGATTGAGTTTGATTGTTCTTTTCTCTTCTCATTTATTTTATGCCTTTGATTATTAATTTGTCAAATTTCATACCATGTTAGGCTAAATCCCCTTTCAAGGGGTGGGGAAAAACCCTTATTTGATGTTATTTTAGTTTAATTAGTTTGATTACTTGAAAATTCCCTTTGAATGTTATTTTTGATCCCTCACCCTTAAATTTACGCCTCGAGAGAGGGTAAATGATTTTCGAGAGAAAATCAAAATTTTAGTTATAATACCCATTTTAGATTCGAACTAAAGATAGGGGTTTCTTAAGTGGGGTATTATAACTGGGATTTCAACTCTAAATTTATTTTCTAAGATTGCATAAATTTTAATTGATCGATCCTAGCGGGTGATTAATTAAAAGGAGTGTGGATCTATTTTCTAGAGTTGTGAGGTGTTGAATTTAATTTTCTAAAAGGTTACTATTAAAATTACATTTGCAGCGAGAGTTGATTTGTAATTTTGACATTAATTTGGGAGAATTCAATTAATTAGAATAACTAAAATTTGTGGTGTAATCCCACTCCTTGATTGTTCTCACAATTATTTACCTCACTTTATCTCTTATTTTAGTTTAGACTTTATTTTTCATTTTAGTAACTTTCTAGTTAGTTGTTATCATATCACATTTAGTTTAGTTTAGTTTAAATCATCACCTCACCTAATTGTTTTAATATTTGAAAAAGCTAAAAAAAGTAGAAAAGTGAAAAAGTACAAAAAGAAAAAAAAAAGTGAATTACAATTGAATTTGTCTCTTTCTTACCCCCTTGGAAGTTGATGGATACCCTTACTTACCTATGCACTTGAGTTTGTTATATTTTGTAGGTATTTGAGGTTTTGACTAACTTGTCTTTCAACAACGACATACAAAAAGCAAAGTTATCACTGCCCAAGTTTTTTAGGAGTTCGTCCTAAGTGTTTCGAGAGATCGGATGTTGCAAAGTTTACCCATGTGTTCCGTAATTAGGTGTAGAATGAACACCTAAAAATTTGAAAATCCTAGGGGATTTATGTGTGCTCTTCTATAATTTCACTAGAATTTTTAGGAGTTCGTCCTAAGTGTTTTGAGATATGGGATGTTGTGCGGGTTAGCTGCCCGTACTGAAATTGAGTGCAGAATGAACACGTATTAGTTCATAAATCCTAGGGTCTTTATATGTGTTACTGGGTGTTGCCTGAGGATTTTTAGGAGTTCATCCGAAGTGTTTCGGGAGAAAGAATGTTGAGAGGTAACCTGCGCTATCGTTCAAAGATAGTGCATTATCAAAATTCAAGGTGTCTACAGATACGATTGATGGGGAGTGGGCATGTGCGAATACTCTTCATCGAAATATGGAATGTTAGAGAGGTCGTGTGGTGGTTTTGAGTGAGAGTATAGAGGTATGTGTGGGGGATATTTTAATAAAATTATTTATGATTAAATAATTAACCAATAAACTTCGCCTGTGTCGTGCTTAACTTCTTATTTTTTTGACACTGCCGGTCCCAAGCCCGAAAAAAGGAGGAGGGTTGCGTTAGGTAGCTGACAGCCAGCATAAAACTTTGTCAGATCCTTATGAACATGAATCCTATGAATATACGTGCTAATGCTAGGGCATTCCCCTTAAGCGATGCGTTGCGCCTGCCACCGGGTGTCTCGAAAAATAGGCAAGGGGCGTTGCGCCTACCACCGGGTGTCTCGAAAAATAGGCAAGGGGCGTCGCATCGGCGCCCGGATGCAACGATAAATACGCAAGGGTTCCTGCAACAAGCTGGACGTGTGTGGGTAAAGAAGCTAGTCCAGGATACTAGATTTAGGTTAGCGATTTCGAACATAAGGACTATGACAGGAAAATGGATGGAGTTAGTAGATACCATGATAAGAAGAAAAATTAACATAGTTTGTTTACAAGAAACTAAATGGGTCGGTGAGAAGGATAGAGAAATAGAAAATACAGGATTTAAATTATATTATACAGGAACTCATAGAAATAAGAAGGGAGTTGGAATAATAGTAGATAAAAACTTTAAGGACGAAATCGTAACCGTTATTAGGAAAGGTGATAGACTTATACTTGTAAAATTGGTATTAAGTGAAAACATAATTAATATTGTAAGTGCTTATGCACCTCAAGTAGGATTAGATGAGCACACTAAAGTACAATTTTGGGAACAAATGGATGAACTAATTCAAGAAATACCCCTAGGTGAGAAAATCTATATAGGTGGAGATTTTAATGGCCATGTAGGAGAAGATCGTGTAGGATATGAGATAGTGCATGGAGGACATGGGTTTGGAGATAGGAACGACGGGGGAGAGTCTATCTTAGATTTTGCGATGGCTTATGATTTTGTACTAGTAAATACATGTTTTAAAAAGAGGCTTGAACACTTAATAACTTATAAAAGTGGAACACATAAGAGCCAAATAGATTTTTTCATTACTAGGAAAGGAGACCGATTAACGTGTAAAGATTGTAAGGTTATCCCGGGAGAGAGCTTAACCTCACAACATAGGATAATGGTGTTGGATATAAATATTAAAAATCAATCACGAGTGCGAAAAGTGAAGATTAACCCACGAACTAGGTGGTGGAATTTAAAAGGAGAGAAATTAGAACTATTTAAAGATAAAGTATTAAATGAAGCAACATGGAATAGTGAAGAAGAAACTAACATAATGTAGAGTAAGATGGCCACATGCATTAGGAGAATATCAAAAGAAATTCTTGGAGAATCAAAAGGCAAAGGGCCACAGTCTAAAGAAACATGGTGGTGGAATGAATAAGTACAGAATATAGTAAAAATTAAAAGGGAGTGCTTTAAAACATGACAAACAAATATAAATGAAGAGAATTTTGAGAAATATAAATGGGCTAAAAAGGAAGTTAAGAAAGTGGTAAGAGATGCTAAGTTAAAAGCGTATGATGATCTTTATACAAAATTAGGAACACAAGAAGGGGAAAAAAGTATTTATAAGCTTGCTAAACTTAGGGATAGGAAAACAAAAGATTTTAATAACGTTAAGTGCATCAAAAGTGATGATTCGAGAGTCCTAGTAAAAGATGATGAAATTATGGAAAGATGGAAAAACTACTTTGAGAGATTATTAAATGGAGATAATGGGAGTAGATTAGATATAGAGGGACTTAGGGATACTCGAGAAGATATATTTTTTCGTAGAATTAGGACAAGAGAGGTCAGGATTGCTCTAAAAAATATGAAAAAAGGAAAGGCTTTAGGACCAGATGGTATCCCTATTGAGGTTTGGAAGTGCTTAGGGGAGGTTGGAGTATCATGGCTTACAAAATTATTTAATAGAATTTTAATGACTAATAGGATGCCCGATGAATGGAGAAAAAGTATTTTAGTACCTATTTATAAAAATAAAGGGGACATACAAAGTTGTTCAAATTATCGTGGTATTAAGTTAATGAGTCATACAATGAAACTTTGGGAGAGAGTGATTGAATATAGATTGAGATTAAAGACAACAGTATCTGAGAATCAATTTGGGTTTATGCCTGGGAGATCAACAATGGACGCAATCTATTTATTGAGAAGATTAATGGAGAGGTATAGAGAGAAAAAGAAGGATCTTCATATGATTTTTATAGATTTGGAGAAGGCGTATGATAGGATACCCAGAGATATAATATGGTGGGTTATACATAAAAGAGGAGTGACTCGCAGATATATTGACGTGATCAAGGATATTTATGTTGGTGCGATGACTACAGTAAGAACATCAGCTGGAGAAAGTAGTGAATTTTCAATTACGGTAGGGCTACACCAAGGTTCAGCATTAAGTCCTTATCTCTTTGCGCTTGTTATGGATGAGTTGACTGGAAAAATACAAGATGAGGTGCCATGGTGTATGCTATTTGCAGATGATATTGTTTTAGTCGATGAGACTAAGACAGGGATAAATGCTAGGTTGGAATTGTGGAGAGAAACTTTAGAAACAAGAGGATTTAAAATAAGCAGAACTAAAACAGAATATGTGGAGTGTAATTTTAGTAGTAATAGGAGGAAAAATGGAGATGTGGTGAAATTGGAGGGTCAAGAAATTCCTAAAAATGACCATTTTCGTTATTTAGGATCGATTATACAAAATGATGGAGATATTAGTGATGATGCTATGCATATGATTAGAGCAGACTGAGTTAAGTGGAGAAGTGCGACCGACGTTCTGTGTGATAGGGGTATACCTTTGAAGTTAAAAGGAAAATTTTATAGGACGACCATTAGACCCGCCATGTTATATGGGACAGAGTGTTGGGCAACTAAGAAACAAAATGTGCAGAAAATGAGTGTGGCGGAGATGCGAATGCTAAGATGGATTTGTGGTACAACTCGAAAGGATAAAATTAAAAATGAACAAATTCGTGAAACGGTAAAAGTAGCTTCTATAGAAGATAAATTGAGAGAAAATCGACTTAGATGGTTTGGACACGTTAAGAGTAGACCAATGGATGCTCCTGTAAGGAGGAGTGATTTAGTTAGTATTGATGGTAACCCAAGGGGTAGAGGTAGGCCTAAATTAACTTGGTGGGATATTATAAAAAAGGACATGATATCATGTGGTTTAACTGAAGTTATTGCACTGGACAGAATGAAATGGAAAAATAGGATTCATGTAGCCGACCCCAAATAATTGGGAAAAGGCTTTGTTGAGTTGAGTTGAGTAGAAATAATTAACCAATCGTTTGATTGTGATGTTTAACTAATCAGTTAAATGATGCAGTCAACCGATTGGTTACTTGACCAACCGATTGATTGATAAATTGAGATCCGAGGCATAAAAAAAGGAATCTCATTTGATGTTCCTCCAAGGTTTTTTCTAACTTTTTAAGGACTTTTTCTGATTTTTTGCCTCTAAAGTCCGGGAGTTATTTGATTTATTATTGTTCACACGTAGGACTGTGACAATGGTAGTCTCTTTGGGGCACCTGATGCATCGTTTCCATGTTCCTCTTTAAGGGTGTTGAAGGCTAGGAACAACCATCTATGTTTGTTCCTTTGGCTCCTGTTTCGTGAGGAGTTGCCAAGGGAAATGTCGAGAATTCTGTGGTGTCGTAAACTCCCATTAAGATAGACCAGGTGTTCTTTCACATTCTTACTCTTTCCTTTATCATTCTGTAAAAAGTAGAGGATAAGGTGGTGAATGTGCGTTCACGGGCTAATGCTTTCCAAATGGTGGTGCTTTACCTTGATCTGGTTATTTTTTAAAGGGTGTTTTTATTCCCACCCAATTTTTCTTTCTCATACCCCTAAAAAGCTTTACAAGTTTAATAGAAATGGGGTTTACAGAAAGAAACGTGGGGTTTAAATAAAAACACCCTTTTTAAAATGACGTGAGTTTCACTTTATTCATACACACTTTTGTTATTATTTATTATGATTATTTTATTTGTAATGAAATGCACCCTTTTTTGATTTTTAGAAAGTGATAGTCAATGACTCATGGTTAGAAGACATATAAACTCGTTGATTATCCAGTTATCTTGCGATTTGCTAACTGGTAGAGTCTATTTATGAAAGTGGTGATTTGGGCCACGTGTTTCATTCTTATAGTTTTCATCCAAAGGGATTTGGATATTCTAGTCATGCCATGCCCTCTGTGCCATTGGCCCCTCTGTTTGTCACTCTTTTGAACCCTCCAGCGCATGCTCGTCTTGACATGCCTGATGAGAAGAAGACTCATAAATGATCCCTTTAGGTGGATTATTGGGACTTTGAAGTGAGTTTTATGCGCTTGTCTTCTGAAAGTGCATATCCTTTTAGGCTTTTATGGGAGGCCCGGGGAGTGTCATGGCTTTGGTATTTTTATGTTGTGGAAGTGGGAGGTCCTTTAAGTTTTTTTTTTTATGTAAGGTCTCCCCTGTATATGTTCATACATAAAATGTCTTTCATACATTCGTGGCATTTCTTTATGGTTGTTTGAATATTATTCATGTATTTACTTATGCGACCTAGTTATTTATTTCACTTGTACTCAACAGAGCATGTGACTTAAGTAAATTTTGTGGGGGTATCAAAGAAAATATTTTTAACGTGTGAAGAAATTTTGGAATCATTATTACGATATACATGGGATGAGTTTAAGTACGACATCTAGAACAAATTGAGAATTTAAAGGGATAGGCCTAATGAGGGTCTCCCATCTTTTTGTAGGGGTGATAATGCTTAGGATTATAGGATTGGGGTAATGTGCTTTGGTACCTTTGTCTTTAGTGTTGGCGAGGTCTTCTGGTGTTGCCACTGCCGATGTTGGATGTCGTTACCATTTATGATTTTCTAGGCTTTGTCCTCACCTTGACCACCACTTCTAAACTTTGACACCTTTTATTGCGTGGTGGGTCATACTGGAAGATCGGTCCTTTTAGGTTTATCTGTTGACAACCTTGTTTGGAAGGGGAATTTTGAGGATGGGGACAATATGTGGTACTTTTTGATTATCCGTCGAGTTTGCCTTTGAGAGTGTTTTAGAGGGTTCTTGCACATACTGATTTTCTAGATGAAGAGTACAAGAGTGATCTCCTTTCCCTTTTGGACTATTTAGTTGTTGTTTTATGGTGTTGTCCTTTGTGTTATGTTTAAATAAGGAGAATTTTGAATAGTTCAAAATGATTTGGGCACTTTTTATTACTTTTTCTTTCGCTCTTAAATTCGTGTTTCCTCTTTGTACTGTAGAGACGATAAGTATTTTGATTGGTTACCTAAGGGTGGGGTTTTATGTTTGTTGGATTGGACCTGATGTGATGACACTGGTTGGCTATGTATCTCCAATTCAAATGCAACGATTTGTTAGTTTATGAATTTTTCTGATGATATTTATATCGTAGAATCAGATTTATGTAGTTCTGCCAAGCAAAATGAATGGGGGATTAAAGATTTCAGTTGACTTCAAGTAAAAGGTGCTCTGAGTTTGTTTCATTATGGACGATTTCTCGTGGGAGTGCTTAAGGTTTTTAGGAAAATAAATGTTTGAACCAATTGAGGTTGAAAAGATGAGGAATGTGACCCCATCGAGGTATGATGGGGTTCCATCCCCACTTGTGTTTATTTCGATGATAAGGTAGGGTCTCCCAAGTTAGGTGCAAACTTTCCTCTAGGAGTCCGAGAAGGTTTTAAGTTCTCTTTAAAAACCAAGTCTCCATATCGTACATTTTTCCCCTTGAAATTTTTAATGAAATCTCGGGAAATCCATTTTTGGAAGCCATGGTTATGGTAGGTGGCCTTAAGCTTCCTTTTTTTTCGAGTAGTGCCATATTTTCGTATCGGTCTTGAACCTATTTGGTTTCGGCAACATAGATTTCGATCATGATTTAGAGGGAGGTTACCTCTAGTTCAATGTGTAGGAATTACTCCGTTCCATAGACTAGTGATTAAGGGGTTGCTCCAATGGAGTTTCGTTCGGTACTGTAGTAGACCCAAAGGGCATAGGGTAGCTTCTCTAACTAGTCATTGTAAATCACAATCATCTTGATGATGATATTTTTGACATTCTTGTTAGTTGCCTCGACTAATCCATTAGTTTATGTCTTTTATGGGGAAGACTTGTGTTAGTTAATCCCATATTCATGCAGTATGTGAGCCGTTGTCAAAGACTAACTCGTGAGGAATGCCGAAGTAGCATATAGTATTATGCAAGGTTCTAAAAAACATGAACGCGGGGCGTGACCAAGGTGTGGAAGCCAAGCCTTAAGTCTTAGAAACCTAGGCGGGCCTTAGGCGTAAAAAGGCGTTTATGCCTTTTTTAATATATTTTAATATTTTTAACTATGACAAGGCTATTAAAAAGACTAAAATGGTACATACCTTAAAAATACGTCTAAATATTTATAGATTAAAATATTATTTTTTTAAAATTCTTAAAAAAATAAAAAAACTCGCATTTTTTCACGCCTTACTTCTAAAAAACTCGCATTTTTTTACATCTTACCCCCCCAAAATGCACGTTTTTTCACACCTTATCTCAAGAAACATCGACCATCATTGATCACTCCTTAGTCCACGCCTAGGGCCAAAACTTGGCGTATCTAAAAAGTCTCGCGCCTAGGCCCGCCTTGGCGCCGCCTAAGCGCGTTTTTTAGAACACTAGTATTATGACGTATAAACCTGACACTTTCTTAGCATTAAACACATAATATGATTCGTCCTCAACCCACTTAGTGATGTAATCGATAGCCACCAAATTGAACTTATGTCCCGTTGAGGCCCTAGAAGTTACATTGTCAATGATATCGATCTCCTAGGTGGAGATTGGCCATAGTGAGGTTATGAAATAAAGTTCTTTGGGAGGTATATGTTGTTGTGGTGCATACTATTGGCATTGAGGTATGCATTTATATAGTCAATGTAATCGCATTTTGCATAGGAATCCATTAGTAAGCTTATCATAGTATTTTCTTGGAGAGGGTGTGCCCACTCATGTGAGATTCGCATTCGCCATTGTGGATCTTTTCCATTATCTTGATCGCCACTGGATAGGGTCTACTTTGATGCACATAATAGGTGGATCCCACCAAAACCTCTTTTTTAGAGTTATCATCCTCAAATAATGAATTGGGTGTCCAAACATATCAAATTGATTCGATTGTTTATTGTGGCACTAAGAGGGTAATGATTGTCATTGAGTAGGTTTCAGATGTAACTTCCAATTTTGTTGACCTTAAAGAAATATAAAGGTATATTTTGACTCTTTATTGGGAAAATTATCTCGGTGGTTCCATCAGGAATGTCCACTATGGATGATAATGTGGCAAGGGAGTTTGTGAATCTATTCTTATCCTTGAGGAGGAAAGTCAAACTCGAGACGTTTAAACCCGGAGGTAACTTTGTTCAAGTAGGAGGGATAAGGCAAAAGATTTTTTGTCTCAAATCTTCCATTTTTTACTATATAACTAATGACTATGGAGTCTACATATGCTTTAAGTCCTGTAATTACCATTTCCAAGGCGATGTGTAGGATTGTTATGCAAGCTTTGTATTCTACTGTATTGCCAGTGGATTCATAGGTGAGCTTGATGGAAGTGGGGAGTCTTCGGGCATTTGGGAATATGAGGGTTATCCATTTATTGAATACTTTTTAGTTGGTTGATCCATCAAAATAGATTTTTCATATCCGTTGATCATTTATTTTGAAGTGGTCCTCATTTAGGAATTTGTTCGTTCCCTCTTCTTCATCTTTTAAGGTTTGCCTTACTATAAAGTCTATTATGGCTCTGTCTTTGATATATTTTTACATAACGTAGATAATCTCAAACTCAAATAGCAGTAAAAACCATTTTTCCATTCGAGTCGATATGGTTAGCTTCTTAAATAAGTACTTCAGGGATTCCATTCTGTAAATGAACTAAATATTAAAAGACATTATGTATTGTCGAGTTTGTGCGTGATCCATACAAGTGAGACACAATCATTGTCCAAGGTAGATTAATTAAACTCACAAGTCACCAAATTCTTGATGACGTATAGATATCGTATTCTTTATTATATGTTTCCACATAAAGGTATTGTATCTCCTCACAGTAATGTCAGTAGTGAACATGTTTAAGAGAAATGGTTGTCCGACTTAGGGAGGCACCAATATTGGTGGATGAGTGTGGTAATCCTGAACTTTCTCAAATTCTTTACATCATCGAGCGTTTCATTTTTTAGGGGAGCAGTTATCTAGGAACTGAAATATAGGTTCACATGTGGTTGTAAGTTGGATGATGAATCGATTAATGAACTATAACTGACCTAGAAACCCTCTAACTTCTTTCTCAGTCCTAAGCAATGACATTCTCGGATGGAATTAACATTGATAGGGTCTATTTTTAT
Source organism: Sambucus nigra (assembly GCA_949130495.1). Classification (NCBI taxonomy): domain Eukaryota; kingdom Viridiplantae; phylum Streptophyta; class Magnoliopsida; order Dipsacales; family Adoxaceae; genus Sambucus; species Sambucus nigra. Next base: position 232,131,711 of record OX422224.1, read on the forward strand.
CCCCTCCTTATTGACTATGATATTCTCCTTATTGACTATGAAACCTAGGACCTTTCCTTTAGTAACCTTAAAGACACACTATTGAGGATTTAGTCTCATTTTAAACAAGTGGAGTCTCTAGAAGAACTTCTGAAGTGTCGGGATATGTCATTAACGGTATTTTAACTTGGTGATCATGTTGTTCACATAAAATTGTACATTATTATGGATAATATTATTCAATATGGTCATGGTGGCCCTCTGATAGGTATCCCTAAAATTCTTGAGGTTGAAAGTCATGATTATGTAGCACTATGTTCCCCACATTGTGATCAATGGACTCTTCTCTTAATGGTTGGGCGCATCTTGATTTGGTTGAAACCTGAAAATCCGTCCATGAATGACTTGAGTTTGTTACTAGAAATTATGTTTAATAGAAGTAGACCTTAGGGAGAGGGATTTTATCTTTGGGGAAAGCCCCGTTGAGGCCTCGATAGTCTATTAACAAATGCACTTTATCGTTAGCCTTAGATACTGGTACTATGTTGGCGATCCAAATGGGATATTTTAGTGAACGGATGAAACCGAAACTTAGTTATTTTTCCACTTATTCTTTGACCTTTAGTGATAATTTGGGTATAAACTTGCGGAGTCGCTGTTTGACTGGACAAGACTTGGGGAGAATAAGGATGTCGTGCATCACTATCTCGATATTGATTCCTGGCATGTTAGTGTAAGACCAAATATGTCGACGAAGTTGGTAAGGACATTGGTGATATTTTCTCACTCGTCTTTATTTAGGGAGGACCATCTTTGAAGGTTTTTTTTTTTTTGGGTGGTACCTAAGTTTATAGTATTCATATAATCCTCACTAGAGTGATATGGTTTATTTTTATTTGGATGAGTTTTTTCAAGTGTTTTAAGTATTTTATGTGTTCATACATTATGAGGCACAATATTTGACTTATTAGTGACTTCATAATCTTCACATATAACATATGAAGGAAAGTACTGGAAATTAGAATTTATTATGACATAAAAGAGAGTAAATATAGTATTTATGAGAGTAGATAAATATGCTTTGTAGGGGGATATATCAAGATATGGGATATGGGGAACTCTCCTTTCAAGATAAGGCCAGTTATGAGGCGATGAAAATCCTAAGATTCTCGTGATGAGGATGATATGCTTCTAGAGAAATATCCTCAATACGGTATTTAGGTGAGTTGACACTTTGACCTCAGTCTTACTTTGGGGAAGATAGAGAGTTTATCAGGCTCAGCTTTATGCTCATTGGGAGGCTAGGTAGTTTCCATGGTTGTTCCAAAGATGGGATCATGGTAGGGATGGACTGGGATAGGTCTTCCAAATGAACTGGTGGTCTTTCATCTTCCACCAATAGTTCCATGGAGGGTAGGAGAGTATTTTTTCGGGTTCAACCTTATTAAGGGTTTTAGAATCTTCGACGTGTAGTACCTGGAGGTAGAGGTTCTTCACGGCTATGCTAACTAGTCTCCTCTTTCCCTTATATTATTTTGATTAAAACTTTATACCAACTGTTAAATTATTCAATGGGGGTCAAGTCGAATGTGCCTACCATGGAAATGAGAGTGGAATCTTCTGAGAAGAAGAAGGAAACTCCTAATAAGGTCTGGTTCCCTTAACTTTTTGTTATTATTTGTGACTCAAGAGATTTTGAGATTTTTGTGACTCACTTGGTAGATCTTTCCATTGTCTATTGTGGGTGAAAAATGTAATGGTCCAAATTCTAGTGGCCCAAGTAAGTCCAACCCGAAAATATAAAGCCCATCACTCGAGCTGAGATTAAAGTCACATGGGATAAATATGGAAAGCTCAACCTTGTTAGATAAAATCTCAGAGGAGATCAACAAAATGAAGAAGCGAGCCAACCCATAGATGGAAGATGTTCTACACAACTCAACCACCTTTGTGGCTATTTATAGAACCCTCACCCCAAGACAACGAGGCATGTAATTCTTTGTTCACAAATTAAAAATAATTAATACACAGAGAGAAACACCCTGTGGATGTAGGCAGTTGCCGAACCACATAAATATTTTTGTTATGGGAATGTTTTATATCTTGTGTTGTTCTAACTTGCTTAGATTCATTTATTTTGATTAGTTTCACTCACAACCAGCTCCGCTTGTTGAAAATGATTCTTTTTCCTAAGCAAACCAAAATCACTAAGTTAAGCAATGTCTCAGCCTCATAGTACACCTGTTGTGGGCAATCAACAAGGAAGACTCTCATTACACAGAGTTAGGTCTGAGATTCACCTCGATAGAAATCAGGCCGTTGACCATCCATGATTTCTCCCACAACAGCGACCTTCTAAACAAAGCAACGAGCAACCCAGGTCAACTTAGATTTCGAGCCTGGGCAATGATTATGAAGAATGACTCCATGAATTAGAGGAGGCAACGTACCTCCAAGTGGAGGAAAGAAAGCATCTCCAATGATGACTGGGAAAAATGGAGCGAGAGCTCTATGGAGATAAACGTAAGCGTCATGGTTAGACGCCTAGCCCTCAGGCGAGTAAAACTCATATCCAAGATAAGAGTTCACACCATGATCAGGAGCATTCAAAGAAGGAAAGCCACCCGATAGGATGAAACCAAGAGAAAGAACATCATAGACACAATTTTTGAAGTCTGGTTTGAAGGGAGATAGATTAATACCTAGCTTATCGTAGGGCTAGATTCCCCATAGAGTTGGCAAGGATGGCACTCATCACTCAGATGCAATCCTATTTTCTGAGGATAATTGAGGGGAAAGAGCCCCCAAAGAAGTTAACAACCCCAAGATTCATGATATATAATGGGAAGATCGACCCCATAGACTATGTGCATAAGTACAGGCAAGCCATGACCCCGTGGAACCACAATGATGCCCTTATGCGCCATATATTACGCTCTAACCTAAGAGATGTCACACAAAAGTGGTTTGAGAAACTGCCTCATAGGTTGTTCAAGAACTTCTAGTCCCTCACATAGGCCCCACAGCTTGCTTTATAATAAGCGGTTCTCACCCAAAGAGAACGGATTATCTCATCACCATGAGAAAGAAACCCTCCATGAGACTTTACAGGATTATGACAGGCACTACTAGGAAACTGTCAATGAAGTCAAATATTATTCAGAGCAAGTTGACATAGCATAATTCAAGATAGGGCTGCCCCATAACTCCATGTTGTATCAGTCCCTCACTAAGAAGGAGGAGGATACTATCGACGATTTGCTGTCACGCATAGAGAAGTATGATAAAGTGGAAGATGTGGTCACCCTCAAATAAGGAGATAACAGTTTTAAAAAGGCATCCAAAAGAAATGAGAAAGAGATCACCCCCAAAAGGGGAAAAAAAGCAGAACGGAGGATCCAAAAATAAGGACAAGGCATACCCATCCAAAACTTTTCGGACATTAACACTATTTTTAAAGAACCAATCTACAAGATCTTAGGAAAGAAAAGAAGTTCCTTAAGTGACCAAAGAAGATGGGTGGAGATTTGAGCAAGACAAATAATGCTCTCAGATGTGCTTATCATAAGAAGAATGGTTACAAGACAGAAAACTGCAAGGCCTTCAAATACCATCTAGAAGAGTTAGCCCAGGTGGGGGACTTAAATAAATACATTGAGAAGAAGTCTGAAAAGGTCATAGGCAGTGTCGATAAAAAATTAGATAATGTTTTGGAGGATGATCTGGGGAATGAGTTTGTTGTTATCCATAATGATTCAAGGCAACACTGTATGGATGGAACTCAAGAAGGTCACTGCTGTTTTAGAGGCCTTCCAAACCGACCTTGCAAAAAGCCCAGCCATCAAGCACAGATGACCAGTAGACGTAGACTACATAAGCATATAGTCTTCACGTAATACGATTGGATCGGAGTAAGGACCCCACACTATAATGCGCTAGTAATCACCTTCAGAATTTCAAACTAGGATGTGAACAAGCTACTAGTTAATCAAGGGAGATCCTCTGAAGTCATGTACTTAGAGCTTTTTCACAAGCTCAATTAGAAGTTAGAAGACTTGAAGGAAGTGACCATCCCAATGTTTGGCTTTGTTGGGAAAATGACCATGCCAATAGGAAAGGTGGTCCTACCTGTTAGGGCCAAAACTATCTCAAAGCTGATCGAGTTATTTATGGTGGACATTGACTCGCCTTATCATGCTATTCTTGGGAGAGGGTGGCTGCATGCTATGCAGGTTGTTCCATCCGCTTACTAATATAAACTCAAGTGCATCTCGGAATGAAGAGTGATGGAAATTAGAGGCAACCAGATTATTGGTCAAAAGTATTTTATTGCCTTCATCAGGCTAATTAGGAAAAAAAGGGAGGTCATTCCTGTAACGTCTGAAGACGGAGCTACACCATCCAAATAGCAACTAAGGTACAAAAGACCAAGAGTGGAAGAGACGAGAGTCAACCCTGCAGATAGGGTAATGGAAAAATTTTAAGAGATAGATTTTGATGAGACTCGATTGGAAAGGAAATTCCTGATCGATACCACACTATTTGAGTAGGAGAGGAAGGAGTTAATTGTTTTACTGAAGCAAAATCAAGATGTATTCGCATGGCTTCCGTACAATATGCCTAGGATCGGCCCTAATGTCACGTGCCACAAACTTCATAATAATTCTACATATCCGTCGACTACATAAAAGGCTCTTCGAACCGCCCTAAAAATAGCATAGGCAGTGGAGACAGAGGTGGGCAAACTTCTGGAGTCAAGGTTCCCCAGAGAAGTTTAATTCTCAAAACGACTATCAAACTTAGTAGTGGTAAAAACGAGTAATGATAACTAACGAGTGTGCGTGGACTTCACCGATCTTAATAAGGCCTGTCCCAAAGATAATTTTCCTCTGCCTCAAATAGATCAGCTAATCGATGCCCTAACCAACCATAAATAAATGAGTATGTATACTCGGGATATTATCAGAACCTTTTGTTCGGCACTGACCAAGACAAAACTTCATTCATAACTACTCTGGGATTATTTGTTACAAGATCATGCCTTTTGTCCTTGAAAATGCAGGAGCCACATACCAAAGGTTATTTACAAAGATGTTCAGGCAACAACTGGGGGAGAAAATGGAGGTGTACATTGACGACATGCTCATCAAGAGCAAGCTCAAAGATGATCACCAAAAGTATGTAGCAGAGATTTTTGAGATCCTAAGGCATTACCAAATGAAGCTCAACATGGCCAAATGATCCTTTGGGTTTAAATTCGAAAAGTTCATAGGGTACTTGGTCAACAAGAGGAGAATTAAGGCCAACCCCGATCAGATAGTTGCGATCAATAATGTTCTGCCCCGAGGATGCTGCGCGAGATTCGTAAGTTAACATGGATGTTAACATCCTTTAACCGTTTTATCTCTAAATATTCTGAACGACTCTGACCATTTTTTTATCTATTAAAGAAGGAAAAAGGGCTCACAAAGGAAAAATGACTCACCCAGAACAAGAAAGGCTCAAAGGCACTTGAAGTAATCAAATCCTATCTGAATAGACCTCATCTACTGACCATTTAAGGTCCAAGAGATCCTCTTTATCTCTACCTAGCAGTTTCAAGCCATGCAGTCAGTTCGACCTTAGTTTATGAAAAAAAGGGACGACAATCTCCCATTTACTACATCCGCAAAACACTCTTAAACGCTAAGCATTGCTACTTCCCACTGGAAAAATTAGCCTATTTTTTGCTCATTGTATCATGCAAGTTAAAGGATTACTTTGAAGCTCATCCAATCATAGTCATCATGTCTTTTCCCCTCAAAACTGTCCTTCGAAAGGTCGTCTTATTTGGGAGGATGTTCAAATGGTCGATCAAACTTGGGAGATTTGATATACACTATCAACCAAGAACGACGATTAAGGGCAATGTTGACTGGTTTAATTATATAATTTACAGGAGAAAAGGAGCCCAACGACCAATAGATAGCCGATCAGTTGAGGAGACGAGAGATCGACCAGTGCAGAAAATGCACACTTTTTGTGGATATCGCCTCTAATTCTATAAGGGAAGGAGTAGGAATTATGCTCGTCTCTTAAGAGAATGTCATGATCAGGCAAGGGATCAAACTTGGCTTTGAGGCATCTAATAATAAGGCTGAGTACGAAGCCCTCATTGCTGAACTATGTAAAGATCACTCACTAGTGGTAAGCCACCTTGATATATTCTTATATTCAAAGCTGGTGTCCAATCAAGTAATAGGAGATTTTAATGCCAGGGATGAATGAATGGCAACACACCTACAGGTCGCCCATGATGTCAAAATTTGAGGAAGCGCACATTTAATAATACTATCGGGGGTATAATAACCATGCCGATGCTTTAGCAGCCTTGGGGTTAGCGGTGGACTCTGATTTGAGAAGAACAGTTGAAGTGGAATTCCTCACCAAACCCAGCATCACAAAGCCTGTGGTCACAGAATATATTTTTGCCAACGAAAAAAATCCTAACTCGATGGACTCAATAATCACTTATCTATAAAGTGACATCCTGCTGTCTGATAATAAGTAATCCCACCAACTCAGGGTTAAAGTTGTACAATTTTATCTAGCGCTCGAAGGAGAACTCTATAGAAGATCCTCTACTGGTCCCTACCTCTAATTAGTGCATCCAAATGACATCGACCAATTTTTTTGTGAATTACATGATGGAATTTATGGAATCCACACTGGAGGAAGATATCTTGCCTTTCGAGTAATGAAGAAGGGTACTGGTGGCCATATATGCAGAAAAATGCAACCTCTTATTTATAAAAGTGCGAGAAATGCCAAAAGTTCTCCCTCATGTTCAATCAGCCGACCAACGACTAAAAATCACTAACTAGTTTATGGCCATTCGCCCAGTGGAGTTTGGATATATATATATATATATATATATATATATATATATATATATATATATATATATATATATATATATATATGTCCATTCCCAAAATCACCATGGAATTTCAAATACCTCTTGGTTGGCACATATTACTTCATAAAGTAGATTGAAGCAGAGCCACCGACGAATATGTGGGATATCGACATGATCATGTTAATCTGGAGAAAAATCGCAATATGGTTTGGAGTACCTAGGACGATCACCATGGATAATGGAACACAATATAAAAGTGGACTATTCTAGGGTTTTGTTGACAACCATAACATCAAGCATCACTTCATCTCTATGGCCTACCTCCAGAGCAATGGGCAAGCGGAGGCTTCCAATAAAATGATGCTCGATGGCATAAAAAGAGATTAGAGAATGCATAAGAATCTTGGGAGAATGACCTTCCTCACATCCTATGGGCATATTTTACTATGCCCAGAAGACCTATTGGGGAAACGCCTTTTGATCTAACCTATGGGATGGAGGCTTTTATACTTTTGGAAGTTGGTTTGCGAAACACGAGGACCACAATTTTCGAGCAGGGTTTGAACGAGGAAGACATAAGGACTGAACTTGACCTAGCCAAAGAGAGAAGGGAACATGCCATAATAAAGCTGGCTTTTTACTAGCAATAACTAGCTAAACATTACAACAAGAGCGTCATTTCGAGAAATTTCCAGGGTGAAGATTAAGTCCTCAGGAAAATCCTTGGTAGTGATAAAATACCTTCAGATGGAAAGTTGGGACCTAATTGGGAGGGACCGTTCAGTGTCATCAGAGACGATTTGCAAGGAGCCTACCATTTGGAAAGAATGGAGGGCCAAGAGATACCAAGGGCATGGAATTTAACCAACCTCAAGAAGTTTTATTTTTTAATTCACTCTTACTTAGTTATTTTTAGTTTAGTTAGTTTTGCTAATTTTTATTCCAGAATTCATGATGCTCGCACTTTGTTCTAGATTTTCTAATAAAGTACATGTCCAATTGGTTCATTTAGCCATTTAACATTGTTCCAAAGTGGCAGTCTTACACTTTAGTTAATGGTCAAAACATTGATCAATATCATCTTAGTTTACTTAGAATTAAAACTTATTCAATTACAATTAAACTTGAGGTTACAAAATCTTCGTCATGAAAAACACAAAAAACTCACAAATTTCCTAAACAAATAAAATACCTGCAGGGGATCCCAAGGCACTAAGCGAACCTGACCTTGGTCGAATAAAAATCCTGAATGGGTGGATGGCCCTAAAACCAGGTGCATTTTTTCCAGAGTCAGCCCTAGGCCTAAGGTAATGTGATAACACGACCTAAAAGGTAAGATAAGACAATAACATAATGGAAAAATGCAAAACGTGGAATTATACAAACAACTTGTTATTACATAAAATTATAATACATAATTAATATCATTTACAACATTGAGAGGACAAAACTAATACAATTACTATCCTTGGTGAGCAATTGCATCAACAATGACCTCTCTTCGACCATCGTTAGGATTGGGTTGAAATTTATCATCACTCTCATGTCATGACAAATAATTCTTGAATAGTTAAAGATGAACGACATCTAGAGGAACACAACTCTCTTCACTTCCAAAGGGGGGATGATGATACACCGAATGATCAACTTGGTACCAATACCAAAGTTTAAAGTCCTTTAGGACTTTTATGATCCCCAAAGCATTCAACTAGCCATGTTTATAGGCTAGATACTTTTCTTTGTCCAGCTTAATTAGGGTATCCATCCACCCCTCACCATAGCCAGCAGACCACGCCGCACGAGGACCCATTCTGAAGAGATAATGTAGCTTGATTATATCCTGTCTTAGCCCCATCTTCACAAATGCTTCCCTTTTTAGGTCTTCCTTTGATTCGGCGAGCTACTTCCTGAGAGAATCATTTTTACTCTACAAAAATACACCAACATTACCAATGTCTTTGGTCTCATCGAGCTGGCCTTTCAAGGAATTCATCTCCTCTTGCATAAGGGTGCCAACATCGCCAAGATCCTTCACTTCGTCATTTATTTTGGCCACTAAATTAGATTGATCCTTGTGAGCCTCGGTCATCTTTTAAAGAGCCTTTTGAGCAAAAATAAAAGCACGACGATCTTGAATACTAGCTCCCCGACCAAGAATAGGGTCTAGGTTACCAATAAAAGAAGGGATCTCCCTACGAACATTGTTGTGCTAAAAGAATAAAAGAAAATAATTCAGCAATAATGGAAGATAAAATAAAAAGTGGACACAATATTCTATTATAACAAAATTGGGCAAGGCCCTTACAAACGAATAAGAACAGAAGGAAATATAAGGATTCGAAAGCTAACTATTCCTAACTAGATCCGGGCATTCTTTTCTTTCACATGGTCTTGCATTTTTGGGACTTTGACTCGAGCAACCTCAGAGGATTCCTGGTTGGTAGGAGAATTTGCCTAAACATCTTCATCAACCCTTGATGTGGAAACTGAATTGTGCTCGCCAAAATAATCACACTCAACCAGGACATTGGCCCTTGTCAGGGCAACATCCCAACATCCTAACCTTTCTTAAAGTTGGACATTCTAATGAAATTCAATAGGCGATTGGCGTCGACCAAGGCTTCTTTATAGACACTGTCGTAACCCATGTCCTTAGCAGCCACTAGAGCTTCTGTTTGGTCATTCTTCAACCAATCATGCTCGACCACCACCTGGTTGTAATCAGTCTTCTGCTTGTTGAAATTATCCTTAAGTAGAGAAATCTCATCCTTTAGGGTTGTCATCGCCAAAATAGTGGATGAATTCTCAGCCTCATAAGTCTTCTGAGTAGTGGCCCGGGCGGATTTAGAGTTCTTCAAAGCAATGGTGAGGTCATCTAACCTGGTTTACTGGGAGCGCTTCTCTAAAATGACGACAAAGTCAACCACAAGCTATAAAGAAAATAATAAAGTTTATGTCAGAATTTTAAAAGGTTCAATACCCCAGATAGAGTAAAATAAAATTTCATTATACCAGTGACAATGCCTGAGCAAAATGGTTAGAAATCTTATTGTGTGTGAATTGGTTAACTTTCTCACAGTCAAGTGCGAGCACTCCACCCTTCAACATACCAAAGTCCAAGGAGTTTTTTTTTCCACCGACATCACTTGGTGAACCCTCTCAGAGTTATGGGCATGACCCTTCTTGGAAGGCATCATCGACGTTGAAGAATAATGGGTCTTCTCACTCTTATTCTTTTCTTGGACTGAGGAGTTCGACATTGATATGGGGGCAGATGGACCCTCAAGCTCGTTATCTTAGGAATGTTAGCCTTGGGGGAAATGGGCACCATGTCATCATCCTCTACCAGCAAAATCTCTCTTTTAGGAGCCATTGTTTCGTCCTCAACGTGAAAGATAGTATCAATGTTCAACGACTCAAAAAAGGAAGAAGTGGAAGACCCCTCAATGGTCGAATGAAGGGGAACATCAGGGATCGAATCTACTGGATGAGTAGTGAAACTATTAGTGGAGTTATTGTACTCTAGAAGAGATGTAACAACCCACATTTTTTAATGAATAAAAATGTAAATTTAGCTTACTTGGAATAAATTTTTTTTTTTATTTTATTGCTAAAACCAAGTCATTTTTTCTAAAAAAAATAACCTTTTTTTATGTCAAACCTCATTAAACCATTAAGCACCAAATATATTTTTTTCTAAAAATTTATTACACACTTAAATATCATTTATGCTCAAAAAATATATATATATTTTTATCATTATATACCAATTTAATTTGAAACTAAATCAGGAATTTTGCCATGACCCAAATACAATTTTTAAGTGTAAACATTTTGATTAAAATTTAAGTGGTATAAAGTTTAATTTAATAATTTAAAGCTTTAAGGATCAAAATCAATATAATAAAAGTAAAAAAAATATCTACGATATTTTTTTACCCCAAACCGCCTTCTCCCTCCCTATATATACATCTTATAATCATATTCTGTAAAACAAACGAAGCCTGTAGGAGTAAAACAAAAAAAAACACACTCATTTCCTTACCCTCTTCCTTCAACTCAATGTGTATATAAAAGCATAGCGGATTGGGATTTAGAGAAAAAGAAAGCTTGAAATTTTTTCCCATGCTGGCTGGGGTCTAAAGAGAAGATGTAAACTTTTTTTTTTGTAAACTCTTGTTATATTCATACACTGTTATATATATATATATGTGTGTGTGTGTGTGTGTGTGTGTGTGTGTGTGTGTGTGCATGTAGCAGTGTATGTGTGTGTTTAAACTCAAGTGTGTATATATATGTGTGTGTGTGCATGTAGCAGTGTGTGTATGTGTTTAAACTCAGGTGTATATATATGTGTGTGTGCGTGTGTGCGCATGTGTTATAATAGGTGTGTGCGTGTGTGTATATATATGTATGTGTGTGTGTGTTACGAGAGGAGAAAAGAAAAATCGAGAGGGAGGAGAGAAAGATACTGAGGTGGCCAGAATATTAGCCGGGGTCATGTTTGCCCGTGAGTATATTTGGTCGGAGAAGAAACGGTTGGGCTTTCTTTTTTTTTCTTTTTAAAAACCAACACTAAGTATATATATTAAAAATCATTTCTTTTAAAAACCTTAAAAATTCATATCTTTTCAACAGTTATTGAAAAAATACGAGGAAAGTACCATTGAGTTCGTAATGTCGAATAAATCATTTCAATATATACACATTCTCTATTTGATACTATTTTTAATATAGTCAATTTTAGGCCTTTTTGTAATTTGAGGGTCACCCTATACTCGTATTTTTTGCATACATAGTTGTTTAAAAAAAATTCTTGCACACTATTTTATATTTTCAAGATATAAAAACCAATTTCCATTAACAATCTCAAAATAGAGTTATTGTCCTCCTTTATATTTTATTAACAAAGTTATTTTTTGTACCATGTTTACGAGGATTTGAACTCGATTCCTATATACACAATGGGTATCATGTAGTATTGATTTTCTATTAGAATAACCAAGATATATAAAAAAAAGTTACAAAAGCTGAGATACCTATAGTGTGATACATATGAAAACATCGTACGTAAATATTCAATATTATAATTTTACATAAAACCGTGTAAAATGTATCTTTAAAATTTTTCGTAGTAACCTTTTCATTAAAAATCGTAGCCAAAGATACATGATTCAACCGACAACAAGAAAAATAAACCCTGCAGAGTATGTATAGGTGATTCTAGTTCAACATTATTTTCGAGCTTACACCCTTGAATTACTGCATTTATTTATTTCACTATGTGATAGCCCCTGGATTTTTGTTCTGAGTTACAAACTCTTTTGTGTAGTTCACAAATACCGTGAATGTTGATTCAATTCTTATTTGAATAAACCCTAACCCGATAATTTCATGCAACCTATGCTTTCATTTAAACCCGGTGGCATACATTATAATTTAGGGAATAGACTTTGATATACCCCCAGAAGCATTATTTGTCTTGTAGGACTCAGGGATTTAGGGCCTCGTTTTGGCTTACCACATGGATGTCGCTCTTTGGAGTTTGGTCTTAGAACTATTACTTTATCTCCAAAAGTTTTGGATTGATTATATCTCACAAGGTTTTGGATTGATTTTATCCAAAGGATTTGGATGTTATTATAAGATTATTGCTACGCATTTGAAGTCTCTATAACCTATAATTACGGGTTATCCTGTTATAGTCTGAACCCTTAACTTTATGACTTGATAAATACTTATCCAGTTATAATCACCATACTGTTCTTACAAATATCATCAGACTCCCGTATGCCCCTTTTATTACTGTTGATATCTCTTTTTATTTCAGATACTATAAACTGTGATGTATTTACTTTATTTTATTCAAGTTATGCTATCTACAACTCTGACATATAGACAATTGTTATCGAAGTAGAATTGTCTACTTGGCAAAGTTCTTCTTATTCGTTCCCTTCCAGTTATTTTAAACATGTACCTATAAGTGATGATGATTAGTTCAAGCTAGGATTATATGATGATCGGGAATAGTTTTTCTTAGAGAATAGTCATACAAAAATAGTTGTTAGCCAAGAAATAACATACACACACACACACACACATACACACACACACACACACACATATAGTACAATAGTATTATACAATTGATACTATGAGTTGTAACACAATGGAATATCAATACAATTTTATCTTTTGAAATAAATGATGGTTTTTGTTATAGTTTAGTATTTATTAGAATAAACCTCACACTCGGGAAATCGGGGTGTGACAACATGGTATTAGAGCTCATCCAGATTTAGGTAGCCTTTTGGGGACATGGGTTAAGCTTATGATTAGGAAAGTTGTTCAAATCATAAGGATGGTAACGATAAGATGTTTCGAGATCAGTTGAGAAAAATTGGTCTCCTAATGACACGATGGATATATATAATGAGATATTAGGACTTTGTTTAGGAAATTTTTTTAAGGGTGTAAGTGGTTGTTTGCAAAGCTAAGATATTTGTATAGGGATCACGATAATAAATCCTCGAACTAAAATTTTGAGATATGTGATAAGTTATTAATTCAGATATTTGGATTTTTTACGGCCGATGGAATCATTAATAATTTTAGTATTATCAAGATGAGATTAAGAAGTTATATGCGGAATACTAAGAAAGTTACCTTAGGAAGGGATTGTATACAATATACTCCACAAGTCTTCACGTAAAGTACAATTCTCTTGTTCAAACTATTCAACTGATACTCTCCTTGAGAATAAATTTATTCATTTGGAATTCCATTTTTCATCCTTGAAAGTTATCACAGTTTTTTGTTGATCTTTCATTATTGTCTTCCGCGTTGTATAATATACTATTCACACTAGATTATGAGAAGAAGTTACTTATGTTAGAATGGTACCTGAATAGGATTAATTAGGAAAACTATTAAAATAATTCCCTAGTGAGAATTTGAAATTCCTTTAGCAGAGCTTTTACAAGAGAAATATTAGATTAGTCGTTCAATTCTTTAGAACGTAATGATATTACTTACTCGATCCTACACCCCAAAACTAAAATAATCACAAAAATTAAACTCGAATAAAAATTCCGATTAATTGGACAAATGTTATTTACCATATAAACACTGAAAATTTCATTATCACTAGAAACATTACGGATTTAGTAGTTGACCATGATTTCTTACCCATAAAGTAGTATAGTTATGTTAAGATGAAACCTTAAATTATATAATCCTTGTATATGATATTATTATAATTTATTCTCCGAGGAAAAATCCTATCTAAAACCAAGGTAAACTTGTGGATAACTAGAATGTGCAACGAAAAACCTAAATAGACTCATTTTTAGGCATTACATAACATATCAGTACTAAATAAGTTCTTATTTGAGATAATATTTCATTTAATCTGAAATAAATGATAAGTTCATATCATATATTGCCCTATCCAAATAATTAATAAATCTACATTAAAATTACTTTACTTATCTTATTAAGTTACCTGGGATCACTAACAATTACTAGTTAAGTAAACCAATTTATAAATTAATTAACCGAATCTCATGCTTTAGTTATAAGCACCCCATGATCAAATTGGACAACTTACTTCTTTGCAAATAAAATTCACCTGGAAACTTAGGTTTTTGTTACTTCATAATAAGTTTTATCTTAGCTTGTTCATTATCCCTTGCAATTCATTTGCTCTTACAACATATGGGATCATTCAACAATTGTTTTCGAGCTTGATAAGAATGTTAATATTTGTTTTAAATATATTGTATAAATGCCAATCAATTGGTCTTATTAGGAATTTGGTGAGTTGGGTTCGGCGTTGTAACTCGTGCCCAATTTTTTATTATTTTCCCAGCATAAATTGTAAACATATGAAAACCTAGGATTTAAATCTTTATGATTGGGTTTGTATTTATAATTGACTATTTTGGAGTCTTGATAAGGATCGTTGGAAGTTTGAGGGTTCAATTTGAAAATTTGGAGAAAATTTGGTTGAGGACATTCGAAAGAGTTAGGATCGTTCGAACGAGATTCCCATGTCGTTCGAAGTGGGGATCAAATGAGGTTCGAACGAGAAGCCATTCTTGTTCGAATGAGGGGTGATTCTCGTTCAAAAGACGTTATAATTTTTTTAAATTTGGTTTCTCTTGTGAGCTGTCTCTTTTTGAGCCGTTGGATGGATGAGTTGTTGAGCTCTGTGAGCCCAGATTAGGAAACAACGTGATTTGAGGTTTTGGGGGTATTTTTTAAGGGTTTGTTTGGATTATTTGGGTTTATTTTGAGTGGAAGAAGAGAGAGAGAGAGAGAGAAGGTGGGTTTTCCAACATTTTTGTGCATTCCTCCACCTCTCTCTACCATAAACCACCATGAAACCACCACCCCTCCAACTTATATCGCTATATTTGCTATGTATTCCACCACATTTTAACAACACAAACCCATTTTCATTATGGATGAGGAGAGAGACGGATTTATGGCGTTATTATTGGGGGATTTTGAAGATGGAAATGGAAATTAATGGATTTTGAAGGGAGTTTTTTCTTGGAAGCTTGATGGAGCATGCTTTTGGAGTTGGTCAACCTCATTGAGGCCACTTTAGGAGGTGGGAGGTTTCCATATTCTTAGACATTTCATGCCCACCATTGTTGGAGCTCCATTTGAGGTGGAAAAACCTACTTTTAGTTTAAGACTCTATTTTGTATATTAATAGTCTTGTTGTTAGAATTTAAGAGTAGAATGCATATGTTTAAAATGATGGGTTTCTAGTACATTTGGTATTAGATATGTTTAAGAATTAAAAATGGAGGCAAAAATGTTATTTTGTTGGATATAAATGATAAGAAAATATTTTAAGGGTTTCTTAAAATAATTGGGATTTTCATGTAAATAGTATGTTTCAAGAAGTAGGGCGATAAACATGTTTTAAATTTATGTTTTTATCTTTCTAGAGATATTTGGTAAATTAAGTTTGATTTCTTGCAAAAATGAAGATTTTATAAAAAATGGGACATTGACTTGAATTTTGAAGAAATAAAATGTCCTTTAGTCTTGAAAAGTATTATGGTGACAATAAATCTCAACAACAAATAATAGGCAAATGTGATCACTAGAATAAATAAAGAACATAAAACAACTGCAATCACACACAACACAAGATATACATGGTTCTGCAGAATGACTACGTCTATGGTGGTTCTCTCTTTGTATTATATTTCTCTTTACTCCAGGGGAGTATTACAATTGCATGTTCTTTGTCCCGGGCTAAGGGTTTGATATATACATGCCATTTTTCAGGGAGTGGGGGTGTTGGACTCCTCCACGTTAACCCATAATCCCTAGAATATCTCTTGAGAGATTTTAAGGGTTGAATGGGTCATAACTGAATCAGTTATGCACGAGGCCTCTAGACTTTTTGCTGGACTTAATTGGGCTACTCATCTGGGTAGAATTGCCCCCAAAATTTTTGGGTCACAATTTGGGCTCAATAATTTTAAATAATAGCCTTAGTGGCATTTTTGTGAATCACGTAGCACCTTGGGATTGAAGCGTCTTTCTCGAGTAGATTTAGGCAGCACATTTGCTTTGTTTCCTTTGCATCATGATTGAGGGGGTTTAAACCGGTTTGGAAAGGCCATTCCCCGACGTCGCTTCAAACTTGTTTGTGTTCTCTAGATTTCTCCAACTTGTTACTGTGCTTTCTCACTTCTACGTCGTGTCTTTCATCTTCAAGCTTCTTCCTTGTCTTCCTATCTTCTTTGCTTGTGGCCTACATCATCTCAAGATGATTCTTACTTCATAAGTTCTTCATACTCCCTTTTTTTTTTCTGTTGGAATCTCTTCATTATCGCTATTAGGTTTTTTCTTGTCTGATGGCGAAAATAGGCAATAGGTTAATAGCTGACTTTAGGAAGTTCTATACTATTTCGAACTAGGTAGATATTGATTGTGCCCCTGTACCTCGTAATGTTAGAGATATTGAGGATGGTCATGGGATGCATGTTCTTCTGTTGTTTCAGGATGGTCTTACTTTCCCCCCAAATTGTTTGTTTTTGCATTTTTTTAGTTACTTCTATATAGTTCCTGCATAGTGCTCGCCAAATATTTGGAAAATTATTAATGGTTTACATAGAATTAATCATCTCTATGGCACCAATCTAGGGCTTGCTAAAATTTGCTATTGTTATTCTTTCTCTCGAATAATCTCTGGTCTCCTTTATCTTAAGGCTAGGAGTCTTGATAGGGTATTCGTAGTCAATCTACCTGATTTCCACAAGGACTGTTGGCAAGAGGGGTTTATTGCCAGGAACTGGTAGTACCCTCCCCATACTGAAGGGGCGAGGTCCAGGAGACATGTAATTCCTTTTTACGAAGAGGAATATATAGGTAGGCATAGATCTTGTTCTGCCCATTGATTCTCTGTTAATGTACTTCCTATCTTATATTTTCCTCTTTTCTTTTCTCAGCGAAGATAAAGAACTTAGAACCTTCTCTCCGTGAGATTCGAGCTGCTAAGTTGGTCAAGGCTTGGAAGATAAGGGACTATTTGGTTGACGGTGAGCATCCACGATTAGCAACATTCCTTTTGGAGTATAAGAACATTGGGTCCAATTTCATCGCACAACCTGTGGATAGCATTCCTCATCTAGATATCACATAAGAGGTTGCTACTGACCCAATTCAATTAGATGGGGAGGAAAGAAGCTCGGGTGAAGAGAGCGAGGGAGCTAACAGGGGTGGTGTTGAAGGTGATTATAGTGAGGAGAGATCCAGTAGTGAAGAATCTTCCAGCGGATCCGGAGAATTCAAAGGATTTTAGTAGCTCCAGCGAGGAAGATATGACTCCTCCTAGGAAAATTTTGATCCAAGATGATGATGAAGACAATGCACCACTTGCTCGTCGATTGAAAAAACTAAAATCTAGAAGATGGGATACTGCCACTGGCTCCTAAACTATTTCTCATGAGAAGGAGAGGAAGAAGGAGGAGGAGGCACTGGAGAGAGAGAAAAAAAAGGAAGAGGAGAAGAAAAAGGTGGAAGAGATAAAGAGGATAGAGAGGGAGAAGAAGGAGAGAGAAGAAAAGAAGAGGAGAGGAGAGAAGAGGTGAGGATAAATACGGGGCAGTCTATGGTGCCCGTGTCCTCTCTGGATGAGGGGGATTCTGTTGCTTTGACCCCTCAATTAGATCCGGAAGTGCTTGAGAGAGTAGTGCTGCCAGCTGATCGCCAGAGGTCGATAAACATAGGGATCGACTAGTTAGCCCTGAAGGCGAGTCAGGGGCTAGCCTTAGTAAGACTGTTTTCACTTTTATTTTCTTGCAATGCTCCTTTCAATACTTTCTCTGCTAATGTTTTCCTTTTTTCTGCAGTTTGTGTCTGATTTCACCATCCCTTACAGCAGCCGCTACGAGTTGGCAAGGAAGAACGTTGAGCTAGACAGGAAAAATGCCTAGCTGGAGGCTAGCTTGAAGAATTCTAGTTCTTCTCAAAAGTCTTCTGATCTCGCCTTGGTCCAAGCCAATAAAGAGAAAGAGGTGGCGGCCAAGGAGCTTAAAGAGCTGAGACAGTCCTATGACTTAGTCTGCACGAGCAAGCTGGCTATAGTTGAGGAGAACAAGGTTCTTGCTGGGAAGGTGAAGAAGGTGGAATCTGAGGCTGCCACCCTTGAGGAGAGCTCGTATAATGCTAGATGGGTTACAGCGTACGAGGATACTGAGGTTCAGATTGACTATATTATCCGTCTCAACTTTAAGAAGGGTTGGGATAAGGCCTTGCTTGCTGCCGAGGTGGATATTGACTCTCCCCTCTTTAACGAGTACTACCCTGGCCCTAAGCCTGTTGTGGATGAGACGCCTGCTCCTGCTATCCATGAAGGTGCTCCAGCTATCCAAACCACTTCTACTGGTACTCCTCTTGACCAGGGGATGGTGACTTCTATGTCTGAGGGAGGCGTACCTGGAGCTGCCACAGACAAGGGGTAGCAACCAGCGGCCTCAGAGCAAACTGAGGTTGCCAGCTAGTCTTCTTTAGGGATCCCTTTGTATTTTTGTTATTCTTTCTTTCTGATGATGTAATTTGAACCTTCTTTTAATGAAATGAAATTCAGTTCCCTTCCGTGTACTGATTTATTTGTTCTTTAATGCTTATATGGTTTGTAGCTCATCGATGATGAGGAGTATATTCCTACTACCTTTAAGTTAGGAAAAATTCTTGGACCTGATGCGAGCAATTGAGTTCGAAAAGCCTTTATAAGGATCTAGAAGTCTCTTAGGTCGAGGAATCAAGACTATAAGGACTAGTCAGAGCTCGTTGCCAAGCTGAAGGACAAGTGCAGGAGATGGAGGAGATCGGGGCTTCTGTTCAAGAAGAAGTGGATGCTCTGAAGGCCAAGCTTCTGGATGACTCTAAGGTCAATCAAGTTGGAGAGATAATTCAATAAGAGAATGATGATCTAAGTAAAGAAGTCTCTCGAATTAGGAAGAATACGTCGAGCATTGATCATTGAGTTTTACGTGGTTCCTCTTCATCAATCGAACCGCGAGCTAGTACTGTTGACAATGGTTCAGCTAGGGAGATTATCGAGCTTTGAAGTGATGTTCGATGGGCATTTGTGATAGCTGCCGGTCTTCAAAGAGATGTTACCTTACTGAGGCACCTATTCAAGAAAGTTCCTCGACATTGTGGGCTGATGTTTATGATTAGGGTTGGACTAATGCTCCGATAAAGTTGGGGGAGGTTGAAGAGTTATGCTTCATTAGATGATGGTTGAGTGCTCTTAGGGAGTTGCAGGTACCTAGGAAATCTGTCCTATGGTATCGTCATGAGATCTCCCCCTCAACTTTGATGCCGAACCCATTCAGAAGGGATGATCAATGGGTTCCCATAGATGCCATCCCAAAGCAGCTGTTGGAACAAGATTCAAATAAAGTCGAGGAGAAATTATCTCCTCCCCAGATGATATCCGAAGAGAACAAATGGCTGACTATCTTGCTCGGAGACCTGATCCTCCTTAGGATTTATTTTTTTCAGCACATGTAACTCTTTGTATATGTAATGATGTAATAAAATATTTATATTTTGGGCGATTTTTCGACTAAACATGTGTTGTGTCTTTTTTACTTCATTAATGTCTTGTTCGACTATCTTGGGCTCTTCTTAGCCAACCATATTTGATATAGGCAGAGTTAGTTTGTTGAGTGAGTATCCCCCCAGTCCAGTATGCTTATAGGATACCATTCTGCCTCACTTTGCCTTTTAAGTTGTGTCGTCACACTTCCTTAGGTCTAAGTGTGGCAATGGCGAGGGCACACCTGATGTTGGATGTTCTATCCAAGCAGGTTGTTTGAGCCAAACATTGTTAGCGACCAACCTGGGTTGGCCGTGCTGCCTAAGGGTCCCTTGTTGGGCTTCATATATTACGAGGGGCAATGCTAGGAGGTTATTCGTGTTTGATGACGAAAACCTAAGGAGGGTAATACCCTGCTTTTATATGTTAAGAGGAGAGCCCGTGACTTGGAAAAGGTGCATGAATTATAATGTAATTGAGAAAAATCAACACTTCATAGAATGCTACTGCCAAACAAATTTTTATTAATGATAAACGAATTGAAAATTTTGACACTAAGTTAAAAAAGATCAAAGAAAACTAGAAGTAGAATTTCTTCAAATTGGCTGCATTCTAAGCTCTAAGTATCTCCCTGCCCTCCAGCATTTCTAAGTGATAGGCTCCTTGTAGGTCATCTCTTATCACCTTGAATGGTCCCTCCCAGTTTGGCCCTAGTTTTCCGTTCGATGGTTTTATGCGCTGCCAAGAACTTTCCTTAGGACGTAGTCCCCAATTTGGAATACTCTTGGATTGACCTTCTTGTTGTAGTGCCTGGCTAGCTATTACTGATTACCAGCTAATTTCACTATAGCCAAATCTCTTCGTTCCTCAGTTAGGTCAAGTTCAGCAAGAAATACTTTATCGTTATGGCCTAGGTCGACCAGGGTAGATCGCATGGTAGGGAGGCCAACTTCCAAAGGGATGATTGCCTCCATACCATATGTTAGTGAGAACGAGGTTTCCCCAGTTACTCGTCGTGGGGTAGTACGGTAAGCCCGTAGGATGTGGGGTAGTTTATTTACCCATGCCCCTTTGGCTCGCTCCAATCGCTTCTTTAATCCATTGATCACTATTTTATTGGAAGCTTCAGCTTGACCATTGCTCTGAGGGTATGCTACAGAACTATAGTAGTACCTGATCCCGTAGTCTCTACAGAAATCTTGAAAGAGGCCACTTTCGAATTGGGTTTTGTTGTTAGTGATGATGGTCTTGGGGATCCCAAAATGAGTGACAATGTTCCTCCATATGAAAGTAGTCAGTTGTAACTAATATATACTTGCGATTACCCATTACAGTAGGAAGAGGGCCTACGATGTCCATTCCCCATTGGGCTAAAGGTCATGGGCTGGTAAGTGACTTCAGGTCGCTGGCTTGATGGTGAACCATATGAGCGTGAAGTTGGCATTTTTTGCATTTGCGAGCATAAATTCCAGCGTCTTTCTGCATGTATGGCCCCCAGTAGCCTTCTTTCATTGCTCGAAAAGCTAGCAACTTATCCCCAATGTGACTCCTGCAGATTCCCTCATGGAGTTCGTGAAGAACTTGCTCGATGTCCTTCGGGTGAACGCATTGGAGGTAAGGACCAGTGAAAGATCTCTTGTACAGTTTGCCCTCAGGAGATAAGTGAAAGCGAGTAGCTTTGACTCTTATCTGATGAGCAGTCTTTTATCATCTGGTAGCGCACCGTCCTTCAAATAATCCCTTAATGAGTCAATCCAACTGGGGGCTGTCTCAATCTGGAGAACATGTCCCACATTTGGCAATTCGTTGATCTTGTTGATGCTTGGCTGGGTGAGGAAGTCAATCGGAATTATTCTCTTCAAGTCAGAATTGATCACTGAGCTCAAGGCCGCTAGGGCGTCAGCATGGCTATTTTGTCCTCTGGGAAACTCTTGGATGCTGACATGTTTGAAGTTAGCCATTAATTTCTTCGCTGTGGCGAGGTAGGCCACCATCCTCTCATCCCTAGCATTGAAGTCACCACTTATCTGGTTGGAGACCAACTGTGAGTCGCCGAACACTTGGAGTTTCTTTGCCCCTAGTGCGTGTGCCTTCTGTAGGCCTGCTATCAGTGCTTCATATTCTGGTTCGTTGTTGGAGACTTCAAATCCAAGACTGATTCCTTGATCGAGTATTGCATCTTCAGGGGTAATCAACAAGATGCCTACTCTTATCCCCTTGGAGTTGGAGGCAGCGTCAATGAAGAGTCTCCAGATGCCTGATGCCGAGGGAACTTCCTGCTTATGAATAGTTTGAGGTTGATCGCAAGGGTGTTCTCTTATAAATTCCGCGATGAAGTCGGCGAGAACTTGTCCTTTGATAGAGTTCCTTGGCTGGAACTGAATGTCGAATCGCTCAAGCTCGATTGACCATTTTGATAATCTGCCTGACAAGTCCGCCTTTCGTAGTACTACTCTGAGAGGGTGGGATGTAATTACAATGATGGAGTGGGCTTCCAAATAATGTTTCAATTTTCTTGAGGCTACCACTAGAGCAAAGGCGAGATTTTTTAATGGTAGGTATCGCTATTCGGCGTCCAAGAGAGTCTTGCTTGCTTAATAGACTGGGTGCTGGATCCCCGTTTTTTCGCATACCAGTGCAGAACTGACAGCGTGGATGGAAACTGCGAGGTATAGGTACAAGGAATCATTATCTTGAGGTATTACGAGTAAGGGTGGTGTGCTGAGGTAATCTTTGAGCTCATCTAATGCCTTCGAGCAATCCTCGTTCCACTCCATATTTTTTTTCTTTAACAACTGGAAGAATGGATGGCACCTTTCGGATGACTTCGAGATGAATCGATTTAGGGCGGCGTGCATCCCCGTGAGCTTCTGCACGTCTCTTATCGTACGAGGGGGGGATGCACCCTATTGATGGCATCAATTTGGTCTGGGTTATCTTTAATGCCTCTCTTTCTAACCAAGTACCCGAGAAATTTTCCTGACTAGACACTGAAGGAACACTTACTTGCATTAAGCTTCATTCGGTATTTCCTGTGGATTTCGAAGGTCCTTGATAGGTCGGAGAGGTGGTATTCTTTAATCCTTCTCTTGACAAGCATATCATCGATGTAGACCTCCATAGTGCTTCCCATTTGGTCTTTGAACATTTTGGTGACCAACCGCTGGTAGGTTGCTCCTGTATTTTTGAGCCCAAAGGGCATGGCCTTGTAGCAATACAACTCGACGGTGGTGATGAATACTATCTTGTCTTGATCTATCTCGTGTAGTGGGATTTAGTGATACTCAGAGTCTGCGTCTAGGAAAATCATTCTTTTATGAGCTGCTGTGGCATCCACCAACTGGTCAATCTTTAGGAGAGGAAAACTGTCTTTAGGGCAAGCTCTGTTAAGGTCGGTGAAGTCAATGCAGACTCTCTATTTTCCATTGCTTTTCGGGACCACTACTGGGTTGGACAACCACTTAGGGAATTGAACTTCCCGTATGGATCCTGTATCCAAAAGATTTTCCACTTCCTTCTCCACAGCCTTGGCCTTCTCGGGTGCAGTTCGCTGTGCCTTTTGTGCGATCAGCTTGAAAGCCGAGTCAACGTGCAGTCGATGACAAACCGCAGTGGGATAAATCCCAGGAAGCTCGTAGGGTTACCATGCAAAAATGTCCAAGTTACTCTGTAAAAGTACCGTCAGTTCCTTCTTCTCTCGATCTGTGAGAGAGGCTCCGATCAAGAACATCCTATCTTTCTTGTTACCGCTAACTACGACTTCCTCCAGGTTCTCAACTACCCGCTCTGAGGGGAGGAGCCCAGTCTCCTCCACTCCAGGTCTTCCATATTTTAACTGCTATTTGGAAGGTATCAAACCTTCCTGTTCTTCAACCTTCTCCTTGGCTTTATCGACCTTCTTCTTCGTTTTGGGGCGGATGGCTGCTATAAAGCACTTTCTCGCCATTGCCCGATCTCCATGGATCTCCATCACTCCTCGTTCAGTCACATATTTGAGTTTCTGGTGGTAGGTAGAGGGTATGACCTTCATCGCATGTAGTCACCCTCTGCCAAGGATCGCCTGGTAGGGTGAGTCAATGTCGACCACTAGAAATTCGATCATCTTAGAGATACTTCCTGCCCTCACTGGCAGTACAATCTTTCCCAAAGGGATGGTTGCTTTACCAGCGAAGCCAACTAGAGGAACGGTAGCTTCCTTTAAGTCGGCGACGCTTAACTTCAACTTTCTAAATATGTCACGATACATTGCTTCGAGTAGTCATAGTTAACTATCCCGAGTGTAATGATAAAGACATCATGATGTGGGGTCCTTACTCCCACTAGTTCTTCATCCGTGAACACAATATGCTTGCTGTAGTCGATGTCCTCTGCTCGCCGACGCTTTCCTGCTTGCGTTTTGGATGGATTAATTTGAAAACCTTGCATTACTGTCGTAAGCTTTTTGACTTCCATCCTAGATGAGATTCCTTAAATCTACTTTATATTGGATGCCCCATGAATCACTGCGAACTCATGGCCGACGTCCTCCTCGAGCACGTTGTCAAGCCTTTGGTCTCCATTGGCAGCGACCTTTTCTGCCTTCTTTTCCACAAATCCGTTCAGGTGTCCAGTTTGAGATAACTCTTCAAGGTGAGACTTGAGGGCCTTAGAGTGCTCGATTTTATGCCCACCCTCTTTGTGGAAATCACATCTCAGTGCGTTGTTCCTTTTTGAGGGGTTTCCTCCCATCTTCCTGATCCACTTAACGAACGACTAGTCCTTGATCTTTGCTAGAATCTTGTAGATTGGTTCTTTAAAAACTATGTTCACTGCCTGAAATTCTTTTGAGGCATAATTTTTGTTCCCACTCTTGGGGCCGCTCTTGCCCTCATTTTTGTTTCCTATCTTTTGGTTCTCAGCTTTATCACTGCCCTTGTCGGTGAACTTAGCTCGACCATTCTCCCCTGCATTGAGACGGGTCACATCTTTAACTTTGGTGTATTTTTTAATACGAGCCATTAGGTCGTCAATGGTCGTGGCCTCCTTCTTAGTGAGGGACTGGTGCAAGAGGCAGGAGCTGAGTAGGCCAATCTTAAGGATACCACGACGACCTGCTCCGAGAAATCCTCGACCTCATTGAATAACTCCCAATATCTTTTCGTATAGTCTCTGAGGCTCTCCTGGGTCATTTTCTTCATTGTCAACAAAGCATCCATCCTCTTTGGATGGGAGATGCTAGTAATGAAGCGAGCTGTGAAGAGTTCTACCAGGGACTCGAAACTTCTGATGGATCTTTGAGGGAGTTTCTCGAACCACTTCTGAGCTATGTTATGCAAGCTCAACGAAAATATCCGACACATCAATGCCTCCTTATGGTTCCAAAGGGTCTTGGCCTGCCTGTACTGCCTAACATGGTCAATTGGATCAATCTTACCATCATAGATATTGAATCGGGGCATTGTAAATATCTTGGAGGCTTCTTCTTCTTCTTCTTCTTCTTCTTCTTCTTCTTCTTCTTCTTCTTCTTCTTCTTCTTCTTCTTCTATCTCCCTTGAGAAAAGGGTATTTCACCTGGGTCCTGAGATCTCGCCTGGCTAGCTCTCTAGTCGACATGGCACCCCTATGCACGGGGTGTTGGTCTATTTCCCTCCTGGACAAATTTTGTATGTCGTCGTTGCCTCGGCCTGGGCTCTTATAATGGATAGATGATTGTTATTGCTCGGGCAAGTCATCATCTGACTTGTGTCCCTCAAATATTTGATATCCACATCTAGGGCTCGTTCCTCGGCTGCGAGACCTTCTCGCCTGAGGGATAGGAGTGCGATAGTGACGTTTCCTCGTGCTACGATGGAGTTCTCTCTCCATCTTCTCTTGAGGCGAGCGTTCTCGGCCTCCTGCTTGCGAGTGGCCTCCTCCTGCTCTTGGAGCCTAGCCTTATAGGCATCGATCAACCTGAAGACTTGTGTGGACCTGGCTGGTCCCTGAATTTCTTCTCAAGTTTGCCGTTCTGGGAGAGGCTTGAGATTTGAGCGTCGAACTTCAGATCTAACCCTTAGAGGGGTTGGTTGCTCTTGAATATCCCCTATTTGAGGGGCATTGCTACTGTGACCAGACGTTCTACGTTCTTGTTGGTGAAGTCTTCTTAAAGGAAAATAATCATTTCCCATAGACGACGCCAATTGTGGTGACAATAAATCTCAGAACAAAATAATAATAAAATGCGATCACCAGAATAAATAAAGAACATAAAACAACTGCAATCACACATAACACAAGATATACGTGGTTTGGCAGAGTGGCCTACATCCACGGTGATGCTCTCTTTGTATTATATTTCTCTTTACTCCAGGGGAGTGTTACAATTGCGCTCCCTTTGTCCCGGGCTAAGGGTTTGATATATACATGCCATTTTTCAAGGATTGGGGGTGTTGGAATCCTCCACGTTAACCCATAATCACTAAAATATCTCTTGATAAATTTTAGGGGTTGAATGGATCATAACTGAATCAGTTATGTAGGAGGCCTCTAGACTTTGGGCTAGACTTAATCGGGCTACTCGTCTGGGTCGGAATAATTAATCGAGGTACCCACAAGTATATTTTGCAAGTGTTGTGAATTTTCTAGAATTAATTGTATCTTTAACCCAATTGATAAAATTTTTGGAATTAAAATCCACCTTCTCATGCATGTAAACTTGTAGTATTTTGACGATGAACATAAAAATAAGTTTAATGAAGGTTTTATTGGGTTTAAAAGTGAAATGAAGAAAGAAGAAAATTCAACCCTTAAGGTGTGTGTAATGGGTGTTGAAATGTGTTAAAATGTAAGATTTAAATACTTTAAGTGTTAAGAAAGAAAATTGTATTTTTCTTATAAAGTAGTCTTATATGTTCAATGATTCTTGGAAATGAACGCAACGAGATAAGATTTTAAATTGAAAAGAATGATACTCGAAAAAGATAAAAAGGTGTTGAAGTTTTAGAAATACTTAAGATGTTAGTATGGATAACTTAATGGTGTTTTGGGAAGTTAACACTTGTGAAAATGGAGTAAAAGATGAGTTAAAAAATAAATGGGCAAAATAGTAATTTTACGTAAAGTGGACCATTTTTATGAAATAATTTTTTTGGAAAAGGTGTTACACATAATGGTCCTAAATGAATATAATTTTGAAATAAAATCAATACTAAAGTGTAAATGATAAGAAATTATGATTTTTAAGTGTAACACAAGTTAGGGTGAAACTCCGAGTTTCAGCTTCGGTCGGGTAAAAGGAAAAGTGAAATAATGTGGATATTTATAAAATTTTAAAACACATTAATAAGGACTCGGATGACACTGGAAAAATTAGGGAGGGCCCAGAGCCTAGGGGTGAGATCCAAAATCACTGGTTAGAGCATATGGTGGCATCGCTGGCGGTGTGGTGCCCGTTAAAGTACGCAATTATTGGAAGATTTCGGGAAAAAGATAATGACAATGAAACATGTCAAGGAATGGGTTTTGTGGTGAATATCTAAGAAAAATGCAACCTAACTTGAATGATTAATAAATATTCTGGTAAACGATAAAATGGTCAAGTAAATGTGAAAATAGATTGATGTTCATAATGTAATGAAAAGGTAAAGTCAATGGTTAAGAAACCTAAAAGGTTTAACCGATAATTAACACATGGATGTGTTGCAAAAGTTTTTTCAAAGGTCAAATGTGTATTTTCTAACACGGCATTTTCGTGTGCTGAAAGGGAGATTTTCAAAGAAAATACTAACAAAAAATGGTACAAATAAAGTGAGTAATTTCGGTGACAGAAATGGTTTTTCTTAAACAAGACGATTTGTTTAAAGTATTTAACTGGATGTGTTAAATAAGGAATAAATGTCAAGATAAGAAAAGGGAGTTCTTTTGTAAGATTAAGATGAATTAATTAGAAGAAGTAACATTTTTAGAATAAAAATGATTTTATGCATGTAGTATGTATAGGTGTGTATATATATATATGGTAGCTTTTTCTGCTGTTTGGTTCTATACTGCATTTTGTATATTTCTCACTGAGCATTCGGTTGACTCCTTCATTTTGTTATGGAAAGCTGGGTGCGGTTTCGTATCTTGAGAGCATTATACTAATAATTACTCTATTTTGTTTTACATTAGTGGCTCTCATGCTTGGACTCGTTGGATACTTCCCACGGGTCCCTCACGTAGCTTGATTTGAAATTGAAATCGCCTGCCAAACAAGTCAAACGGTAATTAAATAAAACTGGACTAGCCATAATATTTAGGTTATTTCATTTCACATCACACCTAACGCTCGGGTCGGACCGTGTTGACCACGGGTGATCCATAAATTCGGGCCAGGGCGTTATAGGCTTGACCACAGAAGACCAAAATTATGGTTATAGTGTAATTGAACAATTCACATCCTAGATAGGAAGTTGACATCCTATCGATAAAGTTGGTGCATAATCTTAACAATTTATCTTGATTACTAGAATAGGTCTGTTGGTTCAAGAACTTGTCTAATAGTTCAAAGAGGATTTTACTGGTGCATCAAGAATGTTTTGAACAATATCACATGTGAGATTAAAGTTTAGGTGTTGTTAGATTAGACTTGCAGAATCTCACAAAGTTTGAAAAGGGTGCATATATTCTGAATGCTGAGGATTATGAGGATATGAATATTCACATGATTATTACTTGTAAGAGAAAATTTTCTGTCATTGGACCCATCATCTAGGAAATGTCCCTAGTATCTAGGTTACATCTATCTAGATTACATTGAGTATGGCATATCCCGTTACTTCCATCATGGGAATTCACGTTCACATGTTCAAGAAGAAGGCTCCTATTATAAAGCATCTTCAACATGCTTCACGACATCATGTAATGTTGGTATAGTTGTTGCTTTGGTTTTCATGGATTTTTTACATAATATTGGAAGATTTTCATAAAATGATTTTTTACAAAATGAGGCAGTTTTTAAAGATTTTTCGAACTTAAAAATATTTTAATTTTTACCTTGCTTCGTTAAAATGAGATGGAAATCTAATTAAAATGAATTGTATCTCATTCAAAGGTCGTTAGAAACCTGTATCAAACGAGGGCTTACTGTCTTGAATTTTTTGATCTCATTAGAAGCGAAACCTATGTTTTTCGAATGACATCGACATGTCTTTGTAATGAAGTCATAGTCTCATTCGAACGACCCTTTGTCACCATAAATTTTTTGTCCGCCTATAAATCCTTATTTTTCATAGTTTTTTTGTTAAGACTTTTAATTTACAAAAACTGCAGACCTGCTGCATTTAGTCTTCACTTTTGAAAGGGAAAAATACATTTTTTGATTCACATAATCTCTCCTATATACTTTTGTGAATCATATTTGAAATCCAAAACACTTATGTATTGAAGTTACTCTTTTAGAGAAGGAGTCTCTACTGTTGCTCTTGTGATTCTTGCGGGAATCATTGCTAAAGGAAGGCTGCGGTCTTTATGAGTTCTTGTGGGAATTTATTGCTGAAGAAGACAAAGGTCACCCGCGAGAGATTCGTTGGGCTGTATTTCTCTATTGTGATTGTAAGTTTCAATTTACAAACTATAATGAAATAAAGGGTTTTTCCCCTTAAGAAATTTTTCCCGAATTTATGATTGCATGCTTTATTGCTTTATGTCTTAAATCACATAGTTTCTTATTTTAGGTTAAAGGAATTAAAATTTGTTTATGGGTTGATATCTAATTATATAAGTTTACTCCATTAGAGATAGAGAACTCTCAAATTGGTATCAGAGCCATTTATCTAAATTTATTGTGTAATTATTCCCCGCAAAGTTTTTCTGTGGTATCAATTTTTTTTTTGAAAAATTGATTTTGGAAACGCATAGCTCTAGTGGATAACTTACATAATGGGATGCCAATTTTTGATGGATCGAATTATGCCTATTGGAAAGCCCGTATGAGATCCACTTTAAAGGCAATTGATGAAATAGTATAGTTTATTTGTGAAAGAGGGCGGACTCCTCCCACAATCACTGTTGATAATATCACGAATCCTAAACCTATTTGTTCCTGGAGTGATGATGAGTTTAAGTGGAGTACCTACAATTCCCATGACTTTAGTGCTATTTCTGGAGCCGTCACCCCTGACGAGTTTTGCTGCATCATGATATGCAGTATATCCAAGGAAGCATGGGATATCCTCCAATTGACACATAAGGGTACTAAAGCTATCAAGGCATCTAAGCTTAAAAATTTGACCACCCAAATGGAGACCATCACTATGTTAGAGTCTGAGAGTTTCGATGAATTTTATGCTAGGTTATCGAACATTGTTATCACTATTTTTAATTTGGGTGAGAAAATTGAGGAGTCGAGAGTCGTGAAAAAGATCTCGAGGTCATCCCCTTCCCGATTAATTCCTAAGGTCATCGTGACTAAATCTTTAGGGATCTTAGACACTCTTAGGTTTGAAGAACTCATAAGACGCCTTCAAACTTATAAGATCGGCATGTTTCCTAAAACCACTAAGCCGAAGGATAGAGGGGGTAGCTTTAAAGACTCAAATTTAGAAAAATAAAAAAGAAAAAGTTTATGAGTCTGAATCTGAGGAGAGTTTAATGTTGATGACTTGGCATTATTTGCAATTTTTTTTATAAAATTTCTCAAATTTTCCAAAAATTATTCTTCCAATAAAAAGGTTTTTGAGAAAAATAAAAAGAAAAATGAGGTCAAGGTTAGCGATGAGAAAGAGGAAGAGATAAGGTGTTATGAGTGCGAGGAAAAAGGGAACACGGCACATGAGTGTCCCACTATGCTAAAGAGAAAGGGAAAGAAAGTTGAAAATAAAACCACTCTTACCGATAGTGACATCGAGTCGATTGATTTAGGGGGAGAATCACCCATGAAAAGTGCGTTGCTTTCATGTCTAGTCATTTGAGTACTTCTAGTTTATTCCAAGACGATGAGGAAATATGTAAACTAGAGCCTCGATGATGTTTTGAGGCATTTGAGTGAGTGTGAGGACGAGATTGCAAGTGAGGGAGAAGAGGATCTCCAAAAAGACTCTAGTGATTTATACACCGAGACGTTGAAAACCAAAAAGTTGAACAAATATTTGAGTCTTAAGGTGTTATATTTGGAGAGAGAGGTGAAAGTTTTGAGGGTATGTGAGGCGTCGACGAGTCAACTCGAGAAGGTGAAGGTTTCTTTGTGTGAGAAGTTGATCGTCTTAGGCCGAGAAAAAAGTGATTTGACAAACGCTGTGTCTAGTCTTATGGGAGATCTTCAATCTTCATTGGAGACTCGTGAGAAACTTGAACTCTTGTATCCCAACTCGAGAGAGATCTCGAACGTGCTCAGGAGGTCAAAGTTACTTTAGATGACACATTTAAAAAGGTTGGAAAGATGATCCTCAATCCCGCTTTGGGTAATATTGAGAGTCTAGGAATAGGTTATGACGATGCCTCCACTTCTCATGTTACACCCGAGGAGGTTACCAAGTTTGTGATTGATTCATATGGTTCTCGACCTAACCCACCCAGGCGTCCGATTCCACGTAAGAGAGCACGTCCTAGACATTTTGAGAGAGGTTTTCCTAAACCCATGCATGTTTGTTCCCATTGAAAGAAAAAAGGACACCTTAGGGAATTTTGTTTTAAGTTGGGTAAGAATTCTCATAGGTATCTTCCATGATATGCTACTACACTTGTTCTTGCACGCACTCCCACACATGTTACTCCGTATGCTCCCACACATCACATGAGAGATTTTGAGCTTTTTCGAGAGAAAATAGAGTATTTAGTCAATACTTCACATGATTTTGTAGATGTTTTTCATAACATTTCATCTCCCTTGGAGAACTTCGGGCCTAACGATCGAGGTTTAGACTTGTTTGCTATCATAGGATGCTTATCATGTTTATATCATTCATGCCTATTGCTAGATTGTACTATTATTGTACTTATAATTTTGTTTTGATATATTTTTCAAAAAAATAAAGAAGAGTTTTGTTTCTCTTGAAAATTTTTAGAAAAATACAAAAACATTTCTGATTTGTTTTTAGAAAAGGTGAAAAAGCCAAAAAGATTTTATTTTTGAAAATGCAAAAATAGTTTTATATTCTTTTTACACCATAAGTGGATGAACATTAAAGATGTGAGAGTCATCAATTGATTCCAAATTCACGTGACCATTTTGTAGTGTTTTGAGACGTGACATAATTTCTTTTTGTGCTTAATAATCTGGGGAGTCATTAAGATGTGATATGATGAAAACTTACTAAATGTTTGACTCCTTGTCACCGTTATTGCACATGAGCATGAGCTTTTTTGAGTATTGCACTTGCCTTTCACATGTCGGTTGTAGTGTTTTCATCTCAATCCTCCTTTTAAAACGAACCAAATGTGATAAAACGAGATAATGAAAGTAATGCTTATACGAACCATTAGCAGGATTGGAAAAATTGAAAATCAGATCTTTGGTAAAGGTGTTATTTTTACAGCAATGAAACCGAGTTGCGAAAGACAGGTTATCTTTGCATGAATAGCCAACATTTACAAAAATAAAAGGGCCTAAAAGATTAAAGGCACATAAAAGAAAAAATATAAAGTGCCAGGACAATTTCAAAGAACATTGATGTTTCGCTACATTTACGAAATAATTTCTTCAAAACAAAAGATTTGACAGAAAAATTCAATATGTGAGTTTTGGGGGAATTTAGTTGAAGATCAATTGGTTTGCACATCCTAAAAAAGTCTCATAAAAGCATTACATACTTTTGGGCGTTATTGGTGTGGAAATCATTCACGACCTTGACTAGTTGAATAGGTTAAGTCGATTTTACTTGAGTTCACCATTTTTACACCTAAGGTAAACTTTGAGTTCTTGCGTTAGTAGTGTCTCATTTCTTCTTGCACATATGCTATGTTTGTCTATGTTGATTTTCCAATAGAATGTGTTCACACCCCTAGATTCCGTTTCCATGGTTAATTTTTTTGTGTGTTTCTCTATGGCGTGCTGTTTTTGTAAATTATTTTTGCTTGAAAAATAAAAAAATAGTTGGTTTTGCTTAGTTTATCAATACTTGATTCTCATTGCCATGTATTTGTGATTATATTCTATGTTTGTGGTGACATACTCTGATTTATTATTCTTCGTGTTTCTTTTCCTTATCTATTTCAGACAAATAAAAAGGGGGAGAACGAATTATAGGGGAGTGAGAGTTTGATTTATGGGGGAGATTTTATTTATGAATTTTATCTTATTTCAAACTCGATATGTCACAAGAGGTATATTTTTTTGTCTATTGTGTGCAGGTACACTTTGATGAGCATATGCGAAGTACAGGTAAGACTAATCTCCCCAAAAGAAGATCAAGAGAAAGAAAGAGAATTGAAGATTTGAAAGTTGAAATTTTTTTGAACTTGTACATCTTTAGTATCTTTCCATTTGTGAATTTTTGCGAAGGTATTTTATTTGCATTGGATTTTGTATGTTTGGATAATTCGGATTTTTTTATTTCGTAATGGAATAGCCACATGGGAGATTTGCAAGGGAAAATTTTCTGTTATTGCCCCTAGCATCTGGGACTAGTCCCTAGTATCTAGGTTACATTGAGTATGGCATATCCCTTTACTTCTATCATGGTACTTCACGTTCACATGTTCAAGAAGACGGACCTGATTATCAAGCATCTTCAACATGCTCAACGACATCACATAATATTGGAATAGTTGTTGCTTTGGTTTTTGTGGATTTTTTACTTAGTATTGGGAGATTTTCATAAAATGATTTTTTACAAAACGAGGCAGTTTTTTTAACAGTTTTTTGAACTTCAAAATATTTTAATTGTTGCCTTGCTTTGTTTAAACGAGATAGCAATTTCGTTTGAAGGATTTGTATCTTGTTCAAAGGTCATTAGAAGTCTGGATCAAATGAGGTTCAAATGAAACGATGGCATATTGTCTTGAATTTTTTGATCTCATTAGAAGCGAAACCTATCATTTGAATGACATCATCATGTCGTTAGAATGAAGTCATAGTTTCGTTCGAACGACCCTTCATTGCCTCAAATTTTGTGTCCGCCTATAAATTCCTATTTTCTGTAGGTTTTTTGTTAAGACCTTTGATTTACGAAAACTTCAGACTTTCTAAATTTAGTTATCACTTTTAAAAGGGAAAAACACGTTTTTTGATTCACACAATCTCTCCTATATAATTTTTTGAATCATCTTTGAAACCCAAAACAATTATGTATTGAAGTTACTCTTGTAGAGAAGGAGTTTGTACCGTTGCTGTTGTGATTCTTATGAGAATCATTGCTAAAGGAACACTACACCAAAATAGCTGACTTGTCATGGTCGTTGATCATGACAAGTCCAACTTGTTAAGGTCTTTGACCGTGACAAGTCTGGGGGTAACGACTTCTTTGTCACGAACTTCTCAAGGTCAAAGATCGTGACAAGTTCATTAGACTTGTCACGTTCCTGTCACAGTCTTTGACCTTGACAAGTTTTGTCACGGTCAAAAATCGTGACAAGCCTGTGACAAAACTAAAAAAATTGTCATGGTCGAAGGCCGTGACTTGTCCATGATAAGTTTCTTTGTCACAAATGTGTCACGGTTTTTGACTGTGATAATTTTGGGCAAAATTTAAATAAAATTTCTGGGCAGTATGGCCACTGCCATTGCCCAGTAGTATATTTGTACCTATTATAGCAAAATTATACCTGTCCAAACAACATATATCCAAATAAAATAGAAATAATGTACCAAATCATGGCATATATAATCCATATTCAAATAAAATAGAAATGCAAATATCCATATCCAAATCAACATGTACCAAAATAAAAAAATACATATACAATCCAACATCCAAATAAAAAAGATAGAAATAATGTCATGAATAAGGGTCTTGAGATGGTCGGAGGAGGAAGGAAGACCACACGACATATGAATTGAGACACCCCTCAATATGTTGAATGCCGTATTGTACGCGCAACCTCAAAGATGAGTTCTCCTTTCCGTCCACCACATGCATGACGCGCACTCTTGCCTCAATGTCTTGGAGGGGACGTCCATGAACCAGCATACCCGGGTCGAAGCCCGGGTCCGTTAAACCGCTCACTATCGACTTCCCACAACATATATCGAGTATAAACACGCTCGGCCAATTGATTGTTGATATCGGCTGATCGATGGGGGTCACGATAGGAAATGGATCATCATATGGCGGAGAGTCCGTCAGTATAGGCGATGAAGCAGTGACCTCCTCGTGATCTTGTACCCCTAACTCGTTCTCCTTCCCCTTGCCATTGCCCTTACCCAACTGATGCTTTATTAAGGCATACATATCTAGGACCGTCACCTCCAACCTTGATAGCTTATCATCTTGGGTGTCCACCTTATGTGCCAACCCGGTGTTTCTTGTCTCCATTTCGATGAGCTCACCCCTAGTCCCCCCTTTGCGATCCATCCTAAGAACTTGAGTGCGTCGGTAGCCATAGATTCTTTGTTGGTATCAGACCATGACTCATGCAATTCCTTAAGCTTTGCCTGAAAAGACAAAAATTACATCATTAGTTAATTAAGTAAATAAAAAAATTATAACGTAATTAAAAAATTAATTATTTATAACTTATAATGGTGGCTGCGATGATCGGGGCCACCTCCTTGTCCTTGCCCTTTTTCGTTCGAATTTCCACATAGGCATTGAGCCTATGTGGCTTACCCCCAGGGCCACCCCCGTGTCCTGAAATAAAATAATAAATTAGAATAACATAAAATTAAAATTAAAGAAAAATAAGAACTTACCATCCTGTGCTCCACCTTGACATAAGAGGTATTCCCGGAGTAGTGCACGTTCAACTTTTTTGCCCGGTTGTCCCTCCCCGATTGGCGAGATGCCAATTGGCGCTCATCGATCTCATTGTCGATAAACTTTTTCCACTGTGCCAGTGAGATCGACTCCTTCGGGGGGATGGTGTCATGTACTCTCAGAATGGACTCCCGGATCTTTTCAAAGTACCGTGCCCGTATATTCTTCTTCCACACCTTATATTGATCCCTCAATTGTTCCAGCATGGACTCACGGAGATGTGTGGGTAGGCCGAATTGTTCCAGTCAAACAAATACAAACCAAAAAGAAACTAAGTATTAGTTGCTTATAAATATAAATATAAATATAAATACAGTACCTGTAGTGCCCCCCAGATGTTCATCTTAAGGTCATTAGGCATGGCCCGCCAATCAGTGTACCCTGGGCCAATGATCGCCTTTAATAACTCAGCTCTCTAGCCAATAATGCCATTTATTCTCGACAACGGACCCCAATTTGTCCCATTTTGGGGGCCTACTGGTCGAGGATCCCTTGTCACCTCCGCTACCGCGCTGGGATGGAGTCATTTTTTGCAAAAATTGTTGTTATTAGTACAAACATGTATATGGACTTTGAATTAATGCTCAAATTCGATAATATCGATCTATACCAATACCAATATCAATTTATATGAATACCAATACCAATTTATACCAATACCAAATTCAATTTACACACACCCACACCGCCCCCTTCCCCCCCCCCCCCCCCCCCCCCCAACGTGAACACACTCCCGTGTCATGGACTTTGAATTAATGCTTAAATTGATTAAAATCCTAATTAAAATATTCACTTGGTTATTACAAGCATTAAAATGATCAAGTACAAATGAATAAAAAGCATTTAATTATCGTCTGATAATAATAAAGCACTAGAATAATACCACCACTGGTCATTACAAATAATTTGAATACTTATTACAAATCTAAAACTTGTTTCAAATTCGGGTTATCATAAAAAATGGATTGATATTCAGTAGGAGCAGCCAAGTCATCCACACTACTATTTAGACGCTTTGTCACATATAGGACAATTGACCACGATTCGTTGTTGATATAGTATGAGTAAAACACTTGCTTCGCCTTTTGAAAAGCACAAACAAATGGCTCATCGCTCACTTGTTCGTTGTTCTTCAACTTAGACAAGTCAACCATGATCAAATTGGGGTCATGATCAACTTTATAAGAATTTTTATCCTCAACTCTTACCTAATCACAGTAAAATACAACCTATTTAAAGCTTACATAGTCCAATTCAAATATATTTCGAATTACACCATAGTAAGTCATTTCAGCTTCAAAGGGGATTTTATCTTTCGTGCTCGCTCGAAAGAAGGTAAGAGCCTTGTATGAAATGCCCGAGTTCTATACATTTGTATTTTCCTCGTACACCCTTACACCGAATACGTAACCGTTCAATCGATACTTTTTGTACTCTTGTGCCATGATTAAGGGTCCAGTGGTTAGACAATCAAGCCTTGAAGTCACATCACCCGTCTTTAAGAGCTGAGAATATAGATAAATTAATTAGGTTAGCTGTAAATCTTTCTTGTAATGTGACATTTAATAATGACCATTTTCATTATAATTACCTTTTCGTCTTTTATTGTTCTCACAGGCTTCATATTCTCCGCATAGATCGTGACGAACGTATTACAAAATTAATCATGTAAAAATAAAAATAATGTAAAGTTATAATAATTTAAACTTACGTTTTCCATTCTTC